>VYXB01005039.1:407698-704503 GCA_013397135.1 Pachyramphus minor | reverse complement strand
TGCTCCCGGGGTGCCAGCTCCCCACCGGGGTGGGTGGGGGGTTCACCCCTTTCTCCCCCGCCCGCCTTCCCGGGGGAGCGCGCCTGTAGCTTCCCCGGGGGCAGCTCCTGCCCCGCAGCCGCCCCCGCAACCTGTTGGTCCGCCTGGCTGTCCGGGGGTGCCGGGAGGTGCGGGGGGGCGGGCAGGGCTCCCCCGCGGGACGCCCGGGGGCGCGGGCGGGCTGGCGAGGGGGGGCCGCGGGCAGCCCCGGGCGAGCGGGAGCCGAGGCTGGAGGCGAAGGCGGTGGGCGGGAGCGTTCGCCTTCCCGGTGGTTTCTGCGCCCAGAAACTGTTAAGACCCAACTTCAAGCAGTTCAAATACCTGGCGTAAATTAAATTCAGTGAAAGAAAGTGTTTCCGCGCTGTTTAAAGGAAGATTTCTTCCCGCAGCCTTTTTGTGTGGTAAAGATGTGGATGTGCTCTGTTTCCAGGAGACTGACTGGGGCAGCTGTTTTAAAGCGTTTTGGAGTTTCGTGTTTATTTCATATATAACCAAATGAAGCTGTATTGTCAGTATGAAATAAAATATTCTCTTGTCGATTTTGGAACTGAGCTGTAAAAAGTGATTTGGGCTGAAGATAACTGGATAGTCAAAGCTTCAGTTGAATATTTGCTGGTTTAGAGATCTCTGAAGGCAGCTAACTTGCACGGGGACAGTGAGCAAATAGTTTCCTTACGCTGCTTGTATAACCACCTTTGTTCTTTTTTCAAGGTAAATGTTAGGGAAATGACAAATTTAATTTGAGGGAACTAAGGTCCTGTGCCGCAAGTGACTTATCCCTGTGTCTGGTTACTGGGTGATTGTTCCAAGACTGCCAGTTTGTCTTTGAAAACAGCTTTTTAAATAAAGTCCATTGCATTCATTATGATAATGCAGGAAATGCGTGGTTCACGAGGTTGGTTTTATAGATGGAGCAAGTGTACTTTAATCCCGGTTTTATTATTTCTGCTGTGGTGGTTTGCTGTGGGGCTGGGGATGTGGGAGTAATAGATATCCATACGGTGAAGTGCATGATCAGCAATCTGAACTTAGAAAGCGAAAGGTAAAACCTGAATGGCAAAACGGCCGGTTTGTGATCTGAATGTGTGGTGGGTGACAGTGTTGGATTATTTAAATTCTCAGTTTCTGCCTTTAACCAACCCTCCTAATGTTTCTTTGCCTACGTCACTGATGTGCGTCCTGCCTGTTGAAGTAGGATGGAGCATGACCTCACGTGTGAAGGGAGCTTATGGCCAAAGAGTTAATGCAGCACTTCAGATCAGGAGGTTTTTATATTCAGCTCAGTTACAAATATTGCTATCAGCCCTTTTCTTCTTGTGTGCATGTCCATGAGTATGTCTTGGATGCACACTGGTTGGGGCCATCAGCAAAATAGTAGAAGCCACGGGCAACATTTTATTCTCATGCATGTTGCCAGTGAAAATGGCAGTTTCTGGAAAATCAAAGTAGAAGCCATCCTACATTGTGTATTGGTTGTAGGCTGAGAGTTATGCAGGTATTTTTAATCTTTTTAAACTAAGTCCTGGTTTTGGGAATGTGAGATAATTGTCATTGGCAAAAGCAGAGAAGATGGACAAGTCTTGTGATTATGAGGAGAAAGATCTAAGCTTGTGGATAACAGAGAAGAAATGTTTTCTTCTTTGTGTCCACATAATGCAGGACTGTGGGAAGATATGGTTAATGAGGATGATTATTGCTGTGGCTTTCCATAAATCCACTTGTAATGGAGGCTTTGTACAGTTACTTCTGAATCTGTACATTTAAAAACTGCAAATAGCGATAATGGAGTTGGCTAATAGCAGACTGTCAAGTAAGTGCAATCCTTGTGATAATGTTCAGCCATAGATCTCAGTTTAAGCATTACTTTTAAGCAGAAAATGTTTCTTGTAGGTCATAGTATATGCAATTGGGAGGAAAAAAACCCAGAGTTGTTGCTGCCTGTTCTTGAATCTTAACCAGGTAACTCTAATTGTGCGAAGGGTACTTTTTCTCTCCAGCTCTTTATCAGATAGCAGGAGATGTACAATTCAGTAGATCCATTTGATGTGAATTTAGATAGTGGAAAGGAATACTAATAATAACCAACTTTTAAGAGACTGATTGGAGAGGTCTACCCGAGGTAAATCTGTGACTGTGTGCAAATTAAAGTTGGAACTTGGACCTTCTGACGAATTGCAAACTTTCCTGCAAAGCACTGGAGTGAGCTGGATGCCACCAGATGAGATTCTGAGCTGATCTTGTTAGTGGTATTAATCAGAACAACCCTTTCTGTTTCAGGGGTCTTTTAGTTTTTCTTAAAAGCCAGGGTTGAGGGTTAAATTACTCATATCTGTTTTGCAACTTAAAAGGTGAAGGTAAGACAGTAGGGAACATTTTAATGTATTATCTCGCCCCAATACAGAAGGATGTAGAATTACCTATTATTTTCAAGTAAAGCACTTGTAGTAGCTACTGGCTGTTTTATATAGTGTTTTGAATGAATGCAGTTTTAACTTCTGTAGCTAAGAAACAGCTTTTGCCCAAAACTGACAAGGAGGATTGCTTATGTTTATGTTTGGAGTAATTCATTGAGAAATATTTGTGATTCTCTCCATCATTGCTTGCTCTCCTTTAAAAGCAATGCCTTGACTTTCATCTTTCATATGGTCTGTGAGAGCTCCTTATGTGGATTTACTTTTGCTCAAAATCTGGCCATAACAGCCAGCTTTGTTTCTGCAGGACTTAGTGCAGTGTTCAAACCCAAAATGTATGCTTCCTTTCCAGTAAAAACTTGTAATTACATGGGGTGGTAGCAAACTGGAAAGTATTGCAAAACATATGTAAGAATACTGTCGTACAAACTCTAAAACTGACGAATGACTCACTGCGCCAGTGCTATATCAAATTCTATCTATACACAGGGTTTAAATGACAAGTTTACTTTAGGCAGGGAATATGCAATTTTCTTGTACTCTTTCTTCGTCTGATGTCAAGTGAGCTTAATGAAATGGTGCATGTGGGCATACAGGAGGCACCAGTTGTAGAGCTTTAATGAGCAAAGGGAACAAGCACTGCTTGGCTCTATTTGTGAAGATGATAGACATAACTATGCTTATATTAAAGCCAAGTTCATGGTACTGATGCGTGTTTTGAGATGTATGTTTCTCTTTATGTATCTCATCATCGTTTGCTTGTGTGCATTTACTAACATTTGTTCTATTTCTGTTTTCTAGAGGAGAGAGGACGTGTTTTTTTAGCAGTATATGTGTTCATCTTTACATATTCATGTTAGTTGAGTTTTTTAGCTGGCGTTTTGGCAGTGTTTTTGGCGGTATAAAATTCGGGTCACTGCCAAAAATGAAAACAGGATGATGGTCAGCATGGGAAAAGGGCCCATGATTGTAGGTTAAAGAGGAAAAGGCCACTTTGCACTGCAACAACACAGGTTTTATTCATGCCTTTGACAGTGCAGTTGTGATTTATTATGATAAGCTTCACAAAGCTTTGGAGAGCCCCCCCAAAAAACCTGGGACATGTAAACAGGCAGTAACATCCTATAGCTGGGAAGCCTGTGTGAGCTGGGAGGACAGGGAAGATAGTTGAGTTGAAGGTATTGGGGTCTTGTGCTGTTGCGTTGTTTGTCTCACCTGTATGTCTGTGGATGCTTGGGTGCTGGTGAAACACCTGTGGCCTGCAAAGCTAAGGAACCCAGTAACCACTCAACACTAGGAGGAAGAGAAACCCAGTATTGACTCAGCCCTATGTGGAAGACTTTAAACTATTGACAAACTCTTCTATTAGTTTCTAATTTATCCATTCTGCCACGAAGCCTGTCCCTTCTGCTGTCTGTTAATCATTGTCTTTCTGGGCAGCAGGAAAGATGTAATGCATGTCCTTGGTCTTCATCTTATGTTGATTGTTAGAGCTGTAGTGACCAGTGCCTGCGAGTGTTTGCTGTCTGTAGGAAGGTCGAATCTCCTCAGGCTGTGAGAGGAGGGAAAGCTGGAGCACTTGCTATTTAGTGTTAGTGTGCACACAGTGTACATACACCTCTGCCTTACTGGAAGAAAAGGGTGAAACAGGTCTTGCTCCTTCAAGGACTCTATTATCTGAGAACTTTATTCTAAAGATCAGAAGTACAGAGATAAGTTAGGGTTTTTGGAGCAGAGGGTGGAAGCAATGTGTATAAAAAACCTGGTTGAGCTCACAATTGATAAAAGCAACTCCTAATATCTGGGCTTGGTACTGGGAGGAAGCTCAGTTTGGATGCTTTCATTAAGTGCAATCCACTGTGTAGCTGAAATACAGCAGTACCATTAATCTGGGAAGGAATAGGATGGTCCCATTCTTATTCTTGTCCTGGAAGCTTAGAAGCTTCCAGTTTACAACCTGTCCAAAAGACATTTATTTCTTGGCACCAAATTTCAGCTGCAGCTGGCAAGTGGGTAAATACTTTCTTCCAGCCGTACTGAGAAAGAGAGGAATTATTTAGGTTGGCACAAGAAGTTTATAGTTCGGAGTTGTCAGATGAAATAGAACAGAGGAAAAAAAACTGGGAAGGCCGGGTATGTGGCATCATTCTTGCTTTCAAAAGCAGTGCTGGAAATCTCATCATCACTTGAAGCCAAACAAAGCACGCATGTGCTTGACCGTGGTGAGGAATTATCTATTGGTTTCACAGTCCTCTCTTCCTTACTTTTTTTTAATGTTTGTTGTTGGGTTTTTTCCTCCTGCAAGTGTTGTGTTTAACACTGAATTGCATGTGTGTATACAGTGAATAACATCTGTTCTATTTTATGAGATCCACAGAGCACTGTTGCTTTTCTATCCCTCCTGTGTATGGATTCTTCTCTCATGTGTCATCCTTGCTGCTGAAGGCAGCCAGGCACTTGAGCTTTTTAATATCTCCTCTCTTTAGGAGCAGGAAGTTTATTCATGGGGTGGTACTTGACTCTTCAGTTAGATTTCCTCACAAAATTAGATCTTACAGCATTTTAGAAAAGCCATTATTTTTCTAGAGGGTTTTGTGAGAGGTAAATAAAAGGGATGATGTGCATCTCTTTTTCTGGAGGAGTTTTGGTAATTTTTATATCAACAGGTTAGATTTTCTGCACCAACCTAGACGGATTTTGATCGGATAATTAATTGGAAAGGTAAAGTAGATCTGAGAAGTGTAAAAAATGCTAGTCTAGTGTTTAGATTTTAGGTTACATATTTTAAAAAATACACATTTTATCTGACAGGTATTGTGCTTCTGATCTTTTATCTTGAAGGGTAACCATAGAAGTGGCAAAGAGGATCCTCTTGGACACAGTGTGTTAAGAATTTGTTGAGGGGTTACATGCTTGGAAGACCTGAGATGGGGGAAAGGAGGAAAAGGGGAACCTGTTTTTTTGATGGAGTTGTTGCTGTTTTATAGAGTACTGTTTTCTTCAAATGCAGAAGAGTTATGTTTGTTTATATCTTATTAAGTAACATTTGTTTCACTAAATTTGATCAAAGGCTTAGTTGTTGCAGAATCAATAATAATTCTCTTACCTTAAGGAAAAATCTGTAATTTATGAATGTACTGTCCGTTGTATTTTAACTACTTGTACTACAGAATTTGCAAGATTACACAAATTGACTAGAAGATGCATGCAAAATCCAATAATACATTTATCATGTCAAAGTTCGGTGAAATATGAAACAAAATTACCATAAACAAAGAAAATTGGCCTCTTAAACCTATGAACTAGCAGTTGTGGATATAATTTTGTAATATATATTCTCAGTGGGTTTGTTGAGATGGTTCTTGGGCACCACCAGAATTCCTTTACAGTCTTATGAATTCTAACCCCTGTGTTATGTGGTAAAAAAAAAAAAAAGGCACTTGTGAACTTGTACTTAATCTGAGGATAAAGCATGTAGGTTTGAACATGTGTTGTAGATATTGACTGTCTCCTCACTATAGCCTTGTGCATGGGTAGCTTCCAGTTAATAAAATTCAGATTGGAAGAATTACACCTGGGGAGACAAGTATTTCAGCAGGTTTTAGTGTTACTGCTTTAATTCTGCCTCTTGAAACAAAGGTAGGATTATAAACTTTTGGAGGAAAGTTTGTCTCCATTATATTTGTGAGTTGGGAGTCTGTGGCTAGCAGCTCGTGTTGGTTTGCATTTTCCCTGGATTCTAGTGCATCTTTGGATCCTGTAGAACTAAACTTAGTGCTTTGGGTGTTGTGTCAAGGTGAAGTGCTCGTTTGAGGTCTTTGGGCTCAAAAGAAAGGGCATTTTAGAATAACCCATCCTTTATTTCCTGAAACCATCCTAACCCATCCTAATTTCCCGAAGTCTGTCCCATTGCACGGGGTGCATTTTAGCACAGGTCAGTAGGTGCCAGATCTCCTGCTTCTTCACTGAGACAGGTCAAGGCAGGGAAAGCTTGCAGAAGCCTGTGGCACGGCAGTGATTTGAGCAGCTTTTCTGGGGTTGGTGCAAACTGTAATTCTGTTATTCGTAGCTGGATTTTGGACGAGACCGAATCGAGTGTGGGCTGTGGCTGCCCCCACGTTGGAGTGGGCAGGTGCTGTCCTTAGCACAGAGATAGATGTCTGCCTCCTGACAGCGAGCACCGTGCTTTGCTTTGCTTTCTTTCCTTCCCTGGCTGGCCAGGTCAGCGGCCAGGACCATGGTGGCCACGGGCACCTCTCACCTGCACGCAGGAGAAACTCATGGAATGCAGTGCCTGTGCCTCCGTGATAAAACTCCAGCAGCTCTCCAGGAGCAGGCTGTTACTGCTGATAATTGTCCTTGGCTCCTACTGTGGCTCTTACCTGAAGCTTTTTCTTTGTAAACAAGATAATAATAAAGTGTGCTGCTCTACTTGCCTCCGTGCCGATCTCTTTCTTGTGCCTGTGGAAGGAATAAGGAGCATAATTAATTATGAAAAGGAAGAGTTCTGAAGGGTTACATGGCAGCTGGCTGTCATGCTCCTCTAGTGATCCCCCATCCTGCTGTCAGAAAGCTGGGCATCCTTTAGGACGCAGCAGTATTTTACTGAAGAGTGATCAAAGGCTTCTTCATTGGCCGGAACCCATCAAGATAGATGGGCAGACATTTGTTTTAAAATGACTTGCAGAGAGTTGCTGGGATCAGCAACTTGACTGCAGCAACGAAAAACATCTTTAACGCGCTAGAAATCACGGATTGTGTTTTGTTTGCTTAAATCATTGGGTGTTCAGGGCAGGCAGGCACCATGAGTTGTATGGTGTTAAAGAATACATTGCACAGCAGTTACATTGCTGGAAAGCATTTGTAAATGTAAGTTTGAGTAAAAGAGATGTATTTTTTTTCCCCATTAAACTTTGAAGAGTTGTGCTTTGAAGACGAGTGAATTTTTTGATGCTCTTAAACGTTGTCTACAAGGAGCCAAGTGAGGGATCTCCTGACCTCCTGTTTTGCCTTCTTTTTTCCCTTTCATTTTTTTCTTTGAGCTATTAACTCTATTGTGTGTTGCTTTTAGACGTTATGAGAAATGCAGACATTCTGGTTTTGGCATTTTGGTGACAGGATGGGCTGACATAACTGTGTAGGTTCTAAATGAAGTATGAGCTCTGAAATACTGGCTTTCTTTGTATCTGAAGGGAGCTATCAGGCTCTTGGATTTTTGTTGCACAGTGTAATTAAAATAAACACTATAATGCTAATCATTTTTGTATTTTTTGCCTGTGGGTGAAGTTTTAAATTAGAAGTAGCTACACTTCGGTGAAACTGGAATTTTTGGTGGTTTTTTGTTGGCTTTTTTTTTAATAATTATTATAATGTTGCCTGTTTCCAATCCAGTGGTATTTCAGTGAGAGTGCATAAAAAAATATTGCTAAGCAGATTTGTTTATATTTTTATTGTGTACTGTATATTTTAGTAACAATGTAATTATTGCTTTAAAGTGAAACGCCTGACTTGAGTGTTTAATTATATCAAGCTCAAGCAGTCACTGATGAGGTGATAAATGATAGGTTGTAGGTAGAAGTGGATTTGCAATTATTTGCTGCTTTGGGAGAAAAGAAAAAGATTGCTTTGTTTCTGTCCAGTGACTAATGTTGGAAATCAAAGTGTCTCACCAGATGTTTTTTCTAATGACTGTGGTTCAGGGTCCTTTTCTATGGAGAGGGGTTTCGCCTGAGTTCATCTATCGGTTTTGAAGTTTCTCTTGCTTGTTTATGCAGCACTCCTCCAAATCTTTTGCTCTGGACTTCTCTGTGGATGGTTTTTTTGGAAGAGTTCCTTTCCCAACCATCCGTGCATATCTCCACTCCGTGTTCACCAGGAGGTGGGAAGGCAGCGACATTTTTACAGCACAGGCTGATCACTTCCTTTCTTTTGTGTTTATTTCATAGAATTAAACCAAGAATAAGTGTTTTGCTTTATTTGTTGATGTCTGATTAGGAATTAGTGGAGGAAGCTGAATTGCGGGTGTGATTAACGGTAGTTTTTGTTTCTAATGTATGAAAGGAGTCATTGTCTGAGGCTTTTCCTCCATCGTGCTCTGCCTAATCCTGCTCAAATCACGCTAACAGCGCTCGAGGCTCCTCGTCTTGTTCTCCTGCGTACTTAATCATACAGCTGGAAAAATTCTGCCTTTCAAGGGATGGTTGCTTCTCCTGCTGAATCTGCTGTCACGCTGTAGGGGCCTTGCTGTAAAGGTGGGCACTAGTTTTGGGGGTGCAGGGGGAGAGGGTTGTGTCCATCTGCAAGCTGATCTAATTTATGCTAAATTTGAGTTTCAAATCTGGGCCTGATAGTTTTATTAACTATCTGTCACCTACCTCTTGGCAGCTTTGGCTGAAGGAGACAAGCTGCCTCCTTCCAACTTTCAGTTCCTCCCAGCTTTTTTGTTAGACCAACTTTCTGTATTTGCTGTGTATTACTTCTGCAGTACTACAGTAAATTTGCTCAGTTTCTTTCAAAAGCTATTTAATAAGTTTGAGTTTTGTTGAAATGAAAATGTTTCCAAAGTACATGACAAGTACACGCAACAGACACGACTGTTATTCTTCCAGAAAAACCCAGAAGAAACACAATACCCCACTCCATGAACACCAGCCTTCCTTTGTCTCTGAATCAGGTTGTCATTCCAAGGTCTCGGAGTGATTTAAAAATATAAAATAAACTCCCTTGAGGAATCTATTAAAAATTATTTGGTTCACTGAACATTCAGTGCATGTTTGGTCTTGGAATCCATTACATGCCTGTAGAAAGACTTTAAAAATCCTCTATGACAAAGTTGGTCTGAGTTGTGTCCCTTTGGCAGGTGGGCGTGAGGGAATTTCATTGCTTTATTTTCAAAACAGAAGTGTGTGGAATTAATATTGATTTTTATTATAGCTGTTTGCTAGTGCAACTGTATCCAGAGGTCACATGTCAGCTCTGCTTTCATAGTGACAGCTTTTCCTGTTCTTTTAGTTGAAGTCTGTAGTTGTGAAGCTCTGGAAATAATTGGGAAGTGCTGTGTTGCTTCCCCCCGCCCTCTCCCCCCTTGAATTCAATTTGTAAAGCTTTATTACCTAGAATTAAATTCTTATCAGGTTGAAATGGTGCATAAATTCTTGTTGAATGGAGACAAATGCTATTAGAAATTGGTGAAGCTAAGCTATATTTTAATCTTAGATTTATTTTCATTTCCATTGTCATACATTGAAAACACTTTGCATCTACTTTTTCCATCCATATTGGTGTTTTCTTGTTCTGATAATTTTTAATAGTTAAGTCTGGGAGAGACAATGTCTGTTAGATTCCTGCTTATAGTGTGGCTGCATGCTGTGACATGGGTTGTATTTCCAGGGACCTGGTGTAGGTGTTGTCAGTTCCCATCAGCACGTGCTGCTCTTGTGTGCTGAACAGAGTTGTCACGTTACTCAGCAAAACTGCTTTTCTGGAGGAACTTCTCCGTGTTTTCAGCTCGTGATGGAGAGCCCTGACGTCTGCTTTGGTTGGGTTTTATATGCAAATATTCATAATTGCTCAGAGCTTGGTAGTTTTTCAGAGCCTAAAGTCAGGTAAGGACTTAAAGAAAACACAAATAACGGGCAATCCCTCCGGATACGCAAGTTTATTTGATTAACCCATCTGACCCGCGGCGTTCCAGAGCAGTTAAATATTTGGACAGTCAGCAGCCCTGTTAGTCATGTTTCATTAGGTGATGGCCTCCTCCATTTCAAGTGTGCTCTGTTTTTGCTCTGTTTTGCTGCTTTTGCCAAGTCTTGCACGGTCTTGAAAGGGAGCCATGCGTGGGGGCACGGCGGGTGCTTTTGGGGGTGTTGCTGAACCAGGCTGGCAGGAGGAGCTGGGGGTGTGTGTGTCACTGCAACAGCATCATCTGCAGCGGGAAGGGAACCACAGACAAGGGAGAAAATTGTTAATTGTGGATTGTCAACACTGTAAAGGTTATGTGGTAGATGAAGTTACTAACCTAAGCAGAAAGAGCAGTGCTGCCCTGAGCAGTGTAAAAGACTTGTCAAAACCTAATCTAATCTCCTGCATTAACTGTGTATTGTAATAATGAATAAATGAAATTGCAGCAAGCTGAAATGGTCCAATTTTAATAACTTTTCAAAAAATTAAAAGGACGTATTGAGCTGGAAGAGGCATATCATGATTATCCAACTTTCTTTCAATGGAACCATTTCTAATTTTATGTGAGCATATACTAATGGTTTAAAAACTAATTTGTCTCCTTGTCAGGAGCTTGACCGGTATTTTAATGCAAAGGACAGGGTTTTATCTTGAACTGGTCTTGTTTTTCAATGGGTGTTGCAGCCAGCTGGAAAATTGTTTGACTTTTTAACTGCTGTGGTTTTGATGCAGTGCCTACTGTAAGAAAGTAAAATTTATGTAAAAGCAGTGACGCTTTTAATTGTTGTATTTCCATTTAGATTCAAGGGTAGGGGAACAGATGTTTATGCTGAAGCACTCAGTCTTGCCCTTTTTCTAAAAACCTGTGTTAACTTTCTGTATTAAAACTAGGTAAAATTTCTATGCTCTTTAAAATCTGAGGAAAGTAAGGAGGAAATACTGCTGCAAGTTGGTGCATTTCTGGATGCATTGCTGAAGCTGTTCTGATAGAAATATGTCTAGCAAGTTTCATGGGGAAAAACCTATTACAAAAAACCCCATATAAACCCTCTTGGGATTCAAATGTGGTTTTAAAAATTATGATTGTGCCTTTTTGTCTACTCTGGCGAGAAAAGAGCATGATTATAATGTGTTTTCATTATAAAGGTTTTGTGAGTGACTAGGTGGGATTCAGCTCTGAATTCCCGACTTTAGAGTGTCCAAATTGTGAATAATTAACTTAAAAGTCAGATTTTTGAGGACTCAAATGTTTCACAGGAAAATTAATGAGAAATGTAGTGTAGTGCACTACTCTTCTCCGTGTGGTTTTCTCACCTGAAATTACTGAGTTACAAATACTTAAAACTAAAAAGAGTTCTGAAATGAGCTATGAAGAAGTATTCTCCTGTATTTGTGGTCTCAAAGTGAGAAATATTTTGATTAGTAGCAGAGCCACTGCATTAGTTTTTATGGTAGTTTGCTTAGACACAAACCTAGTTTCTAGGTGTGCTTTTTAAAAGGTGGAAGTCTGGCAAAATTTCTGCTGTATCTTTTCACCTAATTGCTCTACGAGTTTGCATATAATCTTGTTAATTGAATTGTTTCCACATGATCGCTGAAGCGTCTCAGAGTGGGTAAAAAGTGCCTTTTCTGGACCAGAGTGTTCGTGGTTGGTATCAGGTGTGTGGAGGGCGTTGGGTGCTACTCGGTGCCCGCCTGGGGCAGCGCAGTTGTCTGAGCCATCGGAAAGGAAAGCAGGATTGTTTGGTGTGGGATGAAATAACTTGCACAGCTCGGTTTTGCAGTGCTGGGGGTTTTTTTTTGTGTGTGTGTGCATCGAGGTGAGGAGCAGATGTGTTTGCAGGGTGGCTTTCTCCATTGATGGTGTGATAGGGGGTTGTGTTCTCACCTTGGCCGGGCGCAGATCTGCCGGAGGGGACGGCGGCGGGTGTTCGTCAGGTTGTCACTCTGCCTTCTGATGCTGTGAGACCTTCTCAGAGGGTTTGTCTTGTTCTAAGCAGTTACAGATAAGTGGAAGTGAATGACTTCATAGGAGGTTTAAGGTAAAGGCAAGTGTCACTGTGAAGGTAACTCTAGAAGACCGATCCAGACCCGCAGTAGTTTTCTGAGCACTGACTGTGACCTTGGATGTGCATGGGTGAGCTGTGAGAGCTGCTGACAAGCTACAGAAATGCTGGGTGGATGCGTGGCCTCTCACTTTGTTTAGTAGTGGATATTTTTTTTTCTTTTTTTTTTGAGGAGGGATGGAGACACGGCTGAGAGTTCCCAGCTACGACACTTTTCAGATCCTTATTTGAAAGTGTTTTAAACAAGGGACATCAGAAGCTGAAATACAAAGCAACCTTTTGAAGTTAAAAGTGGGTCTGCATGAAAATGAACTGCTTGTCTGTGAAAAGAGTCAAGTGTGAAAGGATAGGGTGGTTTTCACTAAATGAATTTGATAGTCTGAATAAGTGTGGTGAGGCAGAGAGGAGAATCTGGAAAGGTCAGGACACCATGTGACTCTAGATGAGGCAGTAGAAAGACATGAAAGGAATTGTGTGGAAATGCCTTGGTTTACATTTTTTTTTTTTTTAAACTTAGAAGTGATTTATTTATTTTGGTGAAGGTGGTCATAAAAAGGGAACTTTAGAAGCTTGCTGCAGAGAAGCAGGGAATCTGATTCCTTTGGGATCTTATACCTTTTTCATTCAGCTTTTGTGCAGTTTCAAATAACTGAAAGATCAAAGCCCGAAGGAACTCCTTGTTACGTGTGTAGTCCCATTTGTAGGACTGCTCTGTCCTACGTGCTCTCTGCAGTTGAGTGCTTCAGCAGCTTTTTGTCCCAAGTAGTAGATTTCTTATTACTGCTGTCTCATTTTCAGTGATTCATGTAACTTGGAGATTTTAACTCAAATAATTTCTGACATGTTTTCTAGGTTCCTGCTACTGCTTAAAAGTATAGTGTGTGTTATCTTCGTTCAGTGTAGATAAATGTGAGATGATTTGCACTGGTAGCAGGGAACTGCCTGAACTTTTTGTACAAAGTGATGGACTCCAGGTTAACTGTCACCACTCAGGGTGGGATCTTGAGACTGACAGTAGTTCTGTCAAACTACCAGCTCTGTGCTTAGTAGTGATTAAAGAAAGCATATCAAATCTTATGAAATGCTATGAAAAGAGTAAAGAATAAGATACAAAGCATTATTATGTCATGTCTAAATCCATGGTTCTTCCATGCATTAGATACTGTCTCATCTCCCTTTCACCTCAAGAAGAATACAGAGCAGCTGGATTTTTTGTGGTTTACATCAACATAGTCCACAGAGATCTGGAATGGCTTCCATGCCACAAGTGACTGAGAAAGGTGTGGTTGAAGAAGGATGTAGCAGAGATCTGTGAAATAGTGAGTAGCTTGAAGAGGGTTTGACTGTTTTGTCTCCCAGTGTAAGAGTAAGGGAAAGTCAAACCAACTTTGAAGGAGCCAGGTTCGGACCCTGGCAGGAGGAAATTGCTCTTCATGCTGCTAGAACATTCTGCATGTTCTTCATGCAGCTAAGCCTGTAGAACTTCTGGAAAAGGTTTTCTGGGGACTACTTGGTGGACAAATTCCAGTGTAAGAAAATCCCTTCCAGAGAAAGTATCAAAGGCTACAAAGGTGCCTGGGGGAAAAGTGCAGATGTGTTCATCCTATTCTTGCTCTTCTTTAGCCCTGTGCTCAGAGGCTCTGTTGGAGGGAGGGTTTTGGGCCAGCAGGACCTGTGGTGTGGCTCAGCACATCTGTTTGTATGTTTGTGTCCTGAGCTTTGCTGTGAACACCGTGAACTTTGTGTCCACAGTTCGCTTAACGTAGGGCAAGCCCTCTGCAGTAAAGCCTTTTCCGTGGAACTTAAAAAAGCTGCAGCTGGCAAAAGCTGGACACAAGAAAAGGGAATTGCTGCTTTCCTGTTCCCGCTCCTACTTGCTGTGGATTACCTTATGCTGTTTTGGTGTTGGGCCGTTTCACTGAAGCAGCAAAAAATTAACTTCACAGGGAACGGGGAAGAGCTGAATAGCTTTCTGCTTCTTAGTGGATTAAAGCAGTTCAGAGGTGCAGTGAATGCCCAAGGGGAGGAGACTGCACAGCCCTGGAGAAGGCAGGCAGCAAGGCATTTCCCTTTTTACCACCAGCAAGCCATGAGATAATTTGGATGTCTCAGGGCACAGCCCACCCGTCTGCCAGCTGTGCAGTCTTCCCATGCTCGTGCTGACTTTGGTGATTGTTAAACTTGTGCAAGGCTACAGCTCAGTAATACAAAGGAAAACTATCAAATTCTTGTGCAGTCCTTAGAGTTCTCAGCAAGCTTAAGAAGATCACAAATGGTGCTCAAGTAGGGCTCCATGCCAGCATTGGTAAAGGGCAGGAGTGCCCGAACAGGCATGAGCAGTCCTGGTAACCTCCCTTGAAAAACCAGACTGCTGCTGCTGCAAGTGTGGAGCTGCCTCCCACAGCATGGTAGAGACTGTGAAGCTCCTTGCTCTCCAGAATGTGTAAGCAGGGTCAGTACTTGCCCCTGTAACCTTGGGGTGCAGGTGGGCAGAAGTTATTTATTCGCTTTTGCCCTGAGGAAGTGTTTTGCAAAAGCAGCTTGAGGAAGGGAAGGTGATGGGAGTTAGATCTGGGGCAGAGTTCTCCCTTAGTGTCTGTGGGTGACAGCACAGAGATATTGTTTGCACAGGGAATAGCACAAAGCTACTTTTTCTGCTTCTGTGAAAGAGAATTGTTTTCTGTTCTGTTGGAATGAGTGCTTTTGTGTACAAAATGCTGATGAAGGTCTTAACACATTATTAGTGTGTGCAGAAGAGCAGTGTTTGCAAATGTGCCCATTTGTTTTAGAAACAGATGGATCATTCCTTATGCCTCTTCCTTGTGACATCAGAACCCCCCAAAAGGCTGTGAGAAGGGGTGATCTTCAGGACCTTTTATTTTTATTGGATAAGAAGCAAAAAAGGCCACTATACAAAACGAAAGAGATCTTGCTTTTAGTTGAAAGGAGTTGCCCTGTGAATGTCACAGACACCTGTGAGCAATAATGGTGGGGGATGTAGATTTGTTTGAATTCTTCTAAGAGAACTAACAGTCACGATGGATGGAAAAAAATGTGTTTACTTTTAAAACTACAATATTAATAACTTCCCACTATTCTGCAAATGTCTTCGTCTTTCTAGTTAGCTCTTTCTACATTACTTATTCCAAAAGAGATTTGCTCTACTGCTTCTGTCGAGTGCTACATGTCAAAATAATTTTTCTTTCGTGGACATGCCAGGAAAATGTCATGTAGACATTTTTTTCCATTATCATTTCAGTATGGGCAGGTCAGCAGCACTTTATCCAGGACTAGGAAATTTCCCTGCTTTCCCTGCAAGGCTGTGTAAATAGGCATATCTGTGGCCTACTTTCCAACAGTTCTGTAGTGTTTTAGATTCTCACAAACTTAGATTTTGTATTTTTCAGAAAGCTTTGCAATTCATTTTTAAAGCAGTGCTAATTCAGTGTGTCTAACTAGCTGAAGATCATTAATAGCTTCCCTATTCACTACAGTTTTACGCAGTAAAGCTCCTTCTGGGGTGATGCTATTAAATAATTCACTTCTTTTTCTCAACTTTTTTTTTTTTTTTTATTTCTCCCTGGCAGCCTAGCTTTTAAAATCTTTACTAAAATGTTGTTTGAAATCTTAATCTAATTTCTTTTTTAAAGAATAACTCCATTGGTACATAGTTCACGGAGGAAAATGTTCTATTATGGGAGAAACATACTTTTATGATGGATTTTCAAAACATCAGTATGAATATAGGCAGGAGTGGTGATAATGTCTATAGAAAAGCAGTCAATTTTGTTTAGATCTTGAAGTGTATGTGTTAGGATTGTGGATATTAGGGTAGGTAAAACAGGCTACATAAATGGAAATGTGTTTAGAGTGGTGGAAAAAAAAAACATCTTGATGCACATCTTTTTTGGAATTATTTTGGTCATAGTCACAAAAGCTTTCCAAAATGTAAAGTATTTACTGAAGGGAGTGGGTTGTACTGTGACTTTGACAACTGTTATTTCGAGGGAAAATTGGTCCCTAAACGTCTCCCACAGCCACCCTATCAGGAGCTGCTCTTTGCAGGGGATATGGCCTGGAGTAATGGTGTGCTTAGGCATCAGTTATGGGTCCTCAACTTGATTTTTGGCTGAGATTTGTACTGGTTTGTTTCATCATCTAGGGAACTGGTTTGTGATGAGTGATTTTGATACAGTCATTTCTTTCACATTGCCTGATAGCCTTCTTTATTTTATTCCTTGGTGCACTGCCAGAAATAACAATTAAATCCAAGCCTTTAACTGCATTTTATTGAGGGCAGATATGAACAAAGATCTGATGAGATCTTTGTTCTTTCAGGATCATTGTGGTGTTCTGGATGTTTTCCAAACGTGTTTAATGGCCTTCAGTCCCTTTTTTCCTGAGGTGCATGGAAGAAACTGTCATTTCCTTGAGCTTGGTGACAGTTTGCCCGGCGGTGGTTATCAGCCTGCCAGGACTCTTGTGTGGGTCTGTGTTCACTCTGTTGTCCTCAGTTCCTTCTGGATATGGTTAAAGGCATTCCCCCATTCATGCTGGTGGGGCATGACTTTGGTCACACTGTGTCTCTGAAGCACTGTGCTCCATGTTACCCCTTGGAGATTTTGGCCTCAAAATCTCCAATTCCTTAGCTGGGAGCCTGGGAGAGCTCTGCACCTAGAGGAGAGTCAGTCTTTTTTCTAGATTAGGAGTTGTCCCAGACCTCTCTCTCTGCAAGGCCAGGCCTGACTTTTGTTGGAACAGCCTGATGAAAGCTATTTTCCTTTGTGCACCTCGTGTTTCAGAGCAGAAGCTGCCGGCTCTTCCAGGAGGGCTGTGCTTGGCCTGGCAACCAGACCCGGTGGGTGCAGCTCGAGGCTGGATGTCCTGGTGGCATAGAGCTCCAGTGCAGTGAAACCCCACAGCTTAAGTGGACAACAGCATGCACTTCGGGGCTGTGTTGGGAAACAGCAACCCAGGTGATGTGGCTGGGAGGACATTCTCCACCTGTGCTTGGTGCAGGGGTGTTTCTTGTGGTGCTGAAGGGCAGATGGTCAGAGCTCCACTTGCCCCATCCTGGATGCAGAGTGCCTTGGCACGAGGTGTGCTCAGCAGGGCTATGATGAGTCTTTATTCTACTGAAATACTCTATGTCTGGGGCCTTTTGGAGAGTTGTGTGTGCATGCTGCACTGCTTGCAGGCACCTGCAGTTGAAATGGGCTTTATGACTTCTGCACGAAGGTGGGGGGAGAGGTTGCTTGTCTGTGAGTGGAGCTTTTGAAATTTGCAGGCTGCACATGTTTGTTTGCCCTGGGCTTGCTGGGGGGACCAGGATTGGAAGGTGTTCTCCAGTCCCAGTCCTGCCATACCTTTGTGCATGTGGGTGCAGAAGCAGTGCTGGTAAATCCAAGGTGGTCTTGCCTCTCCTCCGGAATGCGCTGTGCCAGTGGAAGGAATTGTTGTCTACACATGGTAATTTGGGTTGGTAGTTAAGTTCTCACTCACTGGTTCTCCATCTGGTGTGCTCCTGTCCCTGCTCTGTGGAGTTGTAGCCTCCCTACTTGACCCAGGGTTTTGGGGCTGCCCCTTTCCACCCGTTTTTCTCAATCCAGACTGTTTGTAGCTGTCAGTGATTTGCTGCAAAGAGTGCTGTGGAAAGTGAAGCATTACCCGATTGTATATTTCTTTATTTTAGCCCAGAAAACAGCATTTGAGTTATTCACAGCACAATGCAAAATATTTATAGTACTTGAAATGCTTGTAAATACATGTTGCAAGCATCAATATAAGCAATGTCTTAAGCCATGTGAAGCATTTTAATCTATCTGAAACTGCTCCCTAGGTAACTTTTTGGTCTTATCAATACAGAAGGCTGACTTGGGGTAATTTAATGTTACTAATTTTTAAAGTAATAAAAATATCATTTGATATATCTCCAAATTGACCGAAATGCTTCAGTTGAAAGAGAAATTCTTCAGCTCTTGAGCTCCAGTAACATTCTGTCAGTAAATAATAAAGCACTATTTGAATTTTATGTAGGAGCTTTGCAAAAAGAATTAAAAGAGATGCTAAGAAAGTGGACAGTGGTCATCTGTGGCTGGGAAGATGTCACATGAAGGGAAGCTGAACTCCTTTGCATCAAAAAAAAAGACAAATCAGAAGGGGCATAAGAAGTCTAGAATGTAATAAATTATTTAGGGAATCTGGGTCAGGAGACTATTCTTGAGTTGTCAGATAGAGAGGAAATCTGAAACACTTTGAAACTGGTCAGTTCAAACTGAGTGAGACGAAAATCTTTCTTGTGAAGTGTTCAGGGAAGGCTGTAGCAGGTGTTTTGTATGGAGGGGTCAGTTTTTGAAGTTCAGAAGGAGGTTAGATACGGGTATTGGGCTTTGCAGAAACACTTAAAGAAGAAACAGAATGGTGTATCTGCTTTTTGTTTGAGCAATCCCTAACTGTTAGTAGACTAGGATGAAGCTTTGACTGAACTAGGCAATGTTTTCTCTGTTTGGAGGTTTTTGCATCTCCGCCCAAGCCCTGTAGTGTCTCAGTAACAGGCTGGTGGTGGCTGGCTGGGCTTCAGGGCTGATCCTGCCTTTCTCATAGGCTGGACTTCTTGTGCACCTCTGTGAGATCAGCAAAGTGCACTTTATAGACTGTTATGTAAGGAGAAATGAGTTAGAGGACATAACCTTCCCGTGGGAAACTGGCAGATTGTGTCGACTATTTGATAGGCTTTTTATCTGTAGGTATAACTGTAATGGATTTTAATATTTAGATTAATATTAGTGTCTGGTGTGATTTCTGCTGAGTTGGTACAGAGATTCCTGTTGACTTTTGTGAACCGTAGGTCAGGTCCTTAAAATAAATTTTATATCCTTACTTGATAGTTTCATACAATTGAATGAAAAGATGCTAAATGGTAAGCAAGAAAACTTGTATATTATTAATCCAGAAGGAATTACCCAATTACCACGATCCCAAAAGTCTACCCAAAAATCTTGCCCAGCCAGCAGTATTTTTAGCAGTCTCTGTCTCTAAAGCAGGTCACGTAGGTTCTTTTTAGCTACAGGTTACTACTAAAATTTACTTTGTTTTGGGAACACTTCATTCATTTCTCAGAACTGGGGCGGTTGCCGAAGGTCATCTCAGAGGAGAAAATCTGTTTTTAAACCTTGAGGTTTAACCTTGGGAAGTGTGATGGCAAAAACTGAGTGTGCCAGGCAGAACTGAGGTTGCAGTCACCCTGACAGAAACTGTCGGAGCAAGTGGATTGAACAGAAAGGACAGGAGAAAATACAGGACTTGAAATCTGTGTGGCTGATGCGTTGTTGTGTCCATCTTGAAAACCCATGTGTCAGTTAGTGTCCTTTGTCCTCAAATGACAAAATGGAGTTGTACAGATTTATCTTACCTGCAGCTATTAAAAAGTTTGATTGGAAAAAAAAATATTGTCACTTTTGTGATTGCAGAGCAGCAGATTGGTCTTTAAATGGGTACATTGCTAGGGGAGAACACTTATTTCTTTAAAATTTTTAGTGTAATCCATAGGTCAAAATAGTATATTTAGAACTAGCATCTCAACAAATTCTCATTGGAAATTGGAATATTTCTGGCAACGTTGCCACCCTTATGTTCGTTCCTCTTCTCCCTCTTGTGCAGAAGTAACCTGCAAAAACCATCTTGTATTTGAGAAAACCACCAGCCATGAGATCACAGGACTGTGGCAATGCTTGTGCCAAACCGATGGCACGACCTCTGCTGTGTTGCAACAGGAATGTTCAATAAACATCACTTGGCAAAGCTGTTTAGAAGTTCTAAACTGTTAGTGAGTTCTAAAACCGGAGTGTTAAAGGCAGTGGCGATGTTCTCTGAATAATGCATGCTGGTGAAGTGATCCGTCCTTGGGGGGGAGATGGGCTGGCTGTACATGGCTGGGCTAGTCAAGCACTGTGGAAAGGAGTGGGAAAACAAAGCAGACACAGCAGCTCAGATAGTCTGGCTTCCAGTTCCGTGGCGTTCTCCCTTTGAAACACTTGGCTGAACTTGGAATGCTGCAGCAACCAAAGAAAACCAGAGCTCTTGCCCTACGAAGTTTCCAACCAAGTAAACAAAGTCCTGTGACGTGCCTGTACCAAATGCTGGGGTAGTATCCTTCTGTTTTGAGCAGGTCTTTGGCATCCATGTTTATTGATATATATCAGTGTTCGAGGGATATATGTAGGTTTGGCATGGAGAGGGGTTGGTCCTTGGAACTGTGGGAGGAGGGAGTTTCGTGCCTGTTGTTTTTTTCAGCCTATGTCCCAGTGATAAGGGAGGTGCAGCACCAATTGTTGTGTGTAGCTTTGCTTTGCTTTGCTTTAGTTAAAGAAAGCTGGAAATACATGCTGTGTTAAGATAAAGTAGTTAATTGAAAAAAAAATGCGAATTTTTACACTGTGTATGGGTTGTTTGCTGCTTGTGTGTTCTGCAAACAAAGTGGATTTACCTTCCTCTTCCTTGATACTGTTCTGTTATGAAAGTTGTGCTTAGAAGAAAATAAATATTTACCTAATCACTTGCTGAGAAATTCATGACCTTCAGCCAGCTTGAGAGCTACCTGGACTCATTGGCCCTGATGTAGAGTTGCTTTGCACTGTTTATATGTCCTTGCCTTGCTGGGTCTGTGCAGAGGTGTTTGCAGAACAAGCCCATGGTATTTTCTGTTGGAGACCCTTTAGCACATCTTCAGCTTTTGGCTGCTAATCCCATTTATGGGCGCGAACTCTTCCTAAATGGTTGTATAAGTCTCTCTTGTGAACCAGGTTGTAATATTTGGATTTAACCGAGGCTGTTAGAAGGAACCTTTCAGACACTTATCCCTGTTTTCCTTTCTTTTTAAACGTGTCCTTGTACTACCACAGACTAGTCTAAATAAGGCCTGTCTCATCCCAGTGGTATTTGCATCCATTTTATTACTGCAGACTTGTATGATTATATTTTCTATATTGCTTGCTACCCAAAGTGGGCATATTTAGCTGTTGCATCTCTCTTGCTTGATGTGGCTTTTTTTTTTTTTTTTTTTTTTGCATGTGCAGCCAAGGTTTCATTAATCTTTCTTGCTACCAGATCACACTGCAAACCTTGTAAGAATTTCTTGGCTCCTCAGTTTGTCACTCCCACTGAATATTTCTTTCAGATTATTTTCCTGTTGGATGTCTTCGCTGCACTTTCCCAAGGAGAACCTTATTTTTAATTGCCTGCTTCTCAACTTTCTCTGTCCTCGCTGGGGCTCGCAACTACTAAATTTAGTAACATCCACAGATTTCAAGAACACACGTTTTGCTCTGCATCATTAACTAAGACTTTTAAGTAAGAGTATGTAAGAAAATGTCTTGCATCCTTCAGAAATACTTTCAAAGTTTCGGTATATGATTTTCATTTTCTTTTGTTTATGCTTTTTTTGTGCAGTGTTCTGTCCACATCAAAACTGGTTTCTTAAATAACTTTGGAACTGTATAATTTGATACAGTCAAGTGGTTTACTGACATCCAACTGTATTTTATTCACTGTGGGCTTGCTGTGAACTACAATTCTCTGTAAAAGTGGTGGGCTGCGTTGGATTTTGCACATACTTTATAAGCCCCATTTCTCATTTTGGTTGGGAGAAGAAAATCATCTTCTAGGAGTCTCAGTTGCTGGTTTCTCCTGTCTTAATAGAACTGTTCTTTTTGGAGAAGTATAATTTGCTTGTTTATATGATAATTTCCATGTGTTTTTCTTCTGTGAAGTTGAGGTCTAAATATGTCTTTCATCTGCAGATATTCCATATCTTAAAGGAAATAGTGACTATATCTACTAAGCTTGTTTGCTAATTTGTCCTCACTGGCTCAACAGTATCACTTATTCCAAGGAGTGGTTCTGATATGTGTGTCTACATTTCCTAAGGCGTTTGCTTGTAATTATTAATGTCCATTTTTAATGGCTATCAATTGATACTTTACTGAGGTAATGCAGATAAAAGCATGGAACTGCAGTAGTGGGTATTGCCAGGAGTGCTTGCTGAGAATGGCTGTCCATCAGAAGTTCAATTTTTAAAAAAAAATACTGAATTTTTTTTCTTTTTCTTCCTTTTTTTCTTTGTTTGAGTGTTTATGTTCCTCACTGTAGGTGTCTGAAGTTTCGACTTTTTGTGGTGCTGTTCATACTTGTCGCAGCAAAGTATCTGTGTGTGGGTATAGATATATAAAAATGTTTTATAAGTTCATAATTACATTCTAATTGTTCAGCCTTTCCTTTATTTTCCCCTTTAGATTTTAAAAGGTGGTCAGTGTAGCAAGCTACTTGGGTTTTAATTCCTCGTCCTTCATCATTTATTAATGGTCCAGGCTATCCTTGTAATGGCCACAAAGCATTAGCTCGTTTGGCTTTTATGCTGTGCTTATCTTTCCCTGCAGGTTGTAACTGGCTTTCTAATTCTTCTTAGTGTGTGCTCCTCCTCTGTTACTGAGACTCAAATCTTGTAGTCTCCTGGTATGGAGCCCACATGGATCCCATTTTGGTTCTTGCCTCCTTGTTTTTGAGAAGGCCTGGATTTCATGTACTCCTGGGTTATTTTGTAGATCTCACGAGGCAGCGCCACACTCTGAATCCTTTCTTCCACCTCCACGCTCCTGTTCCTTTCTTTGACCAGACCTTATTCTGCTTTTAATGCCACTTGGCTATTGTTCCTCAAATGAAACTCCAGGACTGATGCACACCTTGAATGGTAGTTCCCAGTTAATTGTGTGCCAAGTCTGTATAATTATTTGCCTCTAAAACTTGTATTTTCTTGCATCACTGGTAATTTGCTCTTGGTAGGAAGCTGATTCAGGACAGTTTCTCTTCTTAGTAGCGCTCTCATAGGTCTCTGAAGTGCTTCCTGGGATGTTACTGCCTAATTTGCATGAATGTGTGTTAATCAATAAGAAATTTCTTTAATGGAAGCCCTTCTGAATGTGGTGTCTGTGCCCAGAGTGTGTTGTTTGGGCCTGGAATGTTTTGTCATCTCCATCACCTATTGATACGCTCTCTTGTTCCTTTCTTCTTTGTACTGTTCATTCCTTAGTTTCTGTCCTGCATTCTTACCCTAAACATAACAAACTACTCCTGAGTCCACAGGTTTTATTCCTCTGTAGTTGGATAGAACTGCTTTAGCCTTTGTCTTTGTAGCTCAGATTTTGTCTGATAGCAAAGTGCTGTAGTCTCACTTATTTATAATAAATTTAATTGCAATTCTCACTTGTATCATCTCAGTTCTGATGCTTTCTGGGTTACCACCTCTTACTGGATACATGCGTTGGATTATCTTTTTCTGCTTGTGTTTTTCCAGGTCGAAACTGATATTTATGTTTTCTTTCCTACCATAATATATAATCTCATAGTCTCTGATGGTAGCTTGCTGTTTTGTAGACTCTCTCAGAAAATGTAATTGCAAGGTTTATTCCCATCTCTATATTAAATAAGATACTTAATACAGCCAGACAAAATTCTAATCCCTGTGGCAATGTACTGAACATATTTGTCGGCATGTAGCATAGCTGACTATTTTAGTCCTTCAGCCATTCTTCAAACCACATCACGGGCTTGGTAGTTACAGTCATGCTGCTTTGGAGCTGTGTTTTCGGGAGGAGATTTTTCTCCCTTTGTCCCTACCTATTTCAAGGAGTGCTTTAGATGGTGATCTCCACCTCTGCATAGCAATGAATGTATAGGTTTAAAATTTCCTTGCTGGTGTGGGGTTTGTGTGTGTGAAGTGCAGGGCTTGGCAGCTTAAAGTTGAAAACTTGTGGTTTCTTTGGGGTAAAATGCGGCCTCCAGGGGCTTTCTGGCTGACCTCACACACTAAAAATGACTGGGAGCATTCTGCTGTTCATAGTTACCCTCTTTTGGTGGTTGGTTTACTTAAGAAGTCATGAAAATACAGAAATGACAAAAAGAAAGGGTTGTGATAAATAGGAGAGGGCTGTATTGCCTCTGCTGCCTGAGGATGCACAAGCTGCAGTGGCACTGACCTGCCGTGTCCTGGGTAAGCTGGGGACCTGAATTTTCCTTCTTCAGGAGTAAGTCAAAAGTAGCATGTTTTTGTTTAAATAAGGAGAAAAAATTTAAAAAAAAAGGAAATTTTCAGTTTAATGCAATGGTCCTCAGACTAACTTTGTGTGGAAAATTGTACCTTGCATTAAGGACTGTAAACTCTTCATTATGTTTTCCAAGCACTGTATTTTTGCTTCCACTGAACTTGGGAAGGTATTTGTATATGACTTGGGTTTTGAGTTAGTAGTAGAAGTGTTAAATCAGCTGTAGCTCACTCTGCATCTGCAGACAAAACAGTATTGCCCTGGTTTACTTAGTGAATTCCATTTGTGGCTTCATTCATAACACTGTTAAGCAACAAAAGATTTATTTTTCTTGTACAAGACAGAAGTTCATTTTTTATTGTATATGAATAACATATTTTTGAAAGATAATGAGACTGTTTTGACGTGTGGTAGATAGATCTCTGTTAAATCTACCAGGTTTCATCTGCAGAAAAATATGTAGAGATAAAACCTTGTCCATTTCGTGTGAACACTTTGAAACACTTAAGTCTTTTAAGAGTCACTGTTGCATACTTTCAAGCTCGGTTTCCATCCAAATTCAACTGGAACAAGTTTAAAAAAATCCAAACCAACAACTAGTAAACAAGAAATGGAAATAATGCTTAGTGTCAGATGTAAAACTAAAATTGAAAACTCGCAAGCAATACAATTTATGGGGATACTTTAACCATATAACTACTCTTTTAAAGTCTGACGTGTCAGTTTAGAAGCAAATTAATGTTCATGGTATCAATTGATCAATAAGAAACAGCGTTTATCTAGGAAAATAGCTGGAAAGCACAAAAGCAGACCAAATACAAACTGGTTCTGTAAATTGTAGGAAGGAAATGAATTCTGTTACTTTTTTTAAAAACGAATCATTTATATATTGGTGAAGGGAATGGTATCAAGTATTGGTTAGTAATTTTTTAGTAGGTGTTTGGTATAAAAGGTCTAGTCAAAAGGTGAATAGTTCAGGTGTGATACCTAAAATTAGGATAATGTTTTATGGCTTATCAGCACTGAAAATGTGTTCTCCATAACTTGCTTTTAGATAATCTGTGCATTCAGAGGTCATACGGTAAGGATTTACTTCTTGAAAGGACCCAGCCAGTTTACAGTAGGCAGCTTATACAGTGGTACAAAGCCCAGGTGGAAGAGAATGTTTAGGCATAGCAGAAAAGCTTTGTTGTTGTGAAGCCTGGTTGGTAAGGGAGATTTCAATATGGAAGAAAACTACATTCCCTGCAAACATTTAGCTCTCTGCTTGAATGAAGATGTGTATAATGTATGCAGGACTGTACCATGTGGGTATTTCAGAGAGAAGCTCCAAGTGCTGATTCCCTTTATGTTTTACTGGGGGGTAGTGGAGTGGAAGCTGTCTGAAAAGCTCACAAAAGGACATTATTTGGAAATTTTGCCTTGGTTTCAGTTAACCAGGGCTTTTCCTGCAGTCATCAGTCCTCATTGTCAAGTTGTGCAGGACCTGGAGCTTCAGCTCGCTGCGCTGTGCCGTAGTGATCGTGGAGCAGATGCTGAAGGGTTGATGAAGAGCCAGGAGTGTGGCCAGTGGCCCTCCCTGGCTGTGAGTGCTGCCAAGTGCTGCAAAACCCATGGTGGTTGTGTGTTACTGGGTGTTACACCCACAGCTCACACACACACTGACGTGCAGCCAACACGTGTGTTACTGAACACGACACTTGAAAGCAGAGTCACTCCAAGCCGGGTCAGCAAACCCCAGGGTTTGAGGACTCTGGGCCAACACAGGTGGCTTTAGAAGAATGGTATGGAATCTGCAACCGTTGTCTAGTCCAGACATCTCATCTCTCTTAAAATACTTGCTATGTTGTGTGAATTTCTGTACCGTAGCCACGTGCCCGATAACACCGTGAATGAACATCTTCTACCTGGTAGGTTATGTAGTTAAAAGTTGTAATTTGCATTGCCTGGGAATGGGGCACAGTTTCTGGAGTTGGAAACGGTTTGTTTTTCTTGTACTTGTTAATGTGCAGATTGTAGTTTGTGTCCCTCTTTCACCTGCAGCCCACACTGAAATGCTTTTTCCCTCCTCATCTTCCTGGCTCCCCTGTTGCATCTGTGAAAGAAAGAAAATGCCTTACAAAGGAAGGCATGTTCTGTGGTCTATAGCCTTCACGTGTTCTGTGATTGTAGAGATATGGGGACCAGAATTCTTGGGGAGAGTAAAGCTTCTGTTTTGTTTTTCTAAGCTGGGAAAAAAATTATATTCTTGAGTTTTTTTCCAGTCCAGTAACTCGGAAGGATTAACTTTGCACTCTAATAAATAAAACAGCCAAGCAGATTTTGTCCAAATGTTTCTTCACCAGACATAAATCCTAATCCTGGACTAAAATCTCACAGGCTTGTAGTAAAATTGTTCCAGACTAAAACTTGGCAAAGTAAAAAATCTCTGAAAGCAGGGTTCACAATGGAAATGCTGATGCAAGCATAACTGGAGCATTGCAAACGCGACGCCATAAGAACAGCTTTGCATATTGCTCATGAATAGCTCAGAGGTAAAAGGATTAACACTTCTTAATACTGCTTTGAATTTGCTAGACTTTTTGCTTGCTGGACTCAACACAGATATTCTGTAGTGTACGTAGGCTTCATATATTTGCCTTTTATTCTGATCCCTTTATTCCCTCCTAGCTGAGAGTCCTTTATTGCTGCAAACAGAAGCCTTTGTTACCTCGAATTTCCTGCATCACCTATCAGGATCTGTCAGGAGACAGAAATTAATACCAGAAGTAACAATTTGAGCTCAGTGTGTAGCTATTTAATTTGCAGACTGAAGGAACTTTTGCACATTCCGTATTTGAAGAGGAGGAAGGAGACTATTGGTGAGGAAGAGGAAGGTCTGGGTCTCTTCTAAAATAGTGTGCACGCTCCACTGAGGTTCTAGCACTGTGGGTAGAAAAAAAGCCCTGTTAAAAAAAAAAAAAAGGCAAAAAAACCCCTCTGAAAATGAAATGCCTTTTATTTTGATGGTGTCACTCAATCTGTGCCTGCAGACATTTGGGTTTCTTTTTGGTTATAGCTAAAGCACTCTGAAGTGAGCATGTGTTTGTGTACACTCTGTAAATGTTGATAGGTTTACAGGTTTCTCTCCTGGAAGATTTTCATCATCTAAAACTTGCTGCTGCCACTCCAGCCCTTTCGTTTGGAAATGGGTAGCTGTTCCTGGGAAGATGAGAGCCGAGGAGATCTTGTTGGTGGTCAGCTAAACCAGTTTGGGTTTGTGTGTGTTTATGTGTGTGTATGTGCATATGCATAGATATATAAATATCCTATTGCGGTTGCCATAGTCACACTCTTGCTGGGCTTTAAACCAGCAAGTGTGCAGGGAGGTGTCAGCAAAACATGATGTATTTTAAATATAATCTGAAACACCATCCAGCAGCAAATCAGATGTTTATTAAAGGTCCCTTTCTTCCACCAAGCTTTCACTTAATTTGCTTTCTCATGAAAGGGAACAAACTTGAAATACTTCAGTGTTTAAGGAAATAATATTTTATAAAAATGGTAATATGCATGATTAAAGATAAAATACAAGGGCTCTGGCTGGTGATTATTTACAACAGGCATGGCCCTCAGACACCAATGGTAAGAAAAGTGAGTATATAGTAACTGTTAATCCACTTGACAACTGATAGCAATGGAAATTGTGTTGGCAAGAAAATAGAGAGAGGTCTTGTACAAACAAGATGTAATTATTTTCTTTGATTTCTTTTTTTTCTTCTTTAAAACTAAGATAAGTGTGTATATAGATCAAAGTAATTTGAAATACCAAAAAAACCCCCCCGTATTCACAGTTGCTGTAATTCATAGTGTTGATGTTGAAACACCTTGCTGTTTCAAAACGTGTCATGGTCATTTGTTACTGGTGGGTGTTGGAGGTTTTGATATTGTTTATGCATTTAAGAGTGCTGTGGTACGTGCTGTGTGTGGTGCTGGGATGTGTAAAAGCAAAGAACATCGTGGTAGTCTCTAATTCCTTTAGCTTTGAAAATTACCAAATAAAAGAATGAGCAAGAAATGTACATAGTTAAAATTCACACTGGAAAGGAAGATCCTTTAGGAGGATTTGAGTTGGTCTGGATAATTATTAAAGTTGCTGGTTAATATTTTTAATATAACTTCTGAAGCAGCTTTTATCAAAAGATCTAGGTGCATATTACAGACTAGTTTAGACTCATAACAACCTTGTGGTGAGCTGGGCAAGTATTTTCAAGAAACTGATGTCCAGAGATGCTTGCCATGTTTGCCTGTGCTAATTTGGAAAGCTGGGTCTTGTTTATGCTTGAAGTGAATGCAGATTAAGGTAGGGTGTAAGCACAGTAGACATTTCTGATTAATTAAATGTGCAGAAATTCCTTCTCTGAAACAAGAGTGTCTTGTTTCTGGTTAGCATATCCTCTTTGAAATGGCACTCATTACAGAAAGCTGCCCACTCGTGGCTTTAATAAAGAGCTATTGTGTGAGCAGGAAGGTCCTGATGACTGAAGCTGGGGAAGGAGAACGTGGGGTTTTTTTCTCTTGGTCCTCTGACCTGTCTGCTGGACCGGTCAGTCCAACAAGTGGTCAGATGGTCTTGGGATCAGTGGCCACAAGTCACTGGAACGGAGGCTTCCCAGTTCTTCCCAGCGTTTGTCAGGCAGCGTTTCCCAAGCCTGGGAGGTGTGGTGCTTCTCTGTTGTTGTAGGAGCAAACCCCTAACAAAATCTAAAGGGCTCCATTTTGCATGGGATGGCATTGAGTGTTGCAAAGGAGAAAAGCCTGTATTTTGTGGTTGCTGTGGTGAAACCCTCCTGCAACTCTACTCTGCACCCATTCTCTGAAAACTGAGGAGACTTCCCGGCTGTGTGTTTGTCCCTCAGTACTGTGGAGGGCTGGTGAGGTCTCCTAAAATCTGAGTTAATGATGTTTGTTAGGAAATTATTTTCTTTGTGTTTCTCACTCATTTAAAGTAGCCGATGTCTTGTTTCTGGGTGAAATCTCAGAGCCCTGAAACAGCCCCTTCTGATGCAGTTGTTGTGCAGCTGTTGCTTTCACATGAAGGTGTTGCTCAAGTCCTTGTCTGTCCAGGTGTCCACCCGGACACTTAGATACAGCAATACAGACTGTTACATGAGACTTGCAGCTATTGATGGAAAGCCCCACTTCTTATATATGGTAACAGGGAATGCAGTAGCTTAAATAATTTGATGTTGGATTTTCAGCTGAGCTGAGAATGAAACCAGGATCTCTTAAATCACTGCCTGATATTGGGTATGGTGGTTTTATTCTTGCTTATTAAGCTAATAAAATTTGCTGGTGTGGATACATCAATTTTGTGTGTGTGTGTGGTTTTTTTTTTTCCTTATGTGGAAAAGATTTGATTTAAAATGTGGGGTGGGCGTCGTTCATCTGCACAAAATTGGTTGAGTGTATATGTGTGTGTGTGTGTGTATATATACACAAACACATAAAATTTGAATGAGTATATGTAGGTCCTTTCCTAAACGTGTCTCCAACCGCTGTGTGGAGCAGGAGAACCTCCTCTCTGCATGGTTGGTTGATGAGGTGTATTAAATGTCTTTTTAAAAAAACACCAAATTACAAACAGAAATAGCACAACCCCAAGCTTCTTCCTTTTCTTTCAGTAGTTTTCTCTTGCCTTCAGTTTTGCTGGCAAGTCTGCTAATTTGAGTGTCATGTCCATCTGAGCTGACATTGATACACAAATTAAAGGAGCACCTCTCACAGAGGTGTCCTGGGGTGGTCTGAAAAGGGGTAACACACACAGCTGTTGTTGGGATGCAACCTGAGACCATCACTGTGGCAGCAGAAAGAAAATGGAAATAAGAAAGGGAGAACAACATGCTATTTGAATGTCCAAAGAGAGGCAGATAAAACAGTTGGAGATTAGTACATTATAAATTAGCACCTCCTGGTTTCCTGGACCCTATGAGTGACAGCTTGAATCTGTCTCTGGTGAAAGAGCTGTAAAACTTGGGGAACTCAGGGGAAGAAAAGCAAGATGAGTAGTTCCACAGGGTCCCACCACTCTTCTGGTCGAGTGTCTGATGTTTCCTAGAGTAAAGTAAGGTTGAAACCAGCACAGGCCCTGCTGGCTTGCTGCCCGTCACTGCTGCAGGTTTGGCTTCCTTAGCAATTTAGGATTACTGTGTGCCAGCATGGTGCTTCTGCCAGGCAAAAGCAGCCCCTCTGCCCACCTCATGAGCAGCACCAGAGCAGCATTGTATGTCAGTTAATGTGGGTTGGACACCTTGGTCATAAATTTTGGTGATGTCAGCTGCTGTAGCAATTGACCTGAAATGTGTTACTTAAGTCTCTGTCTGTCTATATAATAGGGAGAATAAAACTGATGTATTGTAATTTAATGTTAAAAATTTTAAGGAAACGTTTTGTAAGTGTAAAGTAGTTCATAATTCATCAGGGATAAGTGAATGTCTGGTTTCTCTGTTCTGAAGTGGGCATTGCTTGTTCCTGCTGTGGTCTGTTTGCTTGTAGTCTTTAGCGCTTGTTTGATCATTTAAGCAGCTCATGACAGCACCCCTTATACTGCAGGGGAAAAAGATCAGTTCGAGGAGCCCTTGTATAATGTAAAAGATTACAAGTAGAAGATACCACGTAGCTCTTTGTCCTTACAAAATCCTGCTAAAATATTTCCAGGGACGTCCGTGCACCGGGATCAGCGGCAGCTTATGTGCGGGTGGAAATGGCTTTTCCTTCACGCATGATGTGCTTGGAAGGGGCTGTGTCTCCTGGGCAGTGCCTGGTGCTGGTGCCTCTGGTAAATCTGGGAGGTTTAGTGCCTCAAGTGCGGAACGAGAATTACATTTTGAAAGCTTTCAGCGTTTGTTTTCCGTGGGATTCCCAAACACAGCTGAGGGTTTTATGTGAGTTGCAGGAAACTTTTTTTTTTTTTAATTTATGGAATAAACTACCTCTGCTCCCTGGGGAAGTTAGAGTTCCCGGGTTTCATTCCAGTTTTAAGGCTGAAGCTGGGTTAAGACTTGTCTGTGTTGACCAGGGCAGGTTCTCTTGTAGCTCCTCTGGTAACTGTCCTTCATTTGGGATAATTACTGGGCTTGCACAGTGGAGCCAGTAAAACCAACTCTCCTGTGGAATCATATGTCCACTGGAGGAGTAGTCCCAGTTTTTCCCACCACTCTTATTGCAGCAAAAGCCTGTCCAGTGACCTTATAGGTTGCTGAGGTGGAGGTACAGTGTTTTTCCTGCAGTCTTCATTGCTGTGGGCTACTTTCTCAAATTGAATTTTCTGTTCACTGCCACACATTGCTTAACAGTATCTACAGGATGTTTTACTAATTGCATGTCTTCACTGTGGTAGTTAGTGCAATGGAAAGCAGAAGTTTCTGGCATAATAGAGTACAACTTCTCCTCCAATATTTTTTTCATGCTGACATTACGTTTTAAGGAGCGCATTGAAGCCCATTTGATACCTGGGAGAAGCTGGAAGTCCAAGTGGTCAGGCAACTCATGCTGTAACTTTGTATTCACAGAAAACCTCGGGTACACAGGAGACTAGTGTAAAGAACTAATTTTGGAGAGTTAAATCCTACAGATGCTCTGGTAACATTGTTTTTCACAGTGCAGGTTCTCCTGTTTTATTTGGTCAATAGGAGGTAATCAGGGGAACTCAAGGCCATTAAAGCATAAAATGTCATGGGCTCTGGGGTCTTCTGACACAAAAGTGAAGAAGCCTATCCAGAACGATAGAGAAGGGCAGTCTGGTTTGAAAAGGTTAAAATCATGATATCCTGGAGGGTTTTTCCACATTATATGAGTGTCTTTGTTTCAACAGGTACTTTATTGCACTGGTTTAGAAAACAGTAAGGTCAGAGCCATAGTGAACTTCAGAGGATGATTTTTGCTATATTCATCTGCCAAGTTTTAGTGAAAGAAAGCACAGTCTCGCTTTGTCTTTCATCCAGTGTTTTACTCTTTCACAGGAAAGCTTTGCTTAACCAACAGGGTACATGACATGCTGGCAGGTGAGATCTGAGAAGATACCTTGAATGTGGGTATAGTGTACTGACCGATAACAGAGAATCAGATCATGGCTGCTGAACTGCATAGCAAGCAGGCTTAGCTGATTTTTACTATTTAATGTGTTCAAGAAGTTGAAGAGGAAGATTGATCCTGTCCCTCTCCATTGCTATTTGGATCCCTCTTTGTTCTGTAGTACCTCTAGAGACTCCTTGGGGCCATGAGTCAGTCTGTTTTGGGTTGATAAGTAACTCCAGAGTAAGAATTATTCTGTGTTAGATTGAAGTTAAGGGAAAGTGCTTTAGTATTTCTGTCTATAGTTGCCTGGTTGATTCGTGCTGATCTTGCCCTTGCAGATTCAGATACCTGCTGTTTGGTTCGTGCTTTGTGTAATCTTCGTTCTTGCTTCCCACTTCATGACTTGCCATCACAGATTGGATTTTCATATGCCCTTAGTTCCCTCAAACTCTCTTGTCAGGCATGCATTTGCTATTTGACAGTAGCAGGGCTTGAAAAGGTCCATGTGATGCTGCTGTTGAAAATTTGGCATCCTTACCCTGAGGATGTCGGGCTGCCCAGGAGGTGGCCACCCCATGGCAACCTGTTTGCCCAAACATGCATCTGTTGCCTTTGTGGGAAGATAGATATCCCCTATAAGCCCTTACCATAAATGTTTATGCGGGTGTGAAAGGTTCAGTGCACACGTGGGTGGTGAGTGCTTTGATAAGCCTGGGCAGAGCCACTGCTGCTGTACTTGCCTGATGGTGGCTTTGCTTCTCTTAAAAGGACCTCACTAGCACCTGTCACCCAGCAGGTAGGTGTTAAATACTGCATTCAGAGGGGAATTATCACCAGCTCTTCTGCTCTGGCTGTAGAAGAGGAGGACAAGTGAAATTTCAGCTGTTCCACAGGAGAGGAGTAAAGGCGAATCCAGTAACAGGGTTTTAAAAGTCAGGAGCTGCACTTAAGGAATCCTTTGGGATGTATCATAATCTTTACATTTGGGGATTTCATATTCGAGATGGATTTTGGTGTGGATGTCACAACCTGGAGATGTGCAGTTCAATGTTATGTGCAGGCTGATCATTGCTATCTAAAAAGCCCCGTGTGTTGACCTATCACAGTGTTGTTAGATCAACGTGAATTGTTCTGATGGGCTGTGGGAGGTGTGGACTTGGTTGTTTTAAGGTGTGTACCTGTAGACTGGACCATTGGATGGCATGGTTGGAATTCTGCTCTGGTGTGATCGTTACTTGGTCGCTGTTGTTTCTCTGTGTACAGTAATGTCTGGAATTCTTTGAGAAGCTCATTTTGTGGAGCACAATAGAGCAAGAACTTGAGTGTTAACAGAAGTCTGGAGTGTTGCATGTGTGTGTGAACTACTGCTACTGTAATATATTTCAAAGCTATGCTGAAAAAAAAAAAGGAAAACAACAAACAGCAGGAAACATGGGTTGCTATCATGCATTTAACCAACCTAAGACAATTCTCCAGCAAGCTTTGCTTGATCTAAGGCTGTTTATACAAACTGAATATTTTGTAACTGTCATCTTGTGAGTTATAGGCAGTACAAATTAAAAGTTACTTTCGGCATTGCTCCAACACAGCTCTGCTGGTGTCTTGCTGGAGAGCAGCTACAGTGGAAGGGCTGCCTTGCCCAGAGCATCCTCTCCCCAACAGTATGGCCTGTGTTTATCCCTGAGAGCAGTCCTGGCTTCTGAAGTACTGTACCAGTAGACATGTGTTGCCCATGCAGTGATGAGGAAAACAAGGGTAATACATGCTGCAGGGTGTTTCCTATGCATCTGCCCAGTTTTATTTTTACATGATGTATTTATACACATGTGCTATCTTCCCAGTTTAGCTCTAATGCCCTCTAATTCTGGGTATGCAGTTACAAAGAAAGCAAAAATCAACGCAGAGGGAAGAACAAGGACCTTCAAGGCTTTGTAGTGTATAAGAAATTCCTAAATCTCCTAGTATTTTGCATATTTAAATGAATTAGAGCTCCCTATGAAAGTGTTCCTGTTCATAAGTAGAAAACAAAACTTTGACTTGAGAACTGCAGCAAGATTCAAGGGAGACTCAAGCTGTCTGATTGTGGGCTTTAAATATCCAGAATGATTCATCCTGCTTTTTTGTTGTCCAAACCTGTAGTTAAAAATTACCATATACTTTAAATAAATTGAAGAAGGGTTACCACAGAAATGTGAGAATAAACTTGAATGACAAAACATCGAATTATTTTCAATTCCTCCTTTATAAGACTGCTCTTGCAGTCAAAGAATAATTATTAGTGACCTGCAGTGCTATCCAGAAGGAGTTGGTAATTTTCAGCTGAGTCGACGCTGAGGATTTAGCAGCTGCCTCTGAAAGAAGAGTGGGCGACTTAAGCAAATTGTGAAAATTGGCAGAATGTGGCTTGGATGGCTACTTATTAGATGAAGACTAGAGCACACAAGACAGCCTAAACAGACTGCTGATAAATTAGGATGTCCCTACTAAGTAGACTGCAAAGAGAAATGACAGTGTAACAAGTCTAAGCACTTGTGTCTCAGGTTTTAACTAGTGATTAGTGATGAGCTTAGCCTTTTATATCATCTTCTTCAACATATGACTTTTGCTCTCCTTCAGCCTTTGCTTGCTGAAAGTAGAGAACACCTGGGAGAAACAATAACCTTTCATGTCTGACTGAGGAAAGAATCAAGTCTCTAGAACCTGAAAATAATCTGGTCCTACCGCAGCGTCACTGGTATGAAGCTGTGGCATTCACTCTGGTATTAAAAGCCCAAGCACCTCTGGTCATTATGGACAAATGCCAGTTTCTGTGCAGCTGAGACGAGCACTTTTTCTCTCCTTGAACTGTCTGGGAGGGTGGTGTTCAGAACCACCTCTCTTCCTTGTCCCGTTCCATCCTGATTACAGGCAGGATGGGAACTCGCAGGTATTATAGGAATGTGAGGTATTATAGGTACTATAGGATGTGTTTTCATCTGTGAAGCAAGGCATAGCTGCCAAGGAGGGATTGTGCAGGGCTGTTTGTAGGGTGTAAGGGGATGAGAAAACTGTGTTCCAACATGGCACTTCTGGCTGTGGTGAGAACAGGGTGGTCCCTTCATGGACTCATTTTTATCCTCTTGTGTAAAAGTAATTTCCCTACTGCCAGTTCATGACTTAAGAAAGAGCTCAGCTTGGTCATCAGTTGTGGCTCTTAGGTGGGACAACTAACTAGTTTTCATTTACCACCCTGGATGCCTCAGTGATGATCTTTCATCTGCAGGTTTCAGTGGTTTGGCAGGTCTCAGCTCTCCATGGGGAAGATGCAGCTTCTCTCTGCTTCTCCAAGTGGGAAGGGGATGTCAAAGAGCTCTCCATCTCATGTTTGGTGTCTTGGTTTTTCTCTATCTCCCTTCTGGAGTCTGTGTTTTGTAGTACATCTATGAAATCCATACACATCAGTATCACTGTGTTAGTAAGCAAAAACTATTTTGAGACCTCTTTTGCCTTTTTGGGTGTGGAGCAAGGGAACTGTGGAAGGCCAGTGCTGTGGTTTATCAGGCAGTGCTGCTGTGTTTGTACTGCATTCAGTGTGAGCAGATGTCTGGGGAGTTGCTTTGACCTTGCTTCTGGGTGGCTTATGAATAGGGAGTAGGAATAAATTATTTCTTCAATTGTCATTGTAAGTGAGATATTAAACAGGGAGTCTACAGTTACTGAGAAATCCAGTGATGGGTGGACAATAAAAAGAAAACCAGTGAGGGGAGAAGAGATTCGGAGCTCAGAATGTTACTTGGGTAAGGGTTTTGGATTGGAGCAGCAGAATGTCTGAACCTGGCATATTTTTTAATGAAGAAAGATCTGTTTATGATGACAGGATGACTAGGGAAGAAAAATCCTTAGGTCTCTGTGGAGTGATCCATGAGTCAGAAATTGCTGGCACTTGGAGAAGCACTCCTTGCTCAGCTCCTACCCTGTCTTCTGTTTTCTCTCTCGAAATGACCATGCAGTGTATTGAGAGACAAATTTGAGGAGCCCTCGGTCCAGTTCCTAAACAGGACACCTGTCAATGTTACATTTCAGCTGTCCTGGTGAACATTAACTCGGCTCCTGCTTTCTGAGTTTGCAGACTCAGCCAAGACACAAAGAATTGAATAACCCCTGAAGAATGAACTCCTTTGTTGCCCACCGAGGCATAGCTGTGGCATTGTTTTCACCACAGGCAGGACAGTGAGTAATAGCGTCGCAGCTGCTTCACTGAGCTCTGTGCTGGAGGATACTTTAGTCTCCTTGGACTTTTCTTTCCAAAATCATTCACATGTGGAAAAAGATGAAATGCATTTGTAAGCAAGACTTCATTAATTTTTTTGTAAATGTGGGAAAACTGAGTTGTACTGTGGAAAAGAAAGAAATGCTCAGACTTCGCTCTGTAGAAATTTGGACTTACATGGCAAGGAGTCAGCATGAACTTTCTGCAAAACAGATTTTCAAAATGTGGATGGAGCTTTCTTCTCATCCCGTGTTCTGCATCTGGTGTTACTAGTTCAGGCAGAACTTTATCTCTGTTCATCAAGGAGACTGCCCTTGCCTAGGCAGCATTTAGCACTGCTCCATCCTCAAAGCCCAGTAAGGAGTAGGCTGCTCATTGCATTGCCTCAAAGCATTTACCTCACAGCATTCCACTGTGTTTGATTTAGTAGCACCAGCTACCTTCAAATATGTTTTTGCATTGCTCTCAATTCAGTCTGCCAAGAACTCTTGTCCAGTAGAGTTTAAGCTACCTTTTAAGTGTAATTTAGACATAATTATCTCACCAAGATTGTATCTATTGACAGCAAGACTGCATTCATCAAGGACTCCTTTTGAAATATTTTCTCAAGTGGATTCTTCTGTTTTGCAAGACCCAGTTTTATATGATGAAAGTAATAAGTGTTCAGTGTCTTTGCACAGTGTGGTCAGCTGTGATCTATGTGAATTACTATGAGATGAAAAGAATACGGAGGCATAGCTGCATTTTTGTCTTAGTCTGTGGTCAGTCTTATGCCCTGAATGATGGTCAGTTTTTAGTCCTCCATCTAGGAAAGAAAATGTCAGAGAAATGCAGCAGGAGTGACCAGCTGTCTTCCCAGATCTTCAGCAGAAGAACCTGGAGGCAAGGGACTTCATGTTAGAGTTGACCAAGTCCTAATAGACAGTGGAAGGGCAAAGAGTGGGGACACTTTTTTTCTCTCTTCCTCATATGAGGACGGATCACCATCAGGTTTAAGACTAAATACTTCATCCTATGTGTAGCTTAAGCTACGAAATGTGTGTTTTTTTAACATGAAACATTTGACATCCATTATTGTTTTCATACCATGCCACAATCACCAGATTGTATTTGGAAGAGGAATGTACTAGGAATTTGCAGAGCATCATTTAATCATCTTTGTCAAGTAACAGATTTGTTATTGATTTCAGGCTCCTAGTTAGCTTAGAAAATCATATCTTTCTGGCTTTGCCTTTCTGCTTCCCCAGAGGACGTCGTGCCATTCTGCAAATTTTGTAAAGAACATCAGGTTTGAAAACTCAAGCACTGAGTTCAAAGCACAGAGAATTTAAGCACAAGTATCATCTGTTTTATTTACTGACTGTAGCATCATTTTGTGAAAGAAATTGTACCTAGAGGTGCATCTAGATCAGGAAACATATATCCAGAAGAAACTGGACTATTCTGATTTTAGAATGTGCTCTTGTTTGTTTGTTTGTGGGCGGTTTTTTTGGCTTTGAATTTTTCCTGTTTTGAATAGCTTTTGCATGTAATATAAGGAATAATGCCATGTAATTCTTGATTTACAGAGAAAGTAAGTATGGAGGAAAAACAATAGTTCCACTACAAGTAAGTATATGAAATCCTGTGCAGGTTGTCACCAGGGTTGAATCACAGCAGTTCCCAGTTCATGGTGAACAAAGAGTAGCTAATAGCATTAGCACAGTTCTGTGGTTTATCCATGGGCTTTAAGGTGGGATGGTGTTGTTGGATACCTTTTCTGATTTTTCTGTCTGTTGCAAACAAATTTATTTGTCTACTCCAAGATGTAAACTGATTTTGTTTAGACACAATTTCCTAAAAGCCGTCTAGCTCAAGGTGAAGGTGTAGAGAGGAGGAAAATCCTGTTCTATTAGTTAAGCTACTGCTGAGAGCATTAGAAAGGCAAACCTTGTTTTTTCTGTTTTCAGCTGGACTAGCTTCAGCATCCGGATTTTCTGCTTGAAGTTTTCTCCTGTGTGTGCCCACTTGAACCTCTTACTGCTTGGATGTTGTAACGAGTCACCTTTGCTGACTTTCTGATAAACAAAAACATTGCTCTTCCTGGCGTTTTCCAGTTTTCTACAGCTGCATTTTAAGGTCTTTTAGCAAGTTAATTGTAATTCAAATAACATGTTTTCTCCTAGTATTTTGTAATGTTAACTTTCCAGTAAGAATATCAGGTGATAGTAAATCATATTCCACGTGGGACAGTGTGGTTCTCAGCTGTTTGCTGAGCAGCTCAGGGGTACTGAGATTCATCAATCATGAATTTGGTGTTAGGGTTTTTAGGGGCCCTCGCCCAAGTAACAGGGAGAGAGGCATCTTCATTCCTGGTGTCCACTGGGGCTTCTGAGAGGTAGGAGAAGAAATGGAGAAAAGATGTGGATCACAGGACAGTTCAGGTTGTTATCTGGGTGAGGGTGGATGTATCAGTGAGAGAAATGGGATAATGGGTACATGGGATCTGGCAGGGTGGATTGCCAGCCTCCAGCAAGGACTGAGCTGGTGCATGCTCTGTGTTTTGTGTAGCCACAGGCAACATGTGTTGGGTCAGTGTTCTGGTGAATATTACAGAGGTCACTTTAAGAGGCAAAAACTTAAAACTAAAACAGTCTCAACCTGGACCTCAGTTGTATGTCAGTGTGCAGACCACACAGAAACAGATTTACTGAAACAGGGGAATCACCCATTAGCCCTTTACCTGACTCCTTGGGAAGTGTAATATTACAATGTAGCTGTTACTTACTGAGGAATAACTTGCACTTAACAAGAACATGGCATGGAAAGCAGAACCCAATCTGGTCACAGCACTGACGTAAGAAATTGGAATTCTGAAGAACTCGGCTGAGCTTTGCCGTATAAGTTGGCGTAAAGTGGACAAAATCCACTTGCATTATTTTATCTCTATTTAAGAGGCATTTTACTTTAATTGTGTAATTTAGGTAGGTTGCATCAAGTCAATAACTTTTACATGTAGCAGACTGTTTTTTCTTCCAGAAGAAAAGGGTGTTTCTATAGATATAAATAGTCTTTATTATGAAATTGCAAAATCACTACCATGGAGAAATTCATTCAGAACGTATGTTTAGTTTCCAGAGACAGGATTTAAGCATTTGGAGTGGGTTTTTTTAGTTTTTTTTTTTTTTTTTCCCCTGGAAATACTTAACAATTACAGAAGTTGTTTCACAGCATCCTTTTAAACATTCACACCTCAAAGCTTTTTAGCTTGAGAAGATATTTCTTTGCTCAGGAGCACAGTAAAATTTTCTGGTTGTGCTCTGGATCCTGTGGCTGTGGTTTAACTCCAGCCAGCAACTCAGCCCCACAGAACTGCTCACTCACTGCATCACAGATGGGGGGAGAATGGGAAGAGTCAAAGGGAGAAAACATATAGCTTGAGATAAAAAAAGTTTAATAGGTGAAGCAAAAGCTGCACTTGCAAACAGAAGAAAACAAGGAATTCATTCACCTCTTCCCACGGGCAGGCAGGGGTTCAGCTGTCCCCAGGACAGCAGGGCTCTATCAGGGACTTGGGGAGACAGCGCCGTCACTCCAAACCCTTTTCTTCCTTCCCCAACTTTATGTGCTGAACGTGGCATCCTATGGTATGGAATATCCCAGTGGATATTCCCCCCCAGTTGGGGTCGACTGTCCTGGCTGTGTCCCCTCCCAGCTGCTTGTGCATCTCCAGCCCACTTGCTGGTAGGATTGATATGATTTTGGAAGCAGAAAAAGGCCTTGATGCTGTGTAAGCCCTGCTGAGCAATAAAAAACATCCCTGAATTATCAAGACTGAACAAATCCAAAACACAGCCTCATACTATCTGCTATGAGGAAAATTAAGTCTATCCAAGCCAAAACTGGCACACCTGTTCTATCAATAACTCAGCTTTTCTTAGCAGGGCACCAGAAGCGATGGGAGAATCAACACACACTGGTGCTTAATTTTCTTCTTGAAACCCCAGAGAAACTGTAGTCTCTGTAATAAAGTGGCATCCATTTTGTTAGGGAAAACATCAGGCTTTTGAAATGACATTTTATTATCTTGTATAATCTTAGTTTAAATGAAAATTGCATATGAGAGTGCCAAGCTTACACAGACTTGCCTTTGCAACTTCTAGAACGGGCTTTCTCAAGAGACCACAGAAAATTACAAGTATGCCATGCTGCCTCAACGTCTGCCTAAGGGGAGTTTTGCCCTCCAATAAATAAGAGCCTACAGATCATAAATCAGCATTTTATCATCAGCTACCAGGTGACTCTCAAATGTCAAGAGCAGGTGCATGATAACTCCCCAATTTCTGTTGATGCCAGTAGCTGCCGTCATGTTGTATGAAACAGAATTTTGCAAGAGGCAAATGTCACCTTTCCTAAATCTTTCAAGTGTGTGCTTTGTGCCTTTTTAACTGAGACTCTGCAAATCCATATCTAAAATTTGAACAAAAATCTTTGTTGAAACCAATTTGAAGTGTTTGGAAGAGGAGGATAAGCTGGAGAAGTCTTGGTGATATTGGAGGAGATTCACAGCTTGGACTGATGTCTAATGACTGTGAATGTTTCAGTGAAGAGCATGAAGAAATTATCTATTCTGCAGTGTAACCTTGATAGAAGGGGTTATTGAATGCATTTCTCATGTTCATTTGTATCAGCATTTGGAAGCTTCTTAAACAAGTCTGGGTAACACCTTGGTGGTGATTTGTATTGTAGAAAGAATTGTTGTGAAAACAGTTTCAGAAACTGGAACTCCAGCTGCTGCGTTTATTGCTGAGGTGAGAATTTTTTTTGTCATTATTTAAAACAAAACAACTCCCCCTCTGCTTCCACCTTCTTTTTATTTTTTATGTCTGCCACTCACAGCATCATGTCACTAAATCATGAAGTGACACAGAGAAGAGTTAATTGTGCATTGCTGGCTATCTGATTAAATCCACTCTTCTGCATTTAGACTTTAGTGGATTTATGATGATGAAGTAAAGAGGAAGAAATGACATGACCACTGAGGGAAAAATGAGTATTAATGCCTCTTCAGCAACAGTCTGATGAAATGTTATTTGTTTAAGCTACCTAGCTGTTTCAATTACTCATGAAACAGCATGGGTTGGATGTAAGGCTGCTTGGTAGTGCTTGCTAAATGCTTCATAAGTGCTTTCAGATGACCCAGTTCTGGGATTGATATAAGGAACCTGTAATTCTTGAATGCAGAAGAAACACTCTAAAATGGCCTCACCAAGGCTCCTGAATTAGGCTGCATTCTCCAGGAAATTTGGCGCTGGTGCTTTAAAATGCCAAATGCTTATTTACTTGTAGAAGTGAAAAACTCATAGAAGTATGTCGTTAATGAAATAAGGAAGTGGAGCAGATCAATAGGTGAATATTTAAGAGGCTTTTTAGGTGATTATGCTACAAAAACTATTCAGGAGGAAGAAATAGCAGGCTTCTGACAGCTAAATCAAGCATCAGTAATGCAGGTAAGCTTGTCATCGAGATTCCTACCCACACGTGAGGAAAGAATTGGGACAAAACTGTTAAAAGACTTTTCCAGTCGTCACTCTGAGCCTTTTTCCTAAATCATCAAATCTGACTTCGCTTAAATTTAACGAAATAGAGCAAATTAAAGAAATAAAAGTAATACTGGAAAGCTTTTGAGTGAAGAGAATGTGCTTTGGAAAGCCTGAACCTTTGACATGAGGGTTAGATCAGATACAGTGCTCTGCAAATTCAGTTGCTAGCTGTGAAGGGCTTTACTGCTCTTTCTGCATCTTGAGGCTTAAACTTTATACTCAGTTTCTGTGGAAGTAGTGAGGAAGGATTTTTCAGAAGTGTAAAAATTTGCTGGAACCTTGCCTTTAGTGTGCCAAATCCCAATTGCCGTACATATTGCGCATTTGGAGTACGTGAATAGTCTCATCCGCTGAATCTTGCCTGATGAATATTTAATAACGCTGAAGTGGTTGACTTTTACAGATCCACACCTTTTCTGGGAGTATTTTGTTTTGTAATGCAACTCCCATCAGCTGAAGTGGATAAAAGTTCACTGGTGAAGATCATGAGTGCTAGGTAGCATACTGAAACTATTTACTTCTTGGACAGAGATGCAATGAAAAGAACTCAGCACTTTTCTCTGTCTATATTTAGCCTACATCCCCCACCTCTGTGGAACAGGTTTTACTTACATTACCTTGAACCTCATAGATCATTTAGTCCAGCACAGTGCACAATGAGGTCAGCCTTCTGATGTGTGAGGGTTTCATTTTATGGTCACACTTGAGCAGACAACAAATCATGGGTGAACTTTGGTTCCTTCAGGTTCTCATTAGCATCATCCTTCCTAACAGTGTTGCACCTCGCAGCTGGAGCAGAGACTCCTGTCATGTTTTGTAACCTCCTGCAGCTTCTTGGTGTAGGCTCCCAGTTCAGCTGGTTCCTTCCATGTGGTCAGACAGTAGAGGAGGTGAAGAGGTAAAATAGATGGGTGTTTCTGTGGGGGTGGCAGTCACACAGTCCTGTGATCCAGGACTCTGGCTTTCACACAGAACTCTCCAGCAGCCAGGAAATGTCCATCAGAACCGTGTGTCCAGGCTGAGGCCAGGGAGGAGCTGCGTAGGTGAAGGTAAAATAAAAGACTTAGTGGCTGGAGACACAGGCTGCTACCTCTCCTTTCCCCTGGAAATCTGGTAGATCCCTGGAGATTTCACTCTTGTTAAGCCCAGAACATAATGTCTAACATCTGTTTTATGCTGTGTGTTAGGATCCCCTCATGGTAGAGACTGACTGGTCCTACTTAAATAGAAAAAGTTTCCTTATCTCTCACAAGTGTCTCTGCAGTGCAGAAGGTGAATCTTCTGAAACTTCTACTTCTCTAACATTTTAATGTCCATAGTATTGCTGATGTTTGTCTGTGTCCTTGTGTGAAACTTGTGTCTGAGGACAGTCTTTACTTTGTGGATTGCAGACTTTCTTTCCTCAGTGATTCGAAGATTGTTTTCTTACGGAAGTAATTCAAATATTTAATTTCTCAGTTTGTGGATGGATCCATTTATTGCAACTGTTGGGATTCTCATTAGTGGAAATTAACACAAGCTGTGACATAAGCTTGGCTTGACTTTTCCACCACAGACCACAGTCATATGAGCTGAAATAACTCATTACTGAAATCATCTGTAGTTAAGAGAAGCTTTCTGTCAAGTGGATTTGCAGAGAGTGGAGCACGATTACAGCCTGGGGAGTGCTGTAACACAGAGCACTTACTCCAGTGGAGCAGGACGTATGGTGAGCTGTCAGCTGAGCCTGCATCTCCAGCTTGATGGCCCTGATTGCCCATCTCCCCTGTGCACTGTAAGATAGGGAGATGCTGTGGGTGGAAAGAGGTTGGTGGTGTTACCTGGAAGGGAGCTGATGTAAGACTACATTCTTTTAATGCTGTGGATTTCTCGTACTTATTCTTACAAAATGTGTTAAAAAAACTGAAAGGGTTTTGAAAAGGGACAGTGTGAGGTCTAGAGGGCCTGTCTTGCCTGAGCTTCTGTACTCACTGTTGGTGCCCTAATTCCAAGAAGGTTCAGGGAACTCAATTACCACCAACATGCAAGTACCTGCACAAGTGGGGAATTTCTGGTGGAGAGCTGTTTAATTTAGCAGTGGACTGAATGATAAGTTCACTTGGAGCAGAAAGAAAAATAAGTTGGGGACCATAAATACCCTTTTCCAAGGAACAGGTATTTGCAATCAGGATGACTGAGCAAGGGTGATTGAATATAATCACTCTCTTCTGTCTATTGCTGAAGATGGTGCTTACCCCAGTTCTTTAAGACCTGGGTATAAACTTGTGAAAACTGTTTCTTTCTTGAGATTTTTATAAATGACAGAAGGCTGGGAAGGTAGGTGTAATAATACTGTGTATTGATTTTCCATTTAATCAGTCCTGAAGGTAACTTTTCTGTAGCACTGTGTATTGTTTGTAGATGAGTCTGCTCACAAAGTGATAGCTAATGTTGTAATGTGGCTAGAAGAAGTTACTGTGAACCCTTAAATCTAGTGACGTGGTGTATCTGTGAGTTCAGCTATTTGGATTTTGTTGTAAACCTCTTAGATATGATACAGTAGAATCCTCTTAAACACAAATTCCATGTAGCAAGTGACAGAACATAATGAAAGCATAAACTGTTACACAAATAAAACTGTCAAACGCATAATGCTGCGGCTATAAACAGCTGTGGATTTCGGCATGTTCCATGGAATTTAGTGAGCTGGGTTGGGTTGCACATTTTTGGATCACTTCTGAATTTCACAGAAGAGCTTGAAGCAGTATTGATACTTGCTAAAATAAAATGTCTTTGCTTGTAAAGGAAACATCTTTTGTCAATATCTTAGAGTATCTGCACTGCTGAAAAATTAGTAGTTATCTTTATATAATGAATTGCAAAAACACTGTGTGGACATAAGGTGATGCAAACAGTAGGTAGGAGATACATGTGTTTGTTACAGTGCAAGAGGCTTTCTCGGCCAGTGTGCAACAGGGATACTAAAAAATGCTTGAGTTAAAAGTGAATTAAGTGTTTATGCATTAGGCATTTTAAAATGCATAAGGAAGTACGTCAGCATTGTCCACAGTCTTTCAAAGTGCATTCCTATCCGTCCTCCTGAGGAGTCTGTGTTGTTGCTGTTGGATTTGGTGACCAGCTGGGCTGTGGAAGGAATGAGAACATCACAGGTCTGCCCTGCACTATATAGCAGGGTAAGGAGAAGCAAAGGAAGTCCTGAACTCTTCTGTACTCCCTGCTGCTGGTCCTCAGAAAAAGAGAGCAGTGTTTCACCAAAACCCTCCCACAGCTGCAAATCTGGGCATCTGGGGAAGAGTTTTTGGCAAGTTCCCACCACTGACGTAGCTAAGTGATGTCTTCCTGCTCTGCGGATGTTTTCCGACTTTGTGCCCGGCGCAGACATTTTGGAAAGGATCTTATTCATCATCATTAACCTTGCCCTGCACGGGGGTGAATGATGGAGACTTTAGCAAAAGAAGAAAGACAACCTGTCCTCTGTTAAACAAACAACCCAACCCCATTCCATCCACTCAGGCGGTGCTGGCAGCAGCTCTGGGATGCACATTCCGGAGCCGCTGGAGGGGAGTGCGTGGCCTCTGCTGGTTGTTCACTGGACACCTTGCCACAGCAGCACAGGACTGGTGTTTGCTGTGCTGTGAATGGTCATGTCGACACAATTTGAGCATTCTCCTCTTCACTGTGCCTGTCTGAGCTCAAACTCTTCCATGATGCAGCTGTATAAATACCTGATCCTGCCTGTGCGGCCTGTAATTGCAGATACTCCTTGTGTCTGCAGGCAGATACACAGCACATGCCTGCCAGCGCTGCTGTAGCTTGGTGAGCCCCTCTTGGCTCAACCTCTGTGGTAAAACAAAGCTACTAAAACACCTGAGACACCTGACATTTCCAGGTGGGATGCTCACTGCATTATAGTTGGATATTTATCCTTTGGATGCTATAAATACAGATTTTCTTGCACTGCGGTGCTTGTGGCCCACAGCAGTGTTTTATTGAAAGGAAGACTGTAGCTTGCTTTAGTGGACCTAAAACAGATTAAATGGCTTTTAAGCAGCCTGCATTATTTTAACATGGTGATTTTTATTTTTTTCCTCCCCAGGAGAATTGTTCCTATGTTAAAGTAAAGTAATGTGGATGACTTTTGAAGGCATGCGGCTCGTGTTTTGCATAACGCTGAGTTTTCAGGTGACCTGCTTTGTGACCCAGTATCCCGTTCCTCTGGCAGAATTGTAAATGTTCCTAGTACAAATCTGCAATGCTGGGCACACTCCCCTTTGCTGCTGGAAGAGTGTTTGCTGCTACCAGAACAGGACAGGTGCCCATCAGCCTCTCTGCATTGTTACTGGCAGGCAGCGGGCGCGGAGCTTGGTGCTGCTCAGGTTCCATCAAAGAAGCTGAGGCAACAAGAGGGATGAGAGGAAGGGGGAGGTTTTATGGTGGTGGAAAAGCCTGGTTGTTGGCTTAACGCTGCTTAGTCGCTGATTCACTGCAGACCCACGATCTAAAGAGAAGCTTTCTACAAATCTCCTGGAATACTGTCAAGGGGGAAATAATTGCTGGTGCTGCAGTGGTGGTCCTTTTGGAGAAGGAGCTTTTAGGAAACACGGCTATGCCCATTATGGGTAATTTATGGAGAAGGCTTGTGCTGCTCAGCAGAGGGGCAGGGATCTCTTCTGAAGTGGAATCATCCTTGAGCCATGTCGGTTTCAATTACTAAAATCAATCACTAGGACTTCATTAAGCCAAACTTTGTATTTTAAAGTTTATAAAAGTTACTATTAGCAGTCATGAAGAGAGATCTGTTTGTTTTTTGGAGAGTATATTAAGTGTAACATTGATTTTGACTTGAAAGTGTCCAAATTCAGAATTCAAGGCAAATAAAATTGACATGAAGGGATGTGTTCCGCTTGCATTCATAAAGATGTTACTTCAGGGATTTACATGAAATAGAAAACCTTCTGCAGGTTGCATGAAATGTAATAAATCGTGCCTGAAAACGCCCCCAGTTTGACTATAAAGGCCTTATCTCACTGATGTAAAATATTTATGTGTAAATGCATATTTTATATTTTTCCTTTACCATCCTTGGGTTGCTTTATACTTTCATAAATGGCATCTCTGGTGTTTACTTGTAGTGGAGGCAGCAAAAAGCCTCATTTGTTTTATTTGATGCTATTACTTTGACTTTTCTCTTGGTTTATTTTGAGTCTGAGGAGAAGCAAAAGGCTGATTGGAGTAAAGAGTTCTAGGGTGATAAAGGCAAAAGTGAAGAGCTGGATATTTTCATGAAGATCTTTGTTTAATTGTGACTTATCCCTGAAATGTAGGGATCCACAGTTTTTCGTGTTGTTTTACATGTCACTGTTCTTTTTCTGCCACTTCTATCCTATTTTGAATTGCATTTCCTGGTAACCTAAGGGGAATACTACCTACTGCATCTGATTTTTAAGCCATTTGTCACTGATTTTGTGGTTAAAAGGCCTAAAAGGTTCTTGAGTTTTACAGTTGGGGAAAATATTGTGATGCTGTCTTTAGCATTTGGTGGTGGTGTGGTTGCTGTAGGAATAGTTGTGTCCTGTTTTAATGTCCAAGTTTCTAGAAGTTCAGTTTTGAGTGTTTTCAATATAATCTTCAAGAATGATTCAAGTCTGGGAGATACTTCAGTGAGTGATTTAAAGCTCAAACTGTTCAGTGAAGAGAAGGTGAAAAGGTGACATTGCTGTTGCTTAGAAATACTTAAGTAAGAGAAAGATATCAATTTAGAAGAAAAGGAAAGAAGAAAGCTACAGGGAAAGCCAAATTGATAGTTGAAGCAAGACAATTTGCAGAGAACATAGAAAAGGTGTTTACAGGAAGTAATTAGCAGTTAATGCAATTTTTAAAGGGCCTTAATAGATCAAAGATGTGGTGGCTTTAGCAGGTTTTCACCTAAAAATCTGTAGTTACCAATTTTATCACAGCCTGCTTTGGACTTTCTGAAGTTGAAAGGTTTCTGAAAGGATTCCCTTCCCTTTCCCCTATGTCCTTCCAGTGGTGCTTCAGCCCTTCCCTGTCCCTCCTCATTGCTTTGATCTGTTGGTTTTTAATGGTACAGCCAAGGTAATATAAAGGTTGTTGATGCTGGGAGAGGTCTTGTTCTTGCTGCCAGCCCCTGCTTCTCCTGTGTGGTACCAGTATCAGCATGTGCTTGGTGTGGTGGTGGTGGTGAGTCACTCCCAGTGCCTAATCAGCAGCAGAAATTAGAGGAGCATTTAGCTCCTTGCACCAGCTAGATGGGAGCATTGTCACCACTGGGATAACAGAGGGACCAGTGCTGTTGGAAGTGAGAAATGGGGCAGTGCATTTTGGTGTCAGTGATGCATTGGGTTGTTTCAGTTGTTTGTGCACCTGTATTTCCACCTTGGACCACCTTGCCAAAGCCAAAGATGGGTTGCCAGTTGAAGAAGCGATCCAGACAGTTCTGCTTCCCAGCCCGTGGATTAATCCTGTGTTTTCAGCAGATGCTGTGAAATGGATAAATTTAAGACTGTTGTTATGCACTTTGCTTTCCAAATATCCCAGTGAAACGTTTGCAGAGTTAGTCATCTAGGCAGAGGGTGGACAACTCCTACTATTCCTTACAGGCATATGATGTGGGAGATGCACGATTACACCCTTGTGGTATATTTTTCTTAACTGTTTTTTTTTTTCAGGCAGGGCACTGCTGAAGAGCAGAGGGTTTAGAGGGTTTTTTTTGCTGTCAGACCTTGTCTGTATTTTATCAGCTCTCTCTCAGAGAAGCCATGAATTTCATAACTCTAAATCCATGAACTTTGGGGATCCTACTTACTGATATGTTGTCCTTTAAGGGCGAAGGACTAATTTTTCAAGCTACTGCAAGAAGAAAACTCCTGAAGCACAAAAAAAAAATCTGCAGTGTGGCTGTTCTAAATTAAATGTCAAGGTACTGTGGTGGTCTGGTTAAGATACTATTTCCCTGGATGCTGGGACTGACTGATCATATGGTGTAAGGAAGTATAACGTGTTGGGCAAGGGAGAAGAGAGCTGTTGCTCTAGGTCTGGCTGTGCTCCCTGGGTTTGCTGAGACATTCAGACTCTGCTGTTGGTGTTTTGACTTTTAGGTGAGCCTGGCACTGCCAGGTGCTCCAGCCTGCTGGTGGGATGCATCCTGTGGAAGGCAGGGTGTGCTGATGCTTTGGACACAACCAGTCTTCCTGCGAAGCTGATACCTGTGGAGTAGTTCCTGAAAAAGACAAAACCATCTGACTTATGTATTTCTGCATTTTATTGGAAAACACAAGTTGTTTGAGGTTGAGATCACAGCTGAGGAGTGTCCATTGGTCCATGACTCCTAAGCACGTGAGGAATGGTGTAAGATGCACCTGAAACCTTCTTCTGCCAGGAAATCACTTTCTTTTTAAGGCTGCAGTCCCTGACCCTGTGCGAGTGAGTGCAAGGGGCTTTCAGTTCCTCAAGAACAATTTCGTGTTGAGAAAAACTGATGGAAGAGAAGAGGTTAATGAAGCTTCTCAGCTCTCTTCAAAACAAAAGCTCTCCTCTCAGCCCTGGGTTTAGTTTTTAATTAGTTTGGATTACAGTTTGATTTAAAGCAGGTAAAGGGAGGATGAGTTCATGTAATCTACAGGTTTGAGCATTATCCTGCTATTTGTACTTTTTTGGTTAATAATGTATTCTGTGCTGTTAGGATGACTGGTGGTTTAGCAGGATGCCTTCCTGTAAAACATTTTAAAAGAAAAAGTAGCCTGTTTTTGCAAACTTCATTCCAGATTAGAGTTGCCAGATAGCAGTGCAGAATAGCGTTTTATTGTGAAATCCACTTCTGTTTAGGAAATAATAAATTCTGTGAAATACCTAATTCAGTGGTGTTACAGTTTTTTCCTTCTTCCTCTAAGCTATAGAGGCAGCATAATTTTATATATTTCATATTGAAAATTCATTCAAATGCAGTCTGGATTTATTTATTTTTACTATCTCATCAGCAAAATATACATTTTTACATGAATGTATTTTATAGATATATAAAAATGCAGGTTAAAAAGAATGTTCCAGAGGAATTGTTTTATTGGTTAGCACAATATATGTGCTTTTAATGCAATTTACATTGTTCCCAGTGAAAATTGAGCTCGAAATTCTGAAGCTGGTGCTTGTTCTTGTAAATAATGCACGCTTTAAGTCAACACTTTGCATCATTATTTTGAGCAATGGTTTAGCCTTGATATATTTCAAAACACATGTACCAGATAATATACATGGTTATTTATGGATATAAACTTTCTGATTAGATATTAATGTTAAAATATCAGAATGTTTGCTGAAGATGTCTTCCTTGTTCTGCCCTTTAGTCAAAACACGGTGTTAATACTGGATGTAGGAACTGATATGCAGGTACTAGAATTTGCCAGTTTTTAGTTAATCAAGTTTAGTGCTCTGTTTATAACTTGAAGCTTTTTTTCCCCTTCAAAATGTATATTAAATGGTGTGTAAAATAAATTTAAGAGGCTGTGTTTTCTAGCAAGCAGTTGGTTGTAGTCTGATTGTTGAGAAGGCCCCATTTTTTTGAGATTGAGGAAGCTGGTCCTGAAAATGCCTTAGTGGAACAAATTACCTGATTGAAGAAAATGCATTTGATACTCTTTATTTCAGAAAGGGAGCTATTTGTGCAGTCAGAAGGACTAAGCAGTGTCTGGAGAGCATGTCCTTTGTCTAAATGAAAAACCCACCCTGAGAAAGGATTTATATTTGAATGTTTTGGGAGAGAGCTGACACCTGTTCTTCTGTATTTACTGTTATACCTTCAGATGAGTGTTTCCTTCCCTGTCCTTCTTTGAAACACAGGAATGATGAGCGGTTTTGTGGAAAAGGACTTCCCACAGTTTGAAGAAAGGGATGAAAAAAGCCCTGTTGCCATTATCTGTCTCAGTGGCATGGAGCTTGTGTGTAAATGCAAATTTAGTAGTTATTGTTTCTTGAGTTACACTTGGTTGTTAGTCATTGCTGAGATTCGTTATGGTGACATTTTGATAAAGTCACAGTGTGTGGATGTGTTCATCTACTTCCATAAGAAGAAACTTCTTTAAAGCACATTTAAAGGACCTTTCTTAATTCAAAATACCATTCTGTAAAAGGTTGCTGTGAAGCTGGTTATTTTGTTTTCGTAATGTAATTCCACTCACAGCCTTAATTTCATTTCTTTCTTTGTTTAAAAGAGCTGGGTTGCTGACTAATTATACCTGTAGTGCCATGGTGCTGTAAATCTTCTGTGCTGAAATTAGGACGAGAGTTTGTAGTGTTTATCCAGAGGATCTTCACTGGTCCCAGTAGGACGTTGTATTTCCGCTGCTGAAAATTGTTGAGAGCTGGGATTTTCTCGGGATCGTACTCTGGCAGCTGCTATCCAACAAACTCCCCCATTGCAGTGGTATTTTGGATTTTGTCCATCAGCACTTTCCAGATAGCTGCTTGGGGAAAGCAGATGCCTGGATGGCTAACTTACGGTCCACTGCAAATAGCGGACTTGCTGATCTGGAGGTAAAAGTCTTTGATAGTGTAAGCACTGTAATTGGAACCTTCCCTTGTAATTTCTTATAGTGATTGCTTGCAAATGTTGGCTGAGCCTGCAACATCTGACTTTCATAACCCTTCGTCCATGGTAAAGCTGTGCAGATACATCATCCCTCGAGGGATGGTGAGGTGTAAAAGGGCAGGGGCTGATGTACAAACTGACTGACCCATACTTTCCTCTTCTGCAGTGGCACTGTGATGTACAGCATAGAGCAAAAACATCTTTAACTTTCTGAACCAGGGAGGGCTTCCTTAGTGATGTAGCACATACTTTATAAAGCCTTTTATCTGGAGAGTATGCAAGTATTTCAAGAGCCACTGATGTTATTTTGTATGTCCGAACTATTCTCTTCAGGTGAATCCAAGGCAATGCAGCTCATGGTGTTAAATCTTCTGAGGTTGTCCAAGCAGTACTTGGTTTCTCTAGGTAATGTTCTGGGTGGTTTCTATGAAGAATTGGATGTGAGAAGGAGATAAATTCAGTTATAAACTTGCCAGGTGCTAAAATAACAGTGATGATCTGAGGGAAGTGTTTTGTTAATCTGGTATTTGGGGATTAATTATTTTTTGGTTCTGTATGTTTAGCTGTTTGCTAGGTATACTGTGAACTGAGCAAAGTGGGGCCAATCTGTTTACATCAAATATTTGTCTGTGCTCTTCCTGTACCTTTATTCTGTGTATATGTAGGTGTTGACTGATAGTAAGGAAAACAGTGGGTAAACAGTTCAGTCAAAAAAGCTTATTTATAAAATCTTAACATATATCTAAGAAGGAACCCCCGCCATGGAGCAGAGTAATGAAGTTTACACAGGCACAGTTTCAATCAACTATTTTGGATTAATGGTTACTGATGGTAGAAAGAGCCATTTCTGCCAAAGTACTAATGCTGCCAAAGGATGTGAGAAATGCTGCTGTTTCCACAACACACAGTAATTTCCTTTTTTGTTAACTGGAGCTTTGTGCATGAGGAAGCTGGGGGAATTTTCCCCAGCCAGCAGTGTCTCCAGCCCATCTCTGCCTTTCCCAGCGAATCCTGCTATCCTGCTGTCACCTGTATAGTTATGAAGATGTATGAGACCCCAGCCCCCATGTAATACAGCTCTGGGCAGTGGTGGATTTTCGCTTGAGTTGCTTTGCACACCAACGCCAACATGTCAGATGCAGTTTACACTGTTTGAATGAACATCAGCCCTCCAGCAGGAACTTTTAAAAACATTACTCAATAAAATTCAATGCAGAGTTGAGGTAGGGAAGATAATCCTCCATTTGCTTGTAGAACAGGTGTACATTATATAAGACAGGATGTCACTGGGGATGGTTTTTGAGACTTATGGTTGGGAGGGAAAGAATTTCGCATGGTAGAGCGTGTGCCAGATTTCCTTGTCTTGGGCTAGATTTGAGTTGAAATTCCTGTGTGCTTTGTGGGGAGGGATGTGCTCTGGTCTCTGAGACTGTGCTGCCAGTTTGACAGCTAAAATACAGATTCCTCATGCTCACACACCTTTTGACTTCTGTAAGCTTTGAAGAAATGCAGTTTGTAGAAGTGTAATTTCTCCTCAGTTCTCCTCGAGCTGACCCAGCCCCCTGGTTAATTCGCTGCTTGCTGTTACATTAAGCCTTGTAAAACTCAGAATGCTGAGCTCTAAACTTGCATTTGGTATGAGCCCTAAAAGTCAAATCAATAATTGGAAGATCTGTAGTTCCTTATCCCAGAGGAAATGCAGTGCTGGTACGACACGCCTGGGGCTGTCAAGAGTAGTGCAGCTGGGTATCCCTGTTTTGTCTTGGTGTTTGGGTCTCCTCGTGTGACACCTCAGGAGAGGGTGGCTCTGACGTAGCCTTTCCCTGCAGGGAGAGGGCAGCAGGAGGAAAAGTGGTCTCTGAAGGAGAGCTCTACCCATCTCCATAATAGTGAGATAGGAAAACACATGAATGTCAATGAAGCATCCTTCTGCAGAGACAACTCTCCCTTTACATCCATGAGCCTTACTGGGTACCAATTCCCTGCCCAATACAGTGACCTCATCCTCTGTCAGATGTTTTCTCCATAATTACAGGGAATAATGATGTTGTGTTTTTCCTAAAGGCAAGTATTTGGCAGAAGTCTTGGCCAATGCTTTTGATAGTGTTTGTTTGCCATTGGCAGGGAGCATCTGGGTGTGGAGAGCAGGCTGTGTTTGGGGGCAGCTCGGAGCTGCACAGGGCTCACTGAGGAAATTCATTAGGGGTTTAGTAACATGGAGATATCAGGAAATGAAAAACTTGCCAGTACCAGGGAGGGAGAGCTGCCCCCACCCCACACAGGGCTCTAATGGCTGCAGTTTTGGACACAACTGATATTTTTATTCCCTGTTCCTGCCCTTCATAAGAGCAGAGCCACAGAGGGGTTTCTTGCATCAGTTCATGTGTGCAGAGATGTGCATAGCAGAGCCTTCCTGTGAAGAGTGGCACACAGCAGGGTCTGAGGTTAATGGATGGGTACAGATTTATGGGTAATTTTGGTTACACTGGCCAGTTTCTGAGTTCAAACCTCTTGCCATTAGAGAATCTCTTTCCATTTAGTCTAAAAACATGTGCTGTGTGGCCAGACAGTGGGACAGCAGGTGACAATGCATCATCAGCTCATAGACCATCAGTCAAAAAAGACAGTGCTGACATCATTAGATGTGAGATCATTGCAGAACAAAATTGATAGAGAAAATTAATTATGCAGCTTTTATATTAATCCAAATATCTCTGACTGGGATGATGAGTCTTCTAGCACACTTACTTACAAAATTTTTAATGTATGATGTCTTACTTCACTGGAGAAGAGCGTTTTTCGGAGTCTTTTTAAAATTCTGTTGCCTTGACCACAGAGGTCTGGGCTGTCCATGAAGCTGCATTTTGGGATGTTTGTGTTTCTGTCACTGTTAGCAACACTAATGAATAACATACTATGAGGTTGTCTATTACTGGGTGGTTGCATGATTTCTGGGAGCTTTTGATTTAAACTTACCGTGGAAAAGTGAAGAAATACTGAAGTATTTACCGGAAAAATGATGATGCATATTTGTGATGTAAAGTTACTCCTGTTTGAACTTTCCACGAGCTTATAATTATGATAAGAAGCATTGGAGCACGTAGACAAGTTTTTTGTGGTGACTGGGAGAATCTGAGCTTCAGCATCTTCATGTTGTGCGGCTTCAGCATTTCCAGGCTGGCTGGCAAATGTGGTGGAGGTAATGTGGCGAGATGGAAGGCTGCAACAGAATCTGTGTCTTGGTATTCCTAAGTTTACTTTCCATATGTTGAACTGTTTTACTTTCCTCTGTGTAATTGAGCAGTGTAGAGATGTGGAAACCCATGAAGTGCCCTGTGGTGGAAACTGTATTTAACAATCTTCTGTAGTATGAAAGAGACTCGAGCATGGTTGAGAATTTTTCACAGCAGAGTAGATCACAGGAGCTGTTAAGTGCATGAAGGAATGACACCTTCAGCAAGTGCCTGTAATGTGTACACGGTGTGCACGCAGGCAGAGGAGGGGGGAAAAATCCCCAGTTTTACAACTGGCTTGTTTCTGCAATGTTTTAAGAGGATATAGACGTAATGTTGTGTGAAAAATAATGTACAGTTTATTCATTTTGAAATTTTAAGTCTACTCTGAGAGACAGGCACATCTAATCTAAATGTGTTTGCAACAGTCAGAAGTGCAAAGGCACATTCTCCTTAGGTGTGGAACATCACAGATTTATTTCATTGTTTACTCCAGCGTTGATAGATGCTGCAAAGGCTTTAGACGTGGAGTTGAAATAGTACTTCTTGTTCTGGGTCTCTGGGGTGGCTGGGATCAGCCCTAATTTGATTAGAGTCCCCTTTTATTTTAAAGTGGTGACACCTGAAATCTGTAATTTACATACTCACACAGCTTTCACACTGTTCAGAGACTCCAGGCAATGCTGTCCATCGTTTCCCTGTGTTTTAAAGCCTCTGGCAATAGCCATTAGGTAAAATGCATCACTAAAAGGCATAACTGTGGGGAATGGATTATACCACACACTTTACTATGCTGGTACTCTGGAGGACTGTTGATGGATACAAAAAAACATGGACATTTAGCTGGTGTTAGAAGATGTGTCTAAACGCTGTGCCGATGGAATGAGCTGTTTAAGGAGAAAAGTTGCTGCTGTTTGTCATTTCAGGTGAATGCAAAACTAAAGTGCCTTAGGGATGGCTGTGACAGAGTGATGGTTTTGAGCAGACTGACATTGCTGGGGGTGCTCTGAGAGAGGATGTCCCCAGTGCCACACTGGGGGAGGCAACTGAGGCGTGCGTGGGACTGTGAGAGTCACCAGTACTTGTTAGTTTTGGCAGTTGTTTAGCTACAGAGGAAGGAAAAAAGTAAAACCCAAGTGGTGTGGAAGGTCTTGGCTTTGCTTTGCTGCTTGGAGATATTTCAGGAGAGCAGCACTGCGGCTGTACCCACTCCTGGAAGGTTGTTGAGGAGCACTGGGCAAGCCAGGGAGACATCTTGTTCCCTCCAGACACAGGAGTTGCAGTAGGATGGACTTCTTTTCTCCTGAAAAATCACAGTTGTCCAGTCTTTAGCCAGCAAAGAGAGAAAAGCTTTTAAACCATTACATCACAGAATATTCTGTAAGGAAGTGAAAACAAGGGTGAAAACTCATTTTTTCCTCGTGATCTTGGATTGGGACAAGAGGAGTCTCCTGCAGCAGATACTAACCTGCACATTCAAAAAGTGTATATAGAACACAGTTTAAAAAGAAACCCAAAACTTGGGTTAACCCCTAGTGTCCCCTACAGAGGATTCCTGGCTTTTTATATAGTTTTTGTAATAGCTTCACTTACATTCAAAAATACTTCTTTCCCCCTGTTTTTTTAATTGTGTGGAGCATGCTGTGCTCTGAGCTTTGAAAGTACCTGCCCTTCTTGGCCATCACTGTCTCCTTCAACCAAAAGGAGAAAAAAAAACCCAAAACCAAGCAACACCAAATGTGGGAGACACCCATAAGTGCATGTTGGGAGCAGTGCAAGGCGGAGGAGCTCGTGTGTGGGTGGTGCAAGCTGGGCCGGCACAGCTCCAGATCTTGGGCAGTGCCAACCTCTGCCATGGGAGTTGAGACACGGACATTTTCAGCCTCTGTTGCCCATGTTGGAATCCACCCTTCACTCCAGGGTAGGAGGTTGTAATAATGAAGGCAGGGGAAAGGTGCTTGGAGTGAAAGTGGCTTTATGAACCTTTGCTGCTGACTCATTTGCATTAACTCTGATGCTCCCTGAAGCCTCTGTGGCCCTGTGGCTCTTAGTAGAGGCATCTGATGGTAAGTTCTTAACCTTTGCTTCCATTATTGGGATATTATATGTTATTATATACCCTTGTATAACAAAATATTCCTGGTCATCTTGCATTCCAAGTCTTTTTCCTTTCTTTTTTCTTGGATTGCACTCACTGCTCTGCGTTTTCAATAGCAACTGTTCACCGTATCTGGGCACAGCCATTGGGAAAGTGTTGATGGTGGAGTTACAAGGAAAAATATTCTAATGTTCTAGGCTAAATCAAGTAAATTGAGGCTTCATGCTTTGTAGCAACCCTCAGCATATTGCTACATCTCTGAATTTTATAACTTGCATGTGATGTATGTATTTTTTCTCATTATGTTCATTTTTTGTGAGAAGAAGCACTATGTTATTGAAAGACAAAATAAATCAAGTAAGCTGGGTAGAAAATGGTCATCACAAAATATATCAGCTGTGTGTGCTCTAAGTACCCAGACCTTGGATGGTGAAGAAATGGATGGCTTGCTCTCCTCACTAACTTTTAAACTTTCTTTGGAAGAGTAAAATTGGGGCCAGCTGTCCTTCTCCTTAAACCCTGCTTTCTTTAAATAAAACTCAAAGCAAGCCGCGATTTCGTTTCCTATTCTGGTGGAGGCTTGTGGAGCCTATTTCAGACGAGTTTGCCAGGATCTATTTTTGGGACGGATGTCCACTGGACCCGTAGCAGAAGTCGAGACCTTGACAGATCGCGGAGCTGCGTGGACGAGGTGGTGCTCGCAGGGAGCTGCTGTTCCTCTGCCAACCTTCGCAGCTGATCAATTCATTACTCTGCAGAGTGCCTGAAGAGAATACCCTTGTGGCTGTTCAACGTGGCTCCAAAACAAAAACATATTTGACTCATTTAATAATTGAAAATGCGTTATTACGTAAGGCTTCATGGGTACTTCTTGGTGCTACAAGAGCTGCTGTCACTGGGCTTTAACCCCCGTATTTAACAGCCTTCTGCAGGCTGATTGAAGGTGTTGCTTAAACCCAAGCAATTTAATGACACTGGCCGACTTCTTTCTTTTTTTATTTATTTTTTTTTCTTAAGAATCAATTATGAATCTTGGTCTAAATACGTTCTGTGCTCCCTCTGCTGGCTCAGCGTCATGGATTAGCACTTTGCCTGCCCTCCCCATGGGGAGCAGTGATGGACGTGTGCCCACAAAGTAGAAACACTGGAGCACAAGCCTCATTAAAATTAAAGCAGGAGAGACCTCAGTGTGTCAGAAAGGAAAAGGTGGTTTGGGCCAGGAAACCCATTTTGTATTCAGTGGTCGCATAAGGTTTTATTAACAGAGATAGAGCTGTAATTTGGAAATAGTGTGTCAATAAAAAAGGTGCCATCTTTTAAAGGTAATTAGCTTTTCCAAAAGATAAAATGGGAAGCAGGTAGTATTGACAGGAAAATAACATTTTAGTAGTAAGCTTTGGGAAGCTGAAGTTTGTATCAGGGTAGAATCAGGCTCTTTACATACAATTAAAAGAGCAGGGGAAATTAAATGCATTTTGGGTGTAATTTGATGCCTACAGTTTCTTCTTCCTTAGAAACCAATGAATATGTGTTAAATTTATCTTGGCATATGAAAAAGATGTAATGACTTGCACTAACAAGATAAAGGAGAAGGCAGCACTTAATTTCCTAGGTAATACACAAAATAAAAATGATTTGCATGCCTTCAAATGATTATGCACAACCTCGTTAAATGCTGCACAATACAAACAAAGAACAAATGAGTTATCCAGATAGGACACATTTTTGTGACTGCAGGATGCCCACAGAGGGGCAGGAGGCACAGGACTTGTTCTCCACTAGTGCTCAGGTTTTTGATAAGCATAGCTGGCAGGGCAATACAGTGAGAAACACAGCGGTGTCCAGAACATGAAACGGTGATGAAATGTCTGTGTGATATTTCATGGTTACTTGATGGTGCTTGGGTTAAGGATATGCTTGTTCTCTGAATTTAAATTGAGTTGCTTTGCTCTATATATGTTCAGTCCCCCATTGCTGGGTAAGGTGTAACCCACTGGTGATGCTGACAGCCCTGCTCCTGCTCCTCCTGTTGTCTTCGAGGGACTCTCCTAGTGCCATGTCATTTACTGCTGCTGTTTTACAGGCAAATTCACTCCTGGAGATCCCAGAGGGCATTTGGTGTCTTTGCAGGCCACTGTAATGAGTAATGGTCCCAGCAGCAATAGCTGGTAGTGCTGCATACAGGGGCTGGTGCAGCACTGTAATGAGGCGTGGAGAGGAGCTTTGTACCCGGTTCCCTCCATCTGAGTTGTCAGTCACTGCTACATCATGGTTGAAACGGTTTATTGAGTATGACTGCCAAATTTTACGCAGGTGCCAGATTAATTTTGATGTATTGTACTTGTAGCAGTGACTCTGGACAGTTTGTAGTGTCTCTGCTGGAAGACTGTCAATGGAAATGTATAAGCAGTTGGCCAACAGATCAGTGGTGCTGTAAATAATTTCCCCTGCTATTTTCAAAACATCTCAAAAAAATACAGGAAATATGTGAAATACAAATAGGGAGGGGTTCCTATGTGAGCTAGATTTCTCTCCAGTTTTGATTGCCTTTTAGGTGGGCAAGGGCTTTTCAAAGTGTTCCGCCGGTGCTGTTCCTGTGCCTCTGGAATGACATGTCCACTCTACACTGGGTGAGATGGGTATTCAGATCTCCAGCTGCTGCTTTTGCCAGGGTCTTTGTCCCTTCCTCCTTCCCTGCCCCCACTTCCAGTGGCTGAAGAAAAGCCTTTGTACCCACTGTCTCTGGCCTTCCCAGGTTTCTGGTCCTGGTTTCTCTCCTAAGAGCTGTATCTTGTATTTGGCAACAGGTACCTCAGAATCAAACTTACTGACTAGTTCAGACCTCTGGATCTCAAGTCATTCACGTGATTTCTTCTACAGTTGCTGTTGTCTCACCTGCCACCCATGCACAGCTGTGTTCACTAATTAGTGAGCTTTTGGTGTACTTCTAGAACAGAGTGTACTTTGCCTGAGTAATCTGGAGTTGGGGGGTGGAACCCCAACCCTAATTTCCTAGTGAGTATTAGCCACGTTCAAAGGCTGTTTTTTAATGCAGAATGGAAAAACAGCTTCTACTTACACAATGTGATATTTAAAGCAATGTCTACTGACCATACGAATCATATTAGTTATTCTGCTAGCTTGCTACTTGCCTGCTTTGCTATAATTTTATAGCAAGGCTTATTGATGAGTCTTGCTTTTCAATAGCAGCCTTCCAAGAATTAAACTTCGAAACTGATCCAGCTTTGCTTTCTCATTTTTTAATCATATTCCACTGCGTAGTGGAAGCTTATTTTATCTCATACCTTCCTGCTGTCCCCGGTGAGGTTGTCTTATCATAAATTCATTAATTTCCTCATGATGTTCCACTGAAATTAATGACTGGTTTATTTTTTCTTCTCTGTTTCGGTAAAACTTTCAAAGATTTCTAATGAGTTGAGGAAGCATTTTGCAGAAACTGTACTCATTTTATTTCTAGTCTGACTTTTTTACAGGGCTTTGTGACTTGGCAGTAAGTGGTTGTATTAGGATATATGTGGTGGGAGCAATCTGAGGACAGGGTAACCTTACAGGTTTCTTCTGCCTTTAACTTCTGGGATTTTTTGATCTAGCTCTGCAAGGAAAATTCAAGGAAAGTCACCAAAAAATACCGGTTTCTGGAAGCAGCAATTTTTCATTTTTTATTACTATAGCTTTATGGTTTGCTCTTAGGCAAAAATAAGTGAAAGAATAGAGTGCTGATCATGTAATTCTCATGCATCCTGTCTTTGGGACAATGCAGCTACAAATCTCACTATTATTTGTAGGCTTTTCGCAGCTGAAAGGTGTGGAGTGGGTAATATTCCTGTCTGTTTGTGAAGTACCATTTTTTTACTGTGGGCTCCAGTCTCAGCTGGAGGGTTTGGTGGTGTTTCTGTACTAGTTATGTTGACACTGGCGACCAAGTGTTCAGCCTTCCTCTCTGAAAGTGCTTTGGGTGAAACCAGGGATGGTATCTGGGGTTAATCAAGTGAAGATATTTACACAGTATTTGTAGGGAATGCCATCTCTCTGGGTGTAGCAGATGGAATGTGAATTTTTTTTTCATATTTGCTGGGGATGTGTCTGAATGTATCCAACAGTGATTGTTTTCTGTGGAATTACCACGATTATTCGGGCACATCAATAGCAGTTACTATATGCAGTTAAAAGCTTGCAAAGCTTGCAAGCCCCTTAGGAGGGGCTTCATGTCAAGGCAAGCTTTATGCAGGGATTATGCATGAAATGTTGTGAACCATTGTTTTGTGGAACAGCTCGATGGAGAGTCCTTGAGAAGAGAGTCACATCTTGGTGCAGTTGGTTTGCAGTGGAAGGAGAGTAAAACCACTGTGACAGCAGCTGTCTTGTACTTGATTTTTAGCAATAAACCCCCCATCACTGTCATAGGCAACCTCTATAATGAGAGTGACATGAAGATTTTGAAGATGAGAATTCTTTCACTCTTTTCCTTTGTAAAAGAAAGAGCTAAGAGTTTAAAATGGCCACAGGGTGCACGGTGACTGTTGAATGACAGCGTATAAAAAGGCTTAGACTTCTGCCACCAATAAAAAAAGGTATCTTTTGACTGGAAAATCCAGTATTGTCAAACCAGAGGTGGTTACTAAAAGTTAAAAAGACACCTCTCGGAAAGAGGAAGCCATCATAAAACAAGGAAACTAGAAAAAGGGCCTGAATTCTGGAAAGCTGAATGTAAGGATGAAATAGGAAAGGCTGCTTCCGAGGTTAGCTTATTAACAACTGTAAGGAAAAACCACTATTAAAAGCTTTTCCAAGTAGATTAGCTTCCAGGTATAAAAGGAGCATTTGAGAAAGATAGGAAGGAAAATGTGGAAACTAAAGTATTTCTTTGCATGTGAGAGGATTGTAGAGTTGTACACATTGGAGGCTTTTTCTTGCAGAAGACTTTTCTGAGGAACTGTCTCAAATTGAAGTGTCAGTGGAATAGGATTTATAATTAATTGGTGAAAGGAACTGTAACAAATCATCAGGACCAGATGGTATTAAATCAAGATTTCTAAAAGCATTTGAATGTGAACTTGATGAGCTGCTGACTCTGGTGTGTAACCTATTACTTAAGTCGGCCTTGATGCCGAAGAACAGAAGATTACAAATGTGATGCCAGGATTTTTTTTCCTTTTTTGTCATTTCTTTTTCCTTCAGAGCCTGATGAGTGTAGCAGGGAGATGTAGACAGTAAATGCACAGGGCATATTGTTGGAAACTGTAATAAAGAATAGACTTAATGAGAACGTGGGGAAGAGTCAATATTAGCTCTCAGAGAGGAAAGTTGTTTGAAGGAGCCTGTGAGGATGTGGGTGTAGGCGAGTGAGCTGGCATGGCAGGCATAGCTTTCCAGGAAGGTTACCAGAAGGTGCCTTGCTGAAAGCACTTAATGTTTCAGAACTCCCAGTTAGAGCTTCTGGTTGACCAGTCACAGGTGAGCTGTAGGATCTGTGCAGTTAAGAGGAACATGGACAAAAAGGGGGTAAGAAAAAGCATTATTTGTGATTTCTAGTGGTTTCATGACTCCTGTACTGCCACTGGGGTTCTCAGGGGTTTGAATGTGCCTGCAGGGGTACTTCAAAACTCATCTCAGAGCAGCCAGATGTTCAAGCAGGGAGAACTAAAGGAGGATGGTTAGTGCCTATTAAATCCCATAACATGGAAAATCCCGAACTGACAATTGTTAGAACTGATACAGAGGGATTTTTTGATACTGCTGCTATTTTTACAGTTCACTTGCTGAAGGCCACTATGAGAGCAGGGGGCTTAGCTGGTGTTTTGGGTCTGGTGTGGCCACCAGATGCTTTTGTCTGGCTTACACTGGCAGTAACTCAGTTAATACAGCAGCAGTACGGGAGGGCACAGGGGGCTGTGCTTCTGTGGCACACAGATGTATAAATACCTATTTTCTTCTCAAGGGTGGAAAAGAGAACATATGGGTTCCCCTCTGGGTATTGTAGTCTTAACTTCACGTTCTACAGCGCTTGAGGTTATTTGAATAAAAATATTTAAAGGAAAGAATAGAAGCCTTTCAGAACATGTGAGTCTTGTGCGTTATGACAAGATAATGAACATCCAGCTTGTTGAAATTATTCCTTTTTTTCTGCCACCTTCATCAGGTTGAAACTAAAATGTTCAGAGGCTGCAGAGAGAAGAAACAAAGATGATATGCTCAAGATCAAGAATTCACATTCCCAAGGTTACCTATTTTCTTGATGTGAGGAAGGGAAAATGGGTTTGAGCCACTTGTCCAAAACCTGTTCTGATGTTCTGGCAATAGCTGTCTATTTAATGCTGTATTTCAGACATCTGATGTCCTGGCTTCCCTCCCTTGCTTCTCATTATGGTTGAAATGTTGCTTTTGACAGTCACTGCATTGGGCACATAGCAGCTCCTTCAGATGTGTGTGCTGTTCACGTTGCATGGCAGGGGCGTTATGCAAATTGTTATTCCTATACTGGTGTGTGGAAGAGGGACTGCAAATGCTGGAGTGTTTATTACCATTCAGCAGCACTTTCACTTGAGGTTTGTGATGGAATTTGCCAGCTCCTGTAGGACCACTCTCACTTAGTATTTCTGGCAGCGTATATTTGCTTTTGTTACGAGAAAAACTCCAGGAAAGCAGTAGCGTGTTTACAAAATGAAAAGTGTTTCATCATGGTGTCTGCAGCTTATAAAAGGCTTCAGGGACTGAATGTGTACAAGTCTATATATGAAGCAAGCTTACCTCGAATGGTCTGTATCAACACAGGTTGTGGTCTTTTTTCTCCCATTTTCTGTCTCCTGACCACAACTTTTCTGTTCTTTGTAGGGCTGGCTCAGCCTGGGGTGGCTTCTGGATTTGAGAAGAGTTAAGGAGAATTTGTTGTGCAATAAATAGCAGTTAATGTAGATTATTCATTTTTTGTTTATATGAAGTATAAGGACTTCACTGACTTTGTACTGGAAATACATAATTTTTGTGCAGAAGATAATGATATGCATCTCATGCTCATCTCAAGTTGAGACACAAAAGACTTAATAGATCATTTTAAAGGGGTTGCTTTTCCTTTTCATCAGTGGAACTTCAAGTTGGGATATTTCTGAAAAGGAGGAGAACTTGCACTACTTGAAGTAAGGAAAAGAGAAGCGGAAATAATTTTTTTGTATATCATACATTTGTACAGAGTGTGTGGACTCACATACTGTAGAATTAATAAGCAGATATTTACATAATTATCACTTCCGGGATTTGCAGCAAGAAAGATTTAATTTTTCTCCCCTCCTACTCAAGAGAATCCAACACGATAAAAATATAACAATATGATTACCAACAGAAACAGATGTGCAGGAAAGGCTAATCTTAACCAACCCTTATTTTTTTAGCTTGTAGGATTGCTTGTTTGAGGCATCAGGAACCTGTTCTTTTCATTGTACCCCAGTCTGATATTTTGCTGCTCACTTACATGCCTTTTTCTTTCCACACAGTACCTTGATGAGGGCAGCAACTTTGGCCACTGCAGCAGGGCTTGCACACATGCAGGAGGCCATCTTCTCTCCCCTGCTTAACTGTGACTGTACTAACTGGATTTTAGTCCCTTTACAAATCTTCTAAATCCATTTTAATTCCTGTTAGGAGTTGTGGAAGCTTGTAGGGGCTAAATAGCTCTTGCTTTACTAGAAGGGTGCTGTTGGCTTTATTATCTTATTGTCAGCAGCAGAAAGCTGAAAAGCAATGAATTGTCAGAAATCCACATGTGCTAAAATATACCATCCAGGCTGCCCTGGTGTTCCCAGCTGTTGGCCTGTGAGTTTTCTTGTGCAAGGGAGGTATTTGGTTGCATTATCTGGGAGTCATTAGAGCAGTCTGAGTGAGGCAATGCGACTGTAATAGTTTTACTTCTCAAATCAGTTATCTGTTGGAGCACTTGCCTCTGGCACTAGGTTGATCTAAGAGAAATCTCTCCATTGGATCTGAAAATTTGTTTCTAAATTAAAAACAAAATAATTTAGCCGTGAAGTAAACTGTGTAATTCCTTATGCCCTCATCTTTGTGTTATTGAAGTGCCTGTAGTGGAGCTCAGATTGAAATATCTCAGATGATGAGATCTATGTCAGGAGCTACATTTTAACCAAAGAGAAACATTTTGGGGTAATTTATGAGGAAGTTAAGAAATACTTCTGACCTTTCCGGTTTGCAGAAGGCACTGGCTGACACTAAAGGTTTTTGGTGGGTTTTTTTAGTCCTATAAAGCAAAGCAAATCCTCTCGTGTTCATATCACCCTGCCCTGTCTCTTCTTGTCATGAATCTTCTTTTGAGATGAAACTGGTGCCTGAAGAGTGTTTAAATGCAGAGAAATGTGTATTCACATATCTGCTCTCTGGTTCCTTCACTGGTTGTCCTTCTTGGTTTACCAGCACCATTTTTCTTTCACCAAGGTATGTGCTGAAGAATTTGGTTTTAAAGAGAAAAGCAGTGTCAGTGCTGCTTAAGAATTTTTCCCTGTATTTTTTCTGCTGCTAGGAATACACATCACATCTTGTCCACTGCTTTTGTGGGCAGGTGCATCAGAGTCCTCCTTGTCATTGTATCAAGTACCATTTCAAACAAAAATATTTTTTGTTGGTGTCTCTTGCTTGCTGAGCAGGCAAAGCATTCACATTGAATTAAAAATATACAGTATTAAAAGAATACAAAAAAAGTCCGTGTTTTAACCTATATTTGTTCAAGGATACTTTGTCTGAAAAGTCTTGTTTTGAAGTAATTTTTTGTGAATGTGAGTGACCAGGGCTGTGCTGAGCCTCATGTAATGTGAGCAGCAAAAATGCTTCTGTGAGACTTTTCTCTGAGGTGTGTCTGTTAGCTGTCCTCCATCTAATACACCAAATTTTTCCTGTCTTAATGACTTTCTTCTTGATTGTCCCAGAAATTCTTCTCATTTTCTTCCTGACTGCACAGTTTTGTATTAGCACTGAGCGTCTGGGTCTGTATTTGTTACTTGTCCTTAAAGTTACCCTGTTCTTAATGCACGACAGATGTTATTCTCTACACTGATATTTAGCAAACTTAATTAGTGCTTTCCTTTTGTCTTCAAGTCGCTTTTATTTATATATATATATGTGTGTGTGTATATATACACACATGTGCATACACATATGTAATTAAAATATATGTGTCTCAGGATAAACCCTTGGGAAAAAAAATCTATGAGTAACCACTGTAACCTCTTTTTTCTTGTTCGTATTTGACCTTTAGCCCTCTTCTTTATTTGTCTTAGGATTCTTATATTGGTTTTTATTTTCTCCCACAAAATTGATTATTTCCTACATAACACTGCAGAGTTGTTTTCTGATAGCCAGATAAATGAGACCTACCGCATTATGTTTAGAAAATACTGTGTTTTATTTGCAAAACATACTGGGAAAATATGGCATGAATTATTGCTGGTTAACCCCAGTTGGGTCTTACCCTCGTTTTTTTTGTTTGGGTTTTTTTTTTTCTTCAGGTCTCTAATTATCTGTCTTAGGAAATGTTTTAAAACATTTCATTACTCCTCAGATCAAATCAGCCAACATTTAGATAACAAAATTAGTTTCCCCCCTTTTTTTAAAACAGACACTTGCGTTTGCTGTTCTGTAATCGGCTGGTACCAGTCTAACTTGATATATTTGCTATCAGACCTGCAGTAATCACACCCCATGTGAGCATTTGAAAGGCCTTTTCTGGGTCCCAGAGCTGCAGTGCATTGAGGATTATAGAGCAGGGTTACTCTTTGGTTGCAGTAGTTCCCTGAGTGCCTTCAGCATCCCCCTCTTCTCAAAGCTGTTGCCCTCCCTGAAGGCTGATGCAGCCTATCCAGGTTGTTTCGGGTAATTCATCCATGTGTTCAGCAATCCCGTTTTCCTCCAGATTGGTCATAGGCCTTGAGAATGAACCATTTTTAGTCCATCTCCTTAATGCAAAAGGAACTGAAACTTTGGCAATTGCCATTTTGTTCTTAGGCTGCTTATTCTTTGCCCAGCACTGTGCTTTTTTTGGTGTTTTTTTTTGAGCTTGTTGCTTGTTCCCCCAGTCTTTGTAGAACAGCTTTATTTGCAGCAAGGTGCGGATCCCTTCTTTCAGCAAGTTTTTCACTGGTGATTAGGATCAACATTCCAGAGAGCTTTTGCAGCTTTGTACTAGAGAAATGCCAAGTTTTCTCTTAACAGAAAAGTAATAAGTAAATTTGCCTTGCAAGCATCTGCATGTGCATACATGAGTACCTGTACAAAACCGTGCATGTTGCAGGAGCGTGAAATAAAAACACTTTTATCCAGATGTGCTACAAGTAAATAAAAATTACTTACAGACAGAGGGCATTTATAGCCAACCTAGCATTGATTAGTGTAGCCTGGCTGCTTTTTTTTTAACCTGAGTTACCTTTCTGATGGTTGTGCAGATGCTGAACTGGCAGGAGGACGTTGACTTCTTCAGAATATGAACTGTAGGTTTAATTAGTTGGCAGCAGTGAGCTTACATGACAGAGGAGCAGTTCTCAGGATGTTTCTTGGTAAGTTAATGTACGGCCCATTGAACCTTTGAAGCATGGCTCTACAGAAAACCTCCAGTGAGAATGCATTCCTAATTGCCAGCAGCGCTGGTTAACAGGTTGTCTAAGCAATTTAATGGCCCAGCTTCAGAATAGCTTTAATATATTCTTGTCACCCTGTGTGAATAAGTTGATATACTGATGAAGATAAAGCTGCCTCATTATTCAAATATTGATAGTAGTAGGTCTTTTTCTGTTATCGTTCTTTGTATTTTTATATCCTTTTTTTTACTGCTATGCATATTCATGTTCATGGCTACTCAGTGGGAATAAAGGACCTGAAGAAGGCCTTTTTCCTTGTCCAAGTAAATATTTGGTAACTTGAGATAAGCAAGAGATAAGAGATTATTTTCATAAAGAATGAAGGCTCCGTAATTTAGGGTTATTTTGAAACAACGCATACCTTGCCAGCAGACTTTTGAGACAGTGTAATCAGTAGTATTTGGCTGGGTTCCATGTTAAGATATATTTTGCTCAGAAACCCAGGTTCAGTGTATTATAGATGACGTTTTTTGGAGGATGAGCATTCAGTAATAAAAAAAAGATACCAGAACAGAGATGGTAATCAGTGGATAGTCTTTACAGCTGCAGGTCTTGATGGTTATTTGGTAAATCATGGGTTTTTTTTTTTTGTCTCTCCACTTGCGATGTTACAGTGTCAAGGTTTGTTCTCACTGGTAGTGGTTTTCTTTTGGTGGTAACTTTACTTGTCTTGGAGACACAGGTTCTACTCTGCAGTGTCAGCCCTGGACAAGCTTTCAGCTTCAATTTATGGGTTTTGGTTCCCTCCATCCCCTGTTGTGACATGAGGCAAATACCATTACTAGTCCTTAAACATAAGCTGTTTTACGCTGCAGGAACAAATCAGTCACAGTCAAGTGTGGCTTTTGGGGAGATTAATGTGGTCATGGAAAATGACTCAAATTTGTGTTTCGTTTTGTTTGTTTGCTTATTTGTTACATGCTTTGAGTGTTACAAGTTATATTGCTGAATGTGTTACTGCACTGGATATATGAAATTCATTTTCTTTAATGTAATTTTTACTGAGGTGGTATCCATAATGGAAGACCTCTTCTCACTGGGTTCTCTTTTGATACAGAAGAATATCTAACTAGGCTTACAAAATGGTTGGTGGTGATAAGAAATGAGTCTTGCAAATTAAAATCTGCGGATTTAATTTGAAGGTTCAAATCTGCAAAGGAGGAATAAGATGAGCGGGCAAGGGTGTTCATAGTAATCTGAGGTTCCTTAGGTTGCTTTTGTGAACAGGCAAATGGCCTTTAGTTAAGGCAGCTAGAAACCTTGGTGAATGTAGTTCTTGTTGCAAATGCAGTGAAAATGAGTTGGTTATAATTCCCCCTTCCTGGACTAGTTGTACCTTACCTGCCTTTCACGAAGGACCTTTGTGTTTTGGCAATGTGGGAATAGCTGATCAAACCAAGAGGACTTGAGGGAGTTGGCTGCTTGATCACTAGCAGCAATTCCTTTCAGTTGTCTAGAAAATGATAGGAATATAGATGGCTTATTATTCCTCTGCTGCAAATTGTTCATGTTTAAGACTTTAAATTAAATTACATAATGCTAGTTAGGGTTCAGGTTTCAAAGCACTGTAGCTGCTTCTCAGAACTACTTAAGTATTTGCTCCTCAAAGGGGCTCCTGTGGAGGCTACTCCTATTTATCTTTATTTGCTCCCTGCCTAGAGGGATTTTTCAGTAGTTAGAGAACTAACTAACTGTACCTTTAAGTTGAGGACTTCCCACTCTTCTCTTCCCTTGATTGCTCGCTGTATTTCTTTGTTGCATCTTGTCTATATTAGATCATAACGTTTCTAAGACAGGAACTGTATGGTGGAAAATCCAGGATCATGGGTTATGATCTTGGTTTAGGACCTTTAGGCAATATTAAAATACAAATAACTATGCTTGAAAGATGTTTAACATGTGATCTAAACTGTTACAGGGCAGCAGTTTACATTCTGTTTGAGCTTAGCAATATACAGTCAGGTTCAGACAAGTTGGAAGCTGACTGTCCTGACTTATAGTTCTTGCTCTGTAATTTACCTGCTTCTCGAGTCTTTACCAAGCTCTGTTATCAGCAAATGAAGCACAAACAGGTATGCCAATACAGCATTTATTTCAGGGTTTTAGTCACAGGAAATCTAGAGAATTCCAGTATTTCCAGTGGCAGTTTCTTCACTGTATTACAGCTCTTCTCAGTGTTTTTTTTTTTTTATATATGCAGAATATGCAGTAGTGCACATTCAGATGCTGTAAAAGCAGTAGATCTTTATTTAAAAAGCTAATTTCTTCGTAAGGGTAAGCACTTAAAAATTGGACCACAACATTCATTTTTATGCGTGTGTTAAAGCGTAGTAAACAGTGGCACTATAGCATTACATTTCTGAAATGATCAGATAATGTAATTTTTAATAACTTGTCAACTGGCAGTAATAGACAGCTGCCTGCAATTTGTGTAGGATCCTCGAAAGTCTTCAAAGTGGAAAAATGTATAATAAAATATGTGTGCAACATGCGATGCATTATTTAACACGGTGAAGTGCTGTAATGCTGTAAATTTACAGCTGTCTATAAGCCACATTAATAGGATGGCAAGTTACCTTTGCAGTGGATTTTCCTGGTGTGGGAGAGCTGCCTGTGCCTCTTCCCTGTGAGCGGTGGGGCTGCCAGGCTGAGCCTGCTGGCCAGCACCTGTGGAATCAAGACACATCAGGATTTTTTGCACTTTTAATTCATTTCTGTGCCCACTGATGTTGTGGTGATTATGAGGACAATGGTGGGGGGGAGGAGGGGAACCTAAACAGAATTGAACAACCTCCGCTGGTGCAGCCGGTTGCCCTTACTCAAAAGTCCATTTTCTGTTGGTTGAAAGGTTGTCTTATCGGGAATTAAATTTTTCAGCTGAGGAAGCCATCTGACTGGAAATGGAAGAAAAAGAGAGGGTTAAGGTTAACTGAACTGTTGGGGTGGAAAAAAAGTTATAAAAGCATTCTGTTGGCTTTCGTCTGGTGGGGGGGAGGTGGGTCATCACTTGACTTGCACAGGGAAGCGTTTGGTGCACTGAACATTGCTGGAGAAATTACTGTGTTTGACAAATTTTTATATAGGGTAGGGTTGTGTAAAGTCATAAACAGGAGACTGATTAAGGGGTTTCTAAAGCAGAGCTTTTATGTCATATTTAATTTAAAGTTCCATAAATTGGTCAGTGCTGCGACAGCACAGTTTGTTCTTGCAGGACTGAGTGTGTCTTTATGGTGAACCTGACTGGTTTGGAGACCAGTTGCTGAGATTTAATACTGGGGGAGCAGGCAGGGGTGTTATCAAATAAACCTGGTGGAGTGGCAGTGAGTCCTGCAGGTGGTTCTTGGCTGTGGGGGAGCTTCATTCACACCTCCTGGCAGGGATGATGGGGTTGTTTTGGTGTGAGGATTTGGGAAGGGTGAGGTCTCCTTTGCCCACTGGCCATTTATCAGAGGAGGAAACTGAGCTCTGGGTTTCTTGGTGGTGGTTTTTTTAGCATGATTTGAAACTTTGAGAACAAAGGGAGCTTTTGGGGGAGTTTGTGGTATCCAAGGGCAAGGCAGTCCTCCAGCCTTGATGTGCACCACTGCAGTGTCAGGTGTGCTTTGTTGGGTCAATACTTAGCAATTTATTTTGTGGCTTTGTTTGTTTGTTTGTTTTTCTTTTTTTTTTTTTTTTCCCCCAAGAATTCTTCCTTCTGAAAGTTTGGGAATGGATGAAAACAAGTTGGATGATAATGGGAAACCATGAAACAGAGGTAATAAAATGTCATGTGTGAGTGGGGCTTGTGCATTTTAGGGCAGGTTGCTTCTAATCAGGCTAAAGACTGATGATCTTCAGAGAAGACACATTACTCCTGGTGCCCTGGGCAGGAATCCATCCTGTCCCTGCAGCACTCCCAGCATCCACCAGGAGCCTGGGAGCCAAAATACTGAAGTTTAGGGGAGTGAGGAATTGCAACCCCCTTGGAAGCTTTTAAATGATGAGGTTGTTTCTCTGACACTTCTTAGACATCTGTCCCAGGATTAAATTTCCAAATGACTGTATAAACCATCTTCAGGCCTTATTTCTATAGGATGGAATTTTACAATGAAAGGTAACTTGACAGAATGTCACACCATGTTTATATATAATTTAATAAATATGATTCACCCAGGGTATGAATAAAGCTGTAAGATTGGCCAGGTAGGTAGCTGAAAAATTCAGCATGAATTTCTGTATTGTCACAGTTAAAAGGAAGGAAATTTTGGGAAACTGGATTGTTAAGGCTTGATTTTGTTTTGAATGCCAGAAAAATCCTAAATGTTATTGAAAAAGAAGTAATGGGGCCCTGGGAGATCTTAAATGTGAATATTAGCAGCATGTTTCTGGGTGTAATCCTCCCAAAATGTGAGCTGTGCCTTGGTGTTACACTGTAATTGCCCCTTTGTTGGCTGTCTGGGAGAGATCACAGGGTTGAGATTATTATTTTGGCCTCGCACAGAGCCTAGTTTGGGCTCTTTCAGTGCTGTGTTTGCTTTTTAATAAGTAATTCACTCTGGGAAATTATTTCTCCAGATCTCTAGAATTGGTGAGGGGAAGTCTAGAGTGAGGCGAAATATATAAAGATGTAAAATTGAAGCTGAAACCTAATATACAGAAAGACTCTCTGTTAGCATAGAAGGAATGGAATTAAGGCAAATATGACTTTAAAGTTTTCTACAGGGGCGGGGGGGGGGGGAGGGAGGAGGAATATTCTGTGAGTTTCAGGAGCACCACTTGGATAACTGTGAGGAGTACTGCTGGTCCCTCAGTCTTCTTTAGACTTTGAAGACAATTTCTAACTACCCTGTAGTCTCTGGTGAAGTAGACTACTTTCAGGTTATTTCCAAAAAGTACAGGGCAATTTGTACGATGTGAAATGGTTTATTTGCTACTCCTTTTGTTAAACTTTGCTTCTATTCATTAACTAGATCCTTATATGGATAGCAACCCTAAAATGCTGCCTTGCAATTTATTTTGAACTTGCATTTGCCTTTTCAATAAAATGGTGAGTTTGGTGAAAAACTTCTCATCACTGTAAGTGTATTAAAATAAAAAAAACTTCGTCAAATGCCACTATGGTTTTTTTTGTAATTATTAACATTATGAAATAACATTCCAAAGCAGTAGCATGTGTTTTAAGTGTTGTCTGCCTTTGTCTGCACTGACTTTGCATGCTGTTAGAGTAGTGGGCTTGGAAGACCATGGAGATCCTGTTTTCTTCCTTGTGTGTGCAGTTCCTGCATGTCTATGCAGGATTTTAGGAAACCTCCTTTAATGGTATCCTTAGTGCTGTTGGACTCTGTTGCCCCAATGCAGTGCAAGGAGTTTTACCTTGAAATCAGCCTTTTTTTGTGGAAGAAATTGGTTGCAGTGAAAAAAGCATAAATATTGAAGAGATACTTTCCTGGCTTGATACTCTGAGGAAGCCTTTTAAGCCTTTCTGTTTGCCTTCTGTGTTTTGAACTGTGCTCTTCTGACAGTGGGGGTAGATGGCAGCGAGTGAAGAGAAGGCAGAGCTTGGCATTATCTCTTTTTAGGAAACATGGAGAGTGGAGAGACTGGCCCTGGAATATTTAAGTTGGTGTCACCACAGGTTTGAGTGCACCTTTACAAGAAGTGAAAACCCAGGAAGCTGGTGAGTGCAGTAAGGCTGATCCAGAGGTGTTGTCAGCAGGAATTGCTTTTCCCGTCTACAGGGGCTGGCCAAGCTGCTGGTGGAGTGAGGAGCTGCCGGTGTGTGCGTGAGGCAGCCTGGGCTGCAGTCTTGCTTGGGTTTTGATGGAGGACAGGTTTTTTGTCAAAATATGTCAATATCCATCTTTGTGGAATAAATACAGATGCTTTTAATTGCTTGAAGAGAAATAAAGGTGGAACAGAGGGTCAGTCTGTCCCAGACCTTGTCCATCCCCCATCACGTCTGGGGGAGTGTCCCCTTGTACAGGCACAGGGAGGAAGGTGCTACCCTGTGCATTTAGTATTTGCTCTCATCAGCACTTCTTTGTGCAAACACAATACAAATATTAAATTACTCTTTGTTTTATTTTGTTTGTTAAACGTTTGCCTTCACAATGCAGACAAATTGCTGCTGGCACAGCTATTGTCTTTGGTGGGGTTACTCTGGGGATGTATCTGACAGATCTCTATTGAAAAACATGGAGGAAAATTCTGAGTGGTCTCCTCTTTCAAAAAAATGCAAAAGCTTTTCATTCGGTTTTGTTGTATTTAATTAAAATAAATACACCCAGAGGCTTGAGCAATTGCTGGATGTTTAAAAAATAAAAATAGGAAGATTAAACAATTGAAAAAACATTGTAATGCACAAACTTATTATACAAAATGTATAAACTTATGTTAATAGGATGATAAAAATTCAGGGGGAAAATTGGCTTAAATATTTAAAAGTGTATCTTTAGATCCATTGCCCTTTGGATCCCGTGGCCTCAGGAAAAAAATTGGTCAAATATTTAAAAGTGTATCTTTAGATCCATTGCCCTTTAGGTCCTGTGCCCTCTTTTAGCATTACTTAATCTTCGTATTTGTATTTTAAAATATTTAGCTAATTGTATTTTAATATTACCTTGTTGAAAATTGAGTTGTATTACATGGGTCCTAATTTTTATTAGGATCTGCATCTGACAGAAGTGAGAAGAAAGGAAAACCCAAAGCTCTTTCCTGGATTATTTGACTGCTTAAGCTCTCTGCAGGCAGAAGCATCCTACCCCTGTCTGCAGAGTTGTGGTCTTCATGTGCAGAAGACCTGCCCTGCAGGTGATCCAGGCTGCAGTGGTCCTTCCTGAGTGATTTTATGTATTTTGTGCTGTAGAAAACAAAGTGAATTTGGTTTCTGTGGTCCTCAGTTATCTTCTGGAAGTAGTTAGGTGAGTGCTGCTGAGATGGAAACAAGTGATGCTGCCGAGATGGTCCACGGGCTCCATTTCCAGACTTGCAGAGGACTCTCACCCAACTCTCTTGCTTCTGGAGAAAAGGTGATGGGCGTTTAGGAGCTTCGAATGAAATATTGGAGGTTTTCTCAGTATAAATATTGTCAGCAGAGATCAGAACATTTCACCCTTTGGTGTCAAACGGTGGCAACGCATTGGGATCTAAGTGGCACATCTACATATTTCAGCAAAATACGCTGCCTCTCCTGCCTTCACGTTCACTTTTTTAGTTTCACTGGCAGACAGATTGCCTTTTATGTCCCTTCTCTGCACATTATGCCAGAAGGTTCCTTTGCAGAAAATAAATTTATAGTCACTCGCTGATAAAGGTCTTTGCGCAGCGATCCTGCAGGAACATTTTCGGAGCCATCCTTCCCGTTGTGGTGGCATCGCTCAGCCATCTCTCACCGAGGTGTCAGTCCGCCCGCAGTGCTTCCCGTGGTATCTCTCCACTGTAATTTTTCAGACCAGATCCAGGGGGAAGCTGAAATTTGTAAATGAAGATTTCTTGGATAACTCAGCCCAAACTGTTTTGCTGACTTGAGCTAGGCGGTCTCATAAAAAAATGCTCTTTTCTTTTTTTCGGGTACGTGCTGCCCGGTGTCTTTGATTGCGGGCAGCCCTTGTGTGTGTGCTCAGATGCCGTGTTCGTATTTACTCTTCCAAACTGACATTCAAGCAAAAGAACAAATCACTTGTGTTCAGGAGGTGCTGCTGTGGTTTGATGCCAGCAAGTGTTCCAGTACCATTGTATCCCGAAGCGATCCCACATTTTGATAACGTTAGTTTTAGGTTTTGCAGAACCGTAATCAGTTTTACGTATGCAATCTATTCACGTTTTTTTAAAGTCTGTCAAATCTGCCATTCTACGTGCTCCCTTCTTTTCATGAATAGAGGTAGGCAAATGAAAAATAGCCTCGCAATCAGAAATTGCTCTGCACAAAAGGTTAGTAGTGAAAGTGGAGATGTGAAAACACTTTTAAATAGCAGAGGTAGTCTTTGGCGTGATTAAAAAAAAGCACCAACTTTTTTTTTGGCCTGGCATTCACTTAAATTGAGAAAAAAATATTTGGATATAATGAAATACAAAACTGCTTTTGTCTCCCCTGTTGCAGCATTCTGAACAGAACACTAAAAAAAACCAACAACAACTGATTTGCCATAATTTGCTGGATTCCACCTCTTCGTATTTTGCAAGAACAGAATCTTAGGTCTAATACTGAAGGAAGAATTCTGGCTATGCATTTGTTGTCTTAATGTGGTTAGAAAAAAGTACTTCCACATTTTGTTGAAGCTTATCCATGACAAGACGTATTGTGATGACTTGCATATCTTAGTAGCAAATTTTTCATCTCGTTAATAAGGAGGAAATGTAAAGAATATTATCAAAATAGTCTGTCTGACATGCAGAAAATGTTAAACTTTATCACATTTCAACAAAAACTCATTTATGGCCACACAAAAAAATTATTATGTCTTGTGTTTGCCTGCTATAAATTTGATTTATTCCTCTAGTAATTACAGTCGCTGATTTGGTAAAAGTTGAAAACATTTCTTTTCCGCAAGCATAACAAGACTTCTGCATTACCATTGCTATTGCTCTGAAATACTTTGAACTTGCTTAGCAGACATGACAAAAGGTTTTAATTAAAATACTAGTGAGATAAAAAAAAAAAAATCATTTGTCTGCATTAACTTTGTGCGTTTCTCATAATTCTTTAATGCTTGTAATAAGGGAAAAATACCATGGCAGGGATAAGAGGTTGTCCTTCCCTCCTTTCTCTACCTCATCAGTAAAACATCACGTCAGAGCTCTGGGATGTTTTGCTTAATCCCACTGCGGGCTCTGAAGTATCACTGAGATGTTGCTTGTTGGTGCATGGATGAGTAGGAGATACTTAGGAGGCTTCACTCACCAGCAGGAGCACAATCCCAGCATGATTAGGGATATGCTCAAATCTCTTCAAGCATCCCAGCCTTTCCAGCTCCCAAGCAGCTGTAAAATAACTCACTCTTGAGCTTTACCCCATCAGAGTATTCTGGAGTGAAAGGCTGTCAGCTACAAAACCAATAGGATCACCCAAGGACCTTCAGGAATCTTTCTGCCAAGTATATGTTGATTTTTGATATGGCCTTAAAAATAGCAAACGTTATCACAGTTCATTAAATCTCTCCCCCCCTTTTTTTTTTCTGCTTTGCAATAAAAATCTTGTTCTCTGAAATATGATTTAAATAATGATGTAAATCAAGCAGAAACTTTGAAGTAAATTGGTTACTTTGATCTGACTTTGTTACATTTCTCAAAGGAGAGGTTAATTATTAGTAGTTTGGTAATTATTAGATTGCCTGGACTTGCTGCTAAGTACAGCTTTTACGTTAAGGTGACATCTTTTGTCAGCCTTATAAGCATATGTTATAATTGTGTGAATATGCCAAATAAACATTCAGGTATTTAATATTTTTGGTGATAAAACAGTTGTTTAACATATATTGAGTGCTGAATATATAATAGTATTGATGTCAACATTTGAATTCAGTTAAAATGCGTGAAACAATATTAAATTGTTAACCAAGTTTTTCTTAAATTTACTGGGTACATAAACCAAAAGCAAACTTAGGGCATTCTGCTTTTTGAATGGGTAAGGGAGAGCTTTCAAGGTTTAAAATAGTTACAGTGACTGGAAAATGTTTTTGGCACTGGATGATTTTGTAAATGGTAGATCTCATCCTCTTGCACTTAGTGTTTATTTCAAGATCTTCATGCTATGTTATTTTGTAATTGATTTCTTCTTTTGAGCAAATCAGGTCTTTGAAATGAATGAATTGGATAAACTGAAATGAGGAAAAAAGCTATTTCTACATCAGTCAAAAGGTCAATCGTTGTTTAGAGTTGGTTTAGTGCATTACTTTAAGTTGTTTAGCCTGGTGATTTGCCTTTCTTGTAGACATGGCAATCAAATGTAGGTTTTTTGAAGGTATATTAAATTTAAACACTTTTGATACAAAAATTAATTTTAATGTTGTGTGTATTTACAAGTATATAAAATATTTTGTAATGCTTTTAGAAACATAAACCTAATTTTTATTAAGTACTTTGGGACATTATTTAAATAAACATTAAAAGTAAACATTTATTTTGCTTCTCAAGGAAAAACCCTTAATGTGGCAGGATACATGAATTTATCTGAGAGATTCTTTATTGGATGTCACTTATATAAGAACGTTCCAGGATCACAAGAAATTACGATTTCTTGTATTTGTGATTACAAGAAATAACAATTCTGTCCAAAACTGTCCGTTTTTACTGTAGTATTTGGTCGTGTTAACATACTTCTAATTCTGTAGTGCTGATACAGCCATTATAAGTAATGTGGGAATCTGTGTTGGAGTTTGTTTGTTGCATTTCTTGTCACATTCAGTTTTCTGTGAGTTTCAAAAGACACAAATATTTCAGTGCATGATGGTATAAAGGTCGAGTTGTAGAGCAAAATGGATATGTGATGCATTTATTTTACTATTATCAAGATACTCGATTTTTTTTTTGTGCTTTATTCACGTATATAAAATTGAAATATAGGCATTTCTGAGACAGGATTTTGGCTTATGTTACTAAGCAAAAACTAGAGTGCTTGTATTGTAAACATCTTTTTAGAGTGGTCTTTAATACTTTGTTATAGAAGATCACTCACTGGGGATTATAACTCATGATAATTCTGGTACGGGAGTGGGAAAAGTTGTTTATTTAAAAATAAGCTTGTCTAGATTTTGTGAGTGTATCCGTCCACATTTAATGTACATCTGAATAGATGCTCTGAAGTAATGGATGTGTGATGTAGTAAATGTGTTATTCTGTGTTCACTTTAGACACTTGTATTTTAATTTTCCGCTGCAGCTCACCTTCAGTCGGTTGGCAGGGATTGGATGTTCCAGTGTGAGTGACTTGCAATTCCAGCTCTTGTCCGGGACAGTAGCGTTGCTGCTGCTGAAACGAAAACCTGTTGGGTTCATGCAGACTGATGCCATTTCATTTCTAATTTTTCATACCCTTTTAAAGGAGGAGGAAAGAAAAACTTGGTATGTTTCACAGAGGTGTTAAGAAAGTTTGATTATACTTAAGGTGAGGGTTTGCTTGTAGTAGCTGTTTACTGGTTTGGATGTTGCTGCTGATTCTCCAATGTTAATGCATTCTTAAGGGTCTTTGGGCTTTGTGTCAAAAGCCTTGTAGAGAGACAGATAAACATCAGCTCTTCAGTGCACTAGAGGACACATTTCTGGCAACACTAATGTGAGTTTGATATAATAGTTCCTCTGAAATTTTCCTTCATGCTGTTTATTGCCTTTCTTGGTTGTATGCTGGAGCAAAATGTTACTGCTAGCTGCTTGAAGATTATCCTGTTGTGACAGTCTGAGTCAGTTGTGATGGATTAAAACCAATCAAAGCATTCCACTGTATTGCATTAATTTTGCAGTGTTTCCTATAAGTCTTTTTTCCATTACAGTCGGAATTTACTGTCGTGTGGACTAAGCCATAAAGCAACCAAAGAAGGCTGAGAGCCACTAATCCTCAAAAGAACAACCCTAGCTCTGACTTCATGCTGTCTGTCCTATCAGTGTCATTCTTAAAAGTTTGTAGTAATGTAGTTGTTTGGATGTCTTATTGTCTGAAATTCATTTCTGCACCCCAGTGCTAGAGCTGTTCTGCTCTGCTGGTATTGGCAAGTTATCTGTGTGGTTTTCTCTTGCTCTAAAAGCCTTCAGAGCTCTCTAGACTGACCTAAAGTCAGGTCTCTGCAGGATTCTGCTTGATGTGGAGTTAAAACCTTGCAAAAGACGAGGTGGGGAACCACTGAGAGGTGCCTGGAGAGTGTTCCTTTCTAGCTCATCCTGGGCAAAGTGGCAGTAACCATGTTCTGCTCCTCTTCTCTTTTCCTAGTTGGGTATCAGCACAGGTTTTCCTTGGACAGCAGTGTTACTGTGGCTTATACAATGTGGAGAGTGGGGTTTTTGAGATCTTGTGTGTAGAATGAAATATTTCTTTGGCAGACTCTGAGGTTGGGGTGGCTGTTTGGGGAGTGCATGATTTGGATGAAAAGAACTATCATTTAGGCATCCTACCCAGTACCAGATATTCTGTAGGCAAGAAAAGACACATTAGGGTGATGTGTAGTAGTTAATTTCTTAAAAAGAGTCACTCTAAATCCTAATTACTAATAATTAGCTACTCTTAATTCTTGAAACACGTGTCTTTATCCCTTTGATTACTCAGGAGCTAATAATAATTTGTATGCCAGTCATCCCTGTTTCCTCATTCTGTAAAGCTCTGTTAAGATCTTCAAGACTCCATTCATATTATACATTTGTTTAAAATCTCAGTACTCTAAGGAGGGAGAGAGAGGAGGTGCTACATGGGAACCCACATCAGAAAGGAGGTTCCTACTATTCCTCCTGATTATTTTAGCACTGTGATGAAGAGGGCAAGTGGATGAGTCTTGGGAGGAGTGAGAGAAGGTGCGAAATGAGATTTCTGGTGAAAATGAATCTGTTCCAGGGAAATTGTTCATCTTGTTCCAGGGTAGAGCCCTGTTACACTTTGTGTCCTCTCCTTGGAGAGAATAGTCAAGGAGCAGTGTTGAGTCATATAATAACTTTAAAGCTTCTTGGAAACTGGGTGAACGTGGCCTATGTGTGCTTGACTGCTGCAAGTCCAGTCTGGTCTCTTCAGCAAAGTTTGACACCAGCTATTCCTGTTGAATCACGGAGAGTGTTGCTGTAGTGTTTTATATGTACAGGAATAACATGAGGAGGGAGAAAATACACTGATGTTGCATCAGCTGCGTGAAGAGCTTCAGCCACTTCTTGTTTTATCAGGCTCGTGCCTTTATTGGCGTGGCAGTCTGGCTGTGTCAGTGCTGCTGGAAGAGGAAAGCCTTTAATCTGGTACATCTCTGAACAAAATGACGTAGCTGCTGCCCTTTGGTACTGGCAAGATCTGTGGGCTGAATATTGATGTGCACCTCTACCCCTGTGATGCGGATCCGCGATTGTTCCTGCTCCTTTGACGTTGTTGGAAGTGGGGGCGAGATGTACAGCTGTGCTGGGATAAAATGGTAGCATGTCACTTGGACATATCTGACAAAAATTTAGCCCCCCCTCTCCCTCCAGCAGTGTAGACAAGATAAATCTGTGATTTCAGCACTGGTTTTACTGATCAATATAGACAGCACTGTAGGAATTACCTTGTTGTAATAAACATGTCGCAAGTAAACCACAGGCAGGACCTTATGGGCATCTGAAACAAAATTCCTGGTCAAATCCGAATTTTTCACCTTGCCACAGGATCCTCAAAGAAGATAGAGCATATAAGCAGTGTTCCTAGGTTTTGTACAGGTGGGAGTAGTGGAGGTGTCATTTCTCCCTGGAAATCTTTGTAACTTGTTCATCAAAATTAGTCATGCCTGGCACTTGTAGGTAAGAGAGATTGTTCAGAATGTCTTAAGGAGTGTTTTGCTTTACACTGAGAGGTTTGTTTGCTTTGTGCCCAGAACTCACATTTCACTTTCGCCTGCTCCCAGAACCTACTGTCAAAATAATAGATAATCTTTTACAAAACACTACTAAGAAACCAAATGTTTATCAGCTCCTTTTTTTTAACAGAAGAAAGCTGGGAAAGGTTAGGCAAAGACATGCATGTATTTTAGTAGTCCAGCTTCAACTGAAGAAGTCTTGGCTGTTGATGGTCTTTTGGATGGTGCCAAGTGCTCATCTGCCCTCCATCTCAAAGGGAGCTGCAACTGGAAAGGTCACCAGCACATCAGAATGCAGACTCTTAATACATCTTTCTGGTTATATTGGGTCTTAATCACTTAAGCCAAGCCCGAAATGGCACCTCCTCCAGCTCTAGAAATACTCGTGTGAATCAGTGTAGTGAAGGGCCTGGCAAGTGTTTGCCTGGTGGTGCCAGAAGAAAGGACATGTTTCTGCAGTGGGATTCTGTGCTTCCTGACTTCCTTAGCCTGTAAGGATGCTGTGGTGGGTGGCTTGGAAACCTCCAAGCCTGTTAGTTGGCATTCTTGCTGTAGTAGGCAGGAGCAGGGTTCCTCCTCAGCCACGTGCCTGGGATTTTTTGAGGGCGGCCTTTTGAGCGCTTCGGAAGCACGTGGGATTCCTTTATACAATCATGGCTTGGTTCTCCAAGGTCTAACTGGCCCTTCATTTGAATCATGCATTTTGTTGTCTTTTGTGCTTTGTACCCATTGAAGACTGAAGCGATTGCTGAGCTGAGACCTCCCTTGTGACACAGAATTGCATTTTTCATAGAGATAAACTGGCACTTGAAATCATAAAAGATGAAATTTTTATTTTTATTTTAATTGTTCTGTCTTTGTGCCCAGCTCTGTTTTACACTTTGGAGGAGGAGCCATGATATTCTTTAGATATCCACAGAGTTCTTGAATAAATTAATGTACTTTCTGGAAAACAAACTCACTTTGTAGTTGAGTATCAAAGCAGAAGAAGCCTCAACACTGTCTGCACAGCTAAGACCAGTGTAGCTCAGACTTGTGCAACTCAAATGCTGCTTCATTTTCTTAAATAAGTTTTCTCACTGATTTGCAGAATATCAACTTCATTCCCTATTATACAATACACAATTTCTGCAAGCTAGATATTCACCAAAGGTAACATTAGACACTGAGCAAATAATTGTTTCCTGTCACACTGCATTAGTAACTGGGAAGAAAGTGTTTCCTAATTTGTGTTAGTGCAGAACTAAATATAGCCCTAGTGAAGCTTAACTTCAGCTCCAGCCATCCAAGTGCCTAAGAAATTCAGTTCTGTGTTTGTCAGTCACTGAGAAAATGGCTTTAGACATTCTTGTGTGCTCCTTGCCCTCCCACTTGCTGGTTTTATAATCTTAGGAACTTCAGTGTGAGGCTAACCAAACTCTCAGAAAATCCTGATAGTCCTGGGTTATTGCTGTATGCAGGAGCTGTGGCAGAGATTTTTTTTTTTTCTATTTGGAGCTTAAGGATGTCAGGCCCTTGTATCCCCCGTTCCATGTTTAACCAGGACAAGGTTAAATTGTGCTTAGTTATGTTTTCCAGCAAAAACTGCTCCAGATTTTCACCTTAAATCTGTAATTTCTGTTCTACTTCACTTGTTCTGTATAGCTGATGGCTTGATGCATAAAACTTGTTAAGAAGGATTCAGGTTGGACTGTAGCAGTGAAATCATGCTGGTAAGAAAAATCTGATGCTGCAGAAAGGTATATTGAATAGATTGTGTCTCCTTCCTGGGAAGCATACAAGGTGATGTCTGTGCCTTGGTATCGAGTCTGTCAGCTGTGGGATAACAACCTTCGTGCTGCATTTGCACTGAAAAGGCAGCACTGCTTCCTGAGATGGTGGAAATGCCAGATGCTGGGGTTTGGAGTTTGGATTCATCAAGATAAGCTCATCCTCCCTGGTTGTCTTTGCTTGGCACTGAGCAGGATGTGTGTGTTTCAGAGGTCTGAGGGATCTTCCATCCAGGGTTGTAGAGACCAAGACAGTGCTTTCTCCCTCACTTTGGGTCACATCTTCAACCTTAAGTGTGCTACCAACTTGTGCATTTTACTAGTGCTGTGCCTAGTTTTGCCAGTGCTCTGGCCAACTTTCTCATGTTAAGGGTGATGCACATGATTAGGAAGAGGAGAGAACACCCTCGTTGTTGCTAATGGGGAGGAGGAATCCTGTATTGGCTGTCTGCCTGCATCTGTACCTCTTACCTACAGAGAGATCCTTTGAGGAAGTGATCGAAAGAAATCCAGAGAAAATTGCCGAGATTTGTAACAGCTTTCCTCCAGGCAGACTGAGATTTATTTGTTCTGTAGGATGTGACAGGCAATTCCTGGTGCCTCAGCTCTGTCTGAAGTGAGTGATTGCTGGAAACACGAGTGATTGCACCAGCAGCTTTCCTTCCTCCAGTGGGGAGAAGTTTTGAGTTTGAACTCTCCCCTTTTTGAGATCTTTGAAGTTTGGATCTTTAAAACTGTACTCCACTCCAAAGACCTACTGGTGCCGTTGTCATCCTTCCCATCTAAGGAGGAGTGGACTAGCCTCCCTTCAGAGACCATTAAAGCTGTTCATTTCATCCTCCAGAGGGGTCAGCAGAGAAAGACATAAGTAAGTAATTATTCCCTGCCTCTCTTCCCAGTAGCTGAGTGAGCTCTGGAAGTTGAAACATCATTAAATCTCTGAGCAGCACGGAGGGTCTGCAAGCCTCCACAGCCAGGGAGCCAACGGCACTTAGCAGAGGGGAGGGCTGAGTAACAGGTGGTATTTAGAGACTAATTAATATTTGTGAATAACAATGCGCTATTAGCAAGAAAACAAATCAGGCTGCTTGTGAATATTTATGATGATGACTTTCAACGCTGTTTGGATTGCGCACTCCTTTTCCAGCTGCACCTCCTCTCGTGTCACAACATTTCACACCAGGGTGAAAACATTCTTTGCCGTGTGGGTCCGTGCTGCGGGGTGGCAGCTGGCTCAGCAGCTCTGTGGAGTGTGTGCTTCGAGGAGAATATTCTCACCAGTTTGGTATTAGTGGGCCACTGGGTCCCAGACATTTAAAGTATTCTTTGCTGGTGGAGTAAGCCACACAAATTAGCTTGAGATTTCATCCCATCAGGAGCCAAGCCATGCACAGAGATAGAGCTATGTTTGAGGAGAAAGCGGGTGTTAAAGGTTGTTCTCCCTCTTAATGCTGTGTGCGAGAGTTTTACAGTAGATCAAACTTGCCTAATGTAATCTTCATAATGCTTTCATTTAAAAAGCTCCCTGTGGTTTGTATTTGTGGAAGCTGAAAGAGCAGAATCTACTTTGTAGGTTGGTGAGGCGGGGTGTACGATTGAACATGTGTTCACACTGTCATTTGGGAAAGATAATAGGTTTTTAACCTCTGTCAGTGTTAGACTGAGGTATTTATGGAGCTCTATTAAAGCTGTGCCTAGGCAGCTAACCTTGCAATACAAGTTTTTTCACAATTTGCCATTTTCTTGTGATAAGTTGTGGCTTTTCTTGGCCCCTTGCAGTGCCTCTTGCTGTGTCAGACAGTTTGTGAGCTTACCAAGAGGTGAGGAATTCCGTGCTGTTCTCAGTGCTGCATGGAAGGCTCATGGCTACTGGTATTGTCTGATCAGTAAATACTGCCTCACAGATTGAAAAAGCAGCCTTGAAGACTTTCAGAAGAGACTCTTCTGGACTTGGCACATGGAAATTGGCAGAACCCATGGAGGTGGTGCTCGTGCTTTCAGCAGCAGAGGTGTGCAGGTGCAGCTAGAGGTGCTGGGTTCTTGCTCAGGGTGCTGCAGGGGATGTGCAGCACAGCACTCGGCAGCGTGGCCTTGAGNGCTTACCAAGAGGTGAGGAATTCCATGCTGTTGTCAGTGCTGCACAGCACTCAGCAGCGTGGCCTTGCATCTAACTTGTGGGAGGGGGGGAAGCTGTGTGTACTTCAGTGTGCTAAAATCCTGTTGGTGTGGTCTCTCTTTCGTCACTCGAGGCTTCTAACAGGCTAAATTAGCATGATGGGGACTGCAGTGTGCATCACAGAGGAGGTTATCTCCAGTGAACTGCCATCACCGCTTTCGTCACTGCTGATTATTTTGTTCTGTTAATGTTTAATCCTCAACAGCAAATACCTCTCCCTGTATAAGCAGAACATCTGTTTTATGAAGTTGGCTATGACATCCAAAACTTGAATCAGTGTAAAATTTTAAATATGTGTCAGACAAACAGATGCAAAGAAATTCAGAGCTGAAGTGATCACTTCAGCCTGCATGGGTCCTCTTGTGGCAGGGATTTCCAAGCCTTAAATTGCACGTTAAGCACTGCTTGGTATGACTGAGAGTATCTTCTAGCCTCATCTTAAAATTCTTTGCTCTTTATCTTAATATTTCCAATGTAGAAGAAGTGGTTTGTTGTTTGTTTTTTTGTTTTGTTTTTTTTTGGTTGGGTTTTTTTATGATGCTTCCCCTTCCTTTTCTTACTGACAAAGTCACTGTGGTGTAGCTGAGAACAGTTGACTTGAACTGCCCCTACCATACAAATGCAAAATCTACTTATGCTTTTGGGAGAAAGCAGTTTTTAGTGAATACATGAGTGTGTACCATGGATGACTGCAACTGTGTCTGTTAGAACTATAGGAAATTCTATAGGGTTTTTAAAGAGTAAATGAAAAAAAAATGCATAAAAAGCAATATGACAATGGGCAGAGACTGGTATGTTTAAAGGAGATTATTAATTGCAAGTGTTGGCTTAGAGAAATTTCAGGCATTTTTATGCATGTAATAAAGGGTTGCCTTTTAAGTAGCTTAAGTATCTTTCTCTGTATGCAGCATGTCCTGGGGTTTAACAAACCACTTGCTGCTGGATGGATTCTGCTCAGATGCTATTGCCATTCTTACAGCAGATTGATGAAGAGAGTGGAAAGAGCCAGTACTGCAATATGGTCATCCTGCTAGTTGTGGGGGAAGGGAGAAGCCAAATATGTGTAATCTCTCTTCTGTATATTTAGTGTGCTAATCTGGGTCATGGGCATCAAGGTGGATGTGTGCATGCCTCAAAGAGGGCTTTACTCAAATTTCCAGGAACCTGGCAGGAGGTGCCAGGGTGCTGAAACTTGCACCTGAGGGATGAAAATCAACAGTGTGGGACAAGCTGAAGGTGGGAGTTGATGACCTTATACTGAGGGAAAGGTGCAGGGGTAGAAAATTGGAAGCCTGTGTGAAAGGGGGGAAAAAGGTGCTTTGTCCTCCTAGACAAAGGAGCTTGCAGGAACAGAAGAAAGGGGCACAACTTAGTCAAAGTTATGGAAAACATAGAAAACATACTGAGGAGCATTGTGCATAGATATTGGCAGGGTAAGACCTCCAGGTTTATAACAGGAACGCGCTCAGAATGATTGCAGTGAAGGCTGCCAGTGTGTGCCAGAAGTAAATATAGTAGTGTAAGCACTGCTACAGAGTCATTGAAGTCAATGCTGCATAACATAAATTGCATAATATATTTGTTTGTGAAGGTTATTAGAGTACAGTTTTAAATGGATCTGAGTCCTTGGAAAGGTGAGTGTATTCTGGTTCTCTGGGCTGAGGTTTCCAATACATCCCAGTCTGATCTGGGGCAGACTGCCAGCAGAAGAGGGGGGGAGATTGCTGTTCCCTTCCTACCAGCTCCAGTGCTTGTCTGAGCAGCTTCTGAGCTGGCTCTACACACTGTGCCAGAAGGAAGGGAACTGCCCTCTCCCCTCAAAAATGGGAGAAAAGCGAGGGGTTTTTTGTTGTGCTGGTCAGCTGTGTTGGTGAGGGGATGAAAGAGGGTCTCTAAGGGGTGTGTGCATGAGGGGAGAGGTGGAGGGACCTCTGAGCACAGGGGGCAGCGGACAGGCAGCCTGTCCCAGCCCCGTGTCCCCCCTCTGAGCTGGAGCCAAACCCTTTCCCTCTCCCACCGAGGATACGGTGGTCAGTGCATGACACAGCAACTGTCAGACACCCGGATTTCAGGGCATTGTCACACTCTCTGTGAGAAACTGTTTGTGGAATGAGTACTTCGTAAATGATAAAGACTAAATAATGCATTCCGTGCGTTTGCATAACTTTGAATCACTTATCCTTCTGAGGGATGTAGTTATTTGGCTCATGTTAAAGAACGCTCAGTGGTGTAATTGAGCTCAAGCCATCAGTTGCTGAGCTGAAGACAGGAGGTATGTTTTTGGGGAGACCATGCATGTTCCCTGTGATGTCCCTGGCACCACAGAGTGGTGGGTAGGAGGCACAGTCAGAGCTGTGAAGGGTCAGGATATATTTGAGAAAGAGCTTGAGACCCAGAACAATCAAAGTGGGACTTATTTCCATGGTGATGGCATGCAGGGTCATAACCTTAGGAGGCATTAGAAAAGAAACTTCTGCTCTGAGCTGGGTTGGATGGAGGAGGTTACCAGTTGGAAATGCTGGAGAAACACACCTTTGTGCAGTCACAAGGTGCCAGCAAGCCACAAGGATAGGGCTGGGCAGAAGGTGCTGAAGTGGGATGACAGAGGAGGCAGGCAATACCAAGGATGGGGAGTCACCTGAGAGCAAACTCCAAGAACTTGCTTGGTTTGGGTGGGCAAATGAGCCCTGACAGAGAGGTGGTGTAATGCATCTTTTATTGTCAGGGAAATAAACTTCAGGGATAGGGAGAAGCTGTTTAAGCTGCCTGGATCAATGTTGGCATGAAAACAAATGGATAAAAGCTGTTCAGGAATAAATGTTAGGCTGAAAGAAGTTTTTTAACTATTGGAAGAGCTTAGCTGTGCAGTAGGCACTGGATATGAAGGCTGAGGAAGAACACTGTCAGTATGTGGGGGTCTGTTGCTGTGAGTGGGGTTCTTGGATGTGATACTTGTCATGGAGAGCCTGAGCTAGTGATCTGTAGAGGAAACACCTTTCCCATTTGCATCTGGTGGTGGATTATCATGTGTTGAGTCTGAGGAGGAAAATGGAAATTGTCCCTTGCTGTCCTGGCTTTAAAAGTATCTTAATGGGAATATGTGCTTAACTGAACTGCTTCTTCCCCAGGATGGAGAACTCATATCATTAAGTTTAAACCTTTGTGTTTTGCATTTAACCTGTGAATGTCTCTGCTGTTATGGTCACTTATGACACTTATTCTTACATTGTTTTGGTTTTTTCCCCCCCCTAGGTATTTTTATGGCCTCTGTCACAGTGGTGTCTCAGTGTCTCCCAGGCATTTATGGATTTATTCTGAGAACGTTCCTGTGAGGTAGGGAAACGTTATCACCTTCATTTTATAGACTGGGAACTAAGGCAGAGGGAGACAAAGGTTGCAGGAGTCTGTAGCACAGCCAGCAGTCAAAGGCTAATTGCCAACAACTTCTTTACTGTACTAATCTCAAACCCAGCTACCTGTCTTTGGCTTTTTTTCTTTCTTTCCTCCTCCCCACCCCTTCCCCCAGTTGGAGTTTTAGTAACAACAATCTGCAAGGAGCTGAGAGGACCTGTGGAAAATATGATTAGGGTTACTGGTGTCCTTTTTTTAACATTGTTACTTATGAGTTGAAATGCCTTTCTAAAAATATCAGCAGATCTGTTTATGTTAAATGATTAACATGTTTAGACTTCCACAGATAAGCTGCCATGCCTTTTGAGTCAGTAACTCCTTTATCCTACCTGTCTAGGCTTGTGGCTGTTGAATTCTTACCCTGCCTAAGCTAATGCCATCCCAATCACCTAAAGCAATGCCAAGAATTTCATCATCCATGCAAAGATCTGATTCATGTCAAGACAGGTGTAAAGTTTCTCAAGCACACTTATGTATAATTACTATTTAACTTTATTTTTCAAAGATCTTCCCAAACCAGCGAAAATGTTCAGCTTTGAGCTCCCAGATTCTCCCAGAAATTGGATTTCAGTGCCTGATTAGTGATGCTGATCCCTTTCAAAAGTATTGCAAAGTTCCTGACACGTGCGCACACTGAATTACAATTTGCATCATAAAATCTAATATAATGAGTAACAGCTTGAAAAATGTCTCTCTTTTCCCCTTCAAGTAGGGAATTTTTAAGTTAGGTCTCCCTTGAGCCCTTTTTTCACTTCAAGTTGGTACTTAAAGTGTGACTTTTACTACTTACAGAATTTTTGTAGACATACAGCAATGTTATAAGTTAGGAATACACCAGCAGGCTGTGACAAACATTTTTATTGTATGTTAAAATCATCAGCATTATTAAAGTTATAACATTGCAAAGAAATATTTAATGCCATCTTTCTACTTTCACAATCCGTAAAATAAAACACACACATTACATTTATGCTCTTTATTAATGTATATTACATGTCCTTGTGTCCCCAAGAATGAAACCCTAATGACTCATGAACTGTCTCAAAGTGTACTAAATAAGATTAAAGAGCAGGCCAATGACCTTAACAGTCAATTAGGCTATGCATTACTCAGCCCAGTATTTGTGGAGTGTAGAAGAGAAGCAAAAACCCATTAGCTAAGATGCTGATGCTTGAAACAAACAACATTTCTCTAAAACCAGGAACCATTCCTGTCGCTTAAGTGGAGACTGAAGCACGTACTGTAGGTATGGCTTTGTGTACGTGTGTTTGGAAGTACTGCTGATGTGCTCCTGGGGATTGGAGAAAGCCTGCTGCTGGGATTTTGGGCTCAAGGCCTTGTGGGACAGATCCTGCCTTCCCATGGTGCTGGCTTGGGCAATGGCAGGTGCAGCAGGAGGTGGTGCCCAGGTTTTGGGATGTGCCACCTGGAGGAAGGGAGGGCTGCTTTCAGAAACCTCGTGTTTTGCAGGAGCAGCAGGCCAGGGAAGGATGTGCTGGTGGTGGCATGTGGCACGCTTGGTTTTCCTCACAGATGAGTAGGATTGTGTTTGGGTGCAGGCAGGAGTGTGAGCAGGAAGGCTCTGGGCAGCTGTGCCCACTGACGAACAGAGTTTGGATACTGCATCCCCTTTTCCTACAGCTCAGGTTTTGGGAGATGAACGGGTGCTGAGTACACAGAGGTACAGATGGGTCAGATCCCCTGTTCCCCACCAGTTCCTGCACTCGCTGCAGGCTCACCTGTTCCATGGATTTGTCAGCAGGACACCAGGCTGGCAGTGGGCAGCAGGGCTGAGTGCATCCCAGTGACGGGCTGACTCGCCGAGGTGCAAACCTGGACATATCTGAATTACAGTAGCACGTCTGTCCTCTTTAGGGTGACATTCCTGAACCAATCATCTCCACTTTGCTTTATATTGCATTCAGAAGTGTACTAGAGCAGTGTTAGGCTGGAGACAGCCACCCCCTCTGGGAGGGCACTACATGGTGACAGAACTGAACCACGAGCAGTGACATTGCGCGGGAGCTGAGGCGGCAGCTTGGTCGTGCTGCTCCTCAGCAAAACACTGGTCCTTGAGGGCTTCTCAGTTTTATAGCGCTTCCTTTCTGCTCTGTGCAGTTATGAATGCTTTCAGCTGACCCTGAGAAGGTCTTCTGTCATTCTTAAAGTAAACTCAGGTTTTAGGAAATAAAAGATGACAGGCTTAGTCCATAAAAACCGTGGCTGAAAGTACAGTTTGAGTGGCATGCAATAACATCTTTTAAAGTAAATCAACTTTTTTGAATGTAAATTGGGCAGAATCTCCCTGATCTAGGTCATAGTTTATCTGTAGGGTTTTCTTTTAAGATAATTTCCTTAATAAAGTCTATCTGATTTGGAGGGAGGGGACAGAGGGGAGCTTGGGAACAAAGTGTGCCTCTGCTCTTCAGATGAATGGGAGAAGAAAGAAAAGGAAGCCTTTTCAATCACATCAGGCTAAATCTAAAGCATCAAGGAATGATGTTACAGGAGAACCCCTGAAGATAAATTGTAACCTAGATTAGCAGAATACAGATTAAGTTTTCAGGAGTTTTGAGACAGCAGAGCATCCTGAAGCAATCTTTTGTCATTTGTTTAAATTAAAATTATTGTACAGTTGCATTTTGAGGGATATATAAAAATACCTAAAGTATCCATTTAAATGCTGCAGTCATGAGGTTAGTAAATTTTTTAAAGGGAATACTGCTTGAAAAGATTAAAAGAAAAAATTAGGATTTTCCATTTGAACTGGTATTGCTGGTAAAGGACTGTCTATCTACATGATCATGGTTTGGGGGATTTTTATACAAGGAGTGTTACCACTGGAATCACTGTTAAAACTGAGACTTCTACATCATTAGGTGGGTTTTTTTTCATTCTGACTTCAGAGTATAAAACAGTTGTCAATGTGTCACACTGTCCTCTTAAATACTTTAAACATTTTTATTCTTTTAATCAGTTTACATTGTGGAAAATGTGTTGTGATACCATGTTCTACCTGAAGGGGTGTTTTCTGTAATAGAGGTTATGTACTTCTCCATAATGTTGGCACAAAGCTTATGTGTTTCAAAGTGATGTGGTTGTGTGTTAATGCTACATTGGCTGGAACATACTAACATTTAAAGCAAAACAGCAAGTCACCCATTACTTTTCACAGTAATCCAGTGAGCAATATTTTCTGGCTGTACTTAAATGACGGGCTCAAAAGGGCATTGACAGAATTTGTTGGCATAGCTCAGCCTTATTTATATATGGCTATATATATTTTTCTGACTTAAGAGTCTTTACAGGTCCTTTTATCTCACAAATAAGTGGATTGTGAGCCCAAAGGGCATGACTGCTGGCCATTTAACCTGGCCTCACGTGGTGTGTGTTGGAGAATATATGTGGAGAGGGAAGGGTGGGGTTTAAAGCTCCAAATTCGCACTTGTAAAACTCCCTTCTGCTTTGAAGCTTTAGCTGTCTACAAGGATATATGTTTTCAAAAGTTTATTTATGAAAAAGAGGATCAGCAGATGCTGGAGATGTTACAAGATTTAACCATATTTGCAAAATCGAATGCGAGCTTTTAGCCCTCTGGTCTTTTTCATTTCCTTTTGTATTATATGATCAGTATATTGGTAGGTGGCTTTAATGCTGTCACTTTACCTGTTTAATTAATTTAGTCATCCGAGGGTTATGCAATAAAGGTGGAATCACCATAACTGGCAGCATAACCTTGTCATCCCACGGAGTCAGCACTTGCTCATGCTCTGGCGCAATGACTTTGAATAGCTGCCACCCCATGTGTGTGTTTCCTAAACTCGAGACAAGTGCTGAACTCATTAAAAATACATGCTGTATAAGTTAATGTGCATAAGGAGTTTTGGTGCTGAGATCTCCTTTGAGGCTACATTTAACTCTAATTAACTTGGTTTCGTTCTATCTACTATCAGCATAGGCTTGGCTGAAACCAGCCAGTGTTGGTTGGAGTTGGGGTTTGAAGTAGAGCCCAGCGGGGTGACGGGTTATAAACCACGCCGTTGTGACTGTGCAGGGGTTCCTGGGCCTGTTCCAGCTCCCGGGGCTGTGCCAAGCACGGGCAGCAGCTGTGCTGTTCCTGGGGCAGAGCCACAGCGAGCGGATGTGCAGCCCATCCTACTCGCGGGCAAAACTCTGCATTTCCAGAGAGGCCTGAAATAATGAGGTTTGCTGAGCTGTGACTGAACAATTGCGTGACACCAAACTCCTCTGACTAAAATAGTCTGAGTTGTTCCACTAATGCAGTAAGGAACAGCAGCAGAGACTACCAGTGTTTCACTGTTCTGACTGTTCTCTCTGTTCATACCTCGGTTTTATTCATCATTAACTCAAGGATGAGATCCAGGGATTCTCCTAATTATGATCTGTTTTTCAGGGGAGGCAGGCAGCAAGACAGGGATTACTGCTGGTGACTAATGGCATTTGTAGTAAAGACAAGTACCAGTAATAAATGGATTGGAAATATTGAGTGGGTTTTTTGACCTGACAGTGTTGGAAATCAAGCTTTATATTATGTCCAGTAAAGTAGGTTTCACTGAAAGCTGATACTAGTATTTTGTGAGGGAGAGTTTTCAGTGTATCACTCCGGAGGAAAATACTCACAGATCCATATTCAAGAGAAGGCTGCTGTATTTTGTGAAACTGGAAGAATGCATGGATTTGTTGCATTTTCATCACAGCTAGCAAAAGAAAACTATTTTCCCCCATTCTTTTGACTAGTACTAGGGTTTTAATCTTGCAAAAGATTTTCTAGGTGGAAGCATCAGGTAAAATGGATTCTGGATTTATACACTGAGGGGGGTGGGAACCACCACCCAGCAGTTTCTGAGTGTTCATCATTTCCTCAAAATTGGACCTTTTTAAGTATTTCAGGTTGGGTACACTATGAGTTGAGGCATTCAAATCACTAACTGCTTTTGAGAATGACAGCCAGAATCTCCATTAACGTTGCATCTTCTGCCTCGGGGATCGCAGAACAGAACTTGATGTGTCTTTGAGGATGGAAATGAAGCAGTTTAAGAAGTTACTGTGCTTCAGCTGAGATGTGGTAACGGCACACAACCGTGTCTGGTTCATTTTGCTGAAAAACAAAACAGAAATCACAGAGGATGATCTAAGGCTGTCTGTTTTGCTTTGCATAGAAGCAGACTAGCAATGCTCCTGTAGTATCTTGCCATGTCTCAGCTGTGAGGATGGTAATTTCCAGTTGATGAAAGGTAAATTATAGCTAGAACAGGTGGATGCCTTAAAATCATAATGTGCTTTGAGATACTTGTCAGTGTTCACGGAGGAGTGGGACCTGCTGTGCTGGTTTGGACCAGTGGTCAGTCTAATTTGGTACCTTACCCCTGGCAATGATCAGTGCTAGATAACAGGCGATCTACAGGAAATTGTGCATTTGATTATCAAATGTTTTATCTGCTGAGGAAGTGTTGGCTTTTTTTATTTTTTTAATTTTTAAAACCAAAACAGTCCAGTTTAGTCAATGAAAGAGTCCCTTCTAAAATGCAGTTAAAATTTCTCTTTTAAATCTTCCTTTGCAGGCAAAGAGTTTATTGTATTTCTTAGTGTTTTCCCTTCAGACATTTCAGCTGAGGATTGGTCTCAGCCATATGCAGTTTTCAACCTGGCTTATACCAATCTTTCTAAGTGTTCTTCTGCATCTCCAAAAAGCCAGAGTCATGCTACATGAATAGTCTGGAGTTGGTTTTTTTGCTAACATTGTAGCTGAAAGGTAAAATACTAAATAGATATCATGTAACTATTGTATTGCTTGAGTGTGTCTTCACGTTAATTAAAATTAATTTAAACAAGGTGATAGGAGTAAAGTGCAGAGTAGAAAAAGGATAGATCAGAAAAAGGAGATAAGATAGGTGTATTCAAATAGGCAGAGCCTGATGAAATTTGCCCTAGGGTACATCAGCACTAGCCAAGCAACCTTTGAACCAGTTACAATTATCTTTTAGAAATTGGGAAGGGCAAGAGAGGTCCTGGAGGACTGAAAAGGGCAAAGGCATTACCTCTTTCTGAAAAAGGGAGATCCAGGGAGTTACAGATTAGTTAGTCTAACTGCAATGCTTAGGGAATTGGAACACAATTTTTAATCAGTTTCTAGGAACCTGGAAGATTAGAAGGATGAAGGGGGGCAGCAGTACCTCTGACGATGTGCCTTGACTTCAGTAACTTTTGGCATAACCTCATGTGGCATTTCTGTGGAATAGGAAAATATATGTATTTAATTATATTGTAAATAACTGTTTAAGGACTGTGTTTGAAGAGCAGTTACCTGTAACTTACTTTGAAAATGGGGAAGAAGGGAGATGGCACGAGGAATTGAGTGAATACACCCATGTTTGTCTTGGGCTGAGCTTTATTTGCTGTTCTCTTTACTGGTGTGGACAAGAGAATACTAACTAAATCTGCAAGTAAGCCCAAAACTGAGAGGGGCTCAAGCACTGTGGAGCACAGTTCAGAATTAAATGGCTACGGGAGATTGGAAACCTGTGGAAATCTGCAGTGTGTAACTTCCTGAGCTGAAATGGGGAAATGCAAAGTGGGGAGGACGTGGTGGGGCTGCACAGCCGTGGCAGAGCACTTTGGGACAAGCGCTGGGTCACCACCTGTGCACCAGCTGACACTTGCAGAGAGGACAAGCTCCATCTGGAGCACGTGCAGGGGACAGTAATTAAAGGTAATGGCTTTGTTGCTGTCAGTGCTGCTGAGGCCCCAGGCATGGCGCTGTGTCCAGCTGCAAGGATTGGACCTCAGAAAGCGTGGGTTGGCTTGGGGGCATCCCTGGATGTGGCTGTGGATGTTGTTGGAGCTGGATCTGACCAGCCTGTGGATGAGGAGATGAGTGGTCAGTTGCTGTCTCAACCAAGGGATGGACAAGAGGTTCTCCTAGTTTATGGGAAAGCTGTAACTTGAATCCCACTGGTGATCACAAGCATGAGAAAGGCACAGGCAAGTCAAAGAAGGTGCCAAAACCTGGGGGGAATCAGGAGGTGTGTGAGCAGGGGCCAGGGGAGCAGTACTTCCCAGGCCTGGGGGAGGGAGGTATTCTGCACAGCCACCCATCCCCAGCAAGTAGATGAGGTGGTGGCGGTGTCCAACTGCTCTGCGGGGAGCACAGGGAAGGGAAAAGAGGGAAAGTGCCCAGGATGCAGCAAGGAGAGTTCTAAAAGCTCAACTTCAGCGTGGAAGAGCACTGAACAAGAGCCTAGAGAGCTTGTGGTGCTTCCATTTTAGGAAGTACTCAAAAGTCAACTTGGCAAGGCTGTGAACATCATGGTCTGACTTCAGAGTAAGCCCTGAGGTCCCTTCCCACATGCTTTATTCAGATTTTAATAAGCTATTTCCGTCCTTATCTGTAGAGGATGAAATTTTTGAATTATAGGTGTCCCAGGTGTGAGTGGCAGTGCTCCTCCAGGTAATGTTAATTAATGGTTCAGAATTACTGGGATTGCTTCCCTTTGAGTAGTGTCTCTTAATAACATAAAAGCATTTGTTTTCTCAATCAGGCTTCAAGAGGAAACAGTGTAATCAAATGTTTAAATTTCTTCAGTGCTTTAGCATTTTCTTTGTTAGAAGCACCAGCATGTTTTCTAGGACACAGGTGTTTAAATTCATAGCCTTTAAGAAACCTTTGCATCAAGCACATGGATTGGATTGGGTGCTTGAAGGAGATTGTTGCCTTGTAATATAATAAACATGCACTTAATCAGAGAAGCTGATTATTTCCCATCACAATAAATAGGAAGCATGTGATCAGTGACATCAGCATCTATTTTTTCTTAGTGTTTTGCAGAAGTAATAGCTATGAGCTTGTAATAGTGATATGTAATCTCTAACATGCAGTGGTTAAATATTAATATACATTGACTGTGTTTAAAGAGCAAGAACAGCTCTTAAGTAATGAAATGTTAACTCTCTCTTAAGCTCCATCAAGTTTTGTAAGGTGACTTCTTAGAAGGGGACTGTGTTATTGTCAGAGAGATGGTCTGTTGCACGAACCTTAGAAAGAATTGATGCAATTATTAGAATATTGAGAAATAGACATTAAGGTTTCTGTCAAGGTCTGATTTAATCAGTTAAAAACACAGCCAGGCTACTTGACAGGTGACCATGGGGAACATTCCCAAAGGGTATTGGTCTGTCTTGCTCATCTGTCCCATTTCCTTAATCATGCTGATGGGTTTTTTTGTTTTGTTTTGATTTTGAAGCAGTGCCATAAAACTGACAAGGCCACCTTGTTCAGAGGCACAGCAATCAAGGGGTTACTACCCGTGGTAGCTGTGACAGTCTGTAGGGTCACATAGTTACCAAGCTGCCCCATCCTCCCTCTTGGGACAGTCTCGCTTGGCACCTGCACGGTGGCACAGAGACTTTAGGCCATATGTTTAATCTCAGTTAATTGTGTTAGATATTTGTTCTCCTTGTTTAATGTTTGTCAAAGTCTTGTAAATGAAGTTGTTACAGTGTGAAATTTTATGGTGTCCGAGTTGGAAATGGTCCCGCTTATCTTGTTGACTTTCTACCAAGCTGTTCCTTGTGGTGGTTCCGCTTTGCAGTCCAGCATGCAGGAGTGCTGAGCGGGCCTTTCTCCTGAGTTTTACTTGGGAGTCATTAACTCCAGATGGCAAATCTGATTTTTAGGCTGTTGCAGAAGGTGTTTTGTTCAAAAGGAATTCTGTTGCACGTGCAGTGGGGTTGAGGTTTTTGGAAATCTCAATTTATCTGTTTATCTCAGGAGCAGCAGTTATTGACTCTGCTGGGGTAGAGACCCTCACTGGTGAGACACACAGTGTATCACAACGTATGCCACAGATATTATGACAAAAACATCATATTGTTTTCTGGATAGCAGAGTGACTGATTGGCTGTAGACATTCCTGACACTGCCTGACAGAAAGGGTTATTTTATCTGAAAACAGTGCAGTTACAGATGAGAGAGCTCCTGAAGAACATCACTCACTTTTACTAGCAACATCCATCACTTCCTAATTATGGGTGCTTTCGGGTGGATAAACAGGTTCTCTCCATTACTCCTTCAGAGCCTTTCATGTCCCTCTGGCAGCAGCATAGGGTTAAAGTTGGCCCTTTATCCAGGGGCAGAGGGACCTGCGGATTAAATTAGTACACATTGGTGTCTGTATGTGTTAGATGGGTATCCTGCTGTTACAGGAATGGCAGTGGCCTGTGACTGCAGGGAATGAGTAATTCTTTGTAGCTTAACCACCTATACTTTGAAGCACAGAAGATCTGTTAAACTTACTTGTTTGGAAGTCAGGAGTTTTCACTGTCCTTTCAAAAGCTGAATCAGATCAGGGCAAGTCATGAGTCCAGTGAAGGGAGAAACCCATGATCCCTGTTCAGGAAGAATCTCTGTGTCTCAGTTTTCCAACACGTGCTTATTTTGACAGCAAGAGCGAGGATCCTCTTTGGTCCAAGAGCTCTCACTCCTCTGGATGTCCGTGGAGCTGCCTTAGCCGTGGTACCTTCATCTCCAGCCCTTGCTGGCTGCAAACTCCTGCTGCCCCCGAGCATGGGGGATAGGGTAAGGTCTTGCTCTACCTCCTGGACTGACTGACAGCCCCTGTCATTGCTGCCCATTGGTCCACTGCTGGGACAGAGACCCAGGTGGGGTTTTTCCAGAATGCTGAATCGCCCTGACCTCTTCCCACTGAATTTCCTGGCCCCGGTACCATACTTCAGACTTTTTCAGAAATGCATGTACATTTTTTTTGAAGGCCATATGCATTTTTCAGTGCAGTCCTTAGCACTGCCTAGAAATCCAGTGTTGATTCCAAGCCCTCTGCTGCTTCCTGGCATCAGAGCAGACTCTGGCAGCCATATCCATTATACAATGGCCTAATTGATCGGAAATCTTTGTATCCACGGGAGCCCTTGGCACAGCTGGGTGCCGTCCTCAGCTTCAGCTCACTTTCTGTGTGGGGCTTGGATCTTCAGCTTGGCTCTTAAGAAATTTATTTTCCTTTGCCACGCGAAATAATTCTCTTCTTGCAAGTCTTACAGCAAGAGCAAGGCAGGAGGTGTACTTTGTGTGCTTCTGTTTACATTCAGATAAAAATAACAGTTGGTTGAAGTATTGTTTGTTTTTATGTATAGATGGGCTGTGTGCTCCACCCGTGAGTGTGCCACTGCTTACATTTCTTTGTATTTACTTTGTGTGGCCCGTGGATCAGACCACAGGTATGGAGAAGCTGAGGATACCATGGGGATATGGTCAGCATAGGTGCCTGTGTGCGTGGGGTGGGCAGGGAGGGATAAATGAGTTGTTTAATTCCAGTAACTCTGCAGATGGCAAAGTATTTACAGTTGCTGGAATGATCTGGGCTGCCCTGTGCTGCCGTTTCTCTTTGAAGAGGAGCTGCCTTGCAGCCCTTCCCTGGCTGCCGGTAATGGCAGTAATTAAGGCACACCTGGTAATGACAACAGACGTGCTGTGCCTTCTGCTGCCGAGGACACTGATGTCCTGAGGTCGGGAGTGCCCACTGCTGTTTAATACAAGCCCTCAATTTAAATATAGGCTCAAGGTTAAAACCACAGCCCATAGATAAGGTGGGAGTGGATGGCTCTGTTCCCTGAATATATCCCTGGCTTCCTCCTGGGAACTGTAAGTAGGACAGGTAATGTCCTGTTGAAGTGAGTTGGTATTTTATTGTTGCCCTTTTGTCCTTAAGTTTGTACTGCCTACAGTAGGGCTTTTTTGCAAGAAGACCCGAAGGCATCATCTGTTTCTTCAGGTATATAGAAGGAGTACAAATTAAGTGAAAGTAATTTAAACAAACAAACAAAAAAAGTAAGTTTGGTGATGCTGTGGTCCCCAGACTTGCCAAAGCTTCAGTGACCAAACACCCCAACTGCTGGTTTTGGATGAATGTTGCCCCTGGGTTGTAGCTTCAGAGTTCTGAAGACAGCTCTGGACGTCTAATACATTGAGTAAAACCTCCAAATGTTACTGAAGTTCCAGAGAAAAAAGGGAATTGTGCTGATGGCTAAGTTTATCTTTTCCTGAAAGTATGGTTCAGAGTTGAATTTACTGTAGGGGAAGGGGGCTGTGGGAAGCAAAAAACCCAACCCAAAACCTGAAATACCCCGTGCCCACTTTGTTGAAATCTGGAAGACTGAAATGTATTGTTATCCATCAACTCCCCAAAGACTAATTTGTGGGAAAGGTGGTTCCAGAGCAGAGGCTTTTTCAGGGAAAGTGCGGGAGAGCCCATCTGTCAATATTGTTCTTACTGCTTTTCCAGTGCTTTTATAAATTGATAGTCTGGGACTTGTCTCTGTTGCAGGTAAAGCCGGTTTTGAGCCCTTGTGTGCTGATATTTTATAGAAGTGAGACGTGAATGCTCTGGGGGAAAATGGCATTGTGAGATAAAGGGCTCTGATATATATGACATGCATATAGCTTAAATGTCATCTTACAAAAAAAAGAGATAAAGCAGATGCTAATTGTAAAACTGTACTACATGTACACTTTTTTCTTATTAAAGCTATTGAATCTAATTCAGTGTATATGAACATGTATGAGTGCTGTGTTTATCCATCCTAAAAATGTTTCCTTGAGACAGTTTTGTGATTATGCAAATACATAGTATTAATAGAAGAGAGTTTAGATTTAGTAGTCTCATTAGAATTTTTTTTTTCTAAGATGAAAAATCTGAAGTAACAGTCGATTTTATCATTTGTTTCGAAGAAGAGCATTGCAGGTACACATTTTCTTCAAGCATTAGATAAGCAATCTGACTGGAATAGCAGTTTTAATGATGTTTTTTCAATATGAACGGGGCCAAGAGATGCAGAAGTCTAAAGGTCTACTGGTAACAATCGAAGTGATGGGAGTTGTTTACAGAACATACCGTGACTGGATGTCTGCCTTGTGCTAAGAGCATATATGCGACCTTTGTTCTTGGTTTAGAGAATAATTAAGAAATGAGTGCCTGTGTGTATTTAAAAACAATAAAACCATTCTGTTTGCAGACATTTGGGGGTGGCAGACACAGATGAAGTGTTTCAGCGAGTGCTGGTGTTAACTGTTTTGTTATTACTGATGTCGAGATGCCTTTCTCCAATGCAGCTATGAAGAGGTCAAATCAAACCTTTTATTAAGCGTTACTCATGTGAGTGAGGTAATGACCTGTTGTCTTATCTATGTAGGTAAAACTCTCATCTTTTTCAGGTCACTGCAAAGTGAAAACTGAGAAATTGTGGCCTGGCCTGCCTTTTGCCTACAGTGCATGCCAAGACTTTTGCAGACTTGTTATGGAGATATTTAATAGGCTTTGCTTTGTCTTGCTCTGCTGGTAAGGCTGTGTGCTTTCAACATGTATCCAGCTGTAAAAACCTCAGAAAGGCAAAACTGTGGGCTATTCACTTCTGAAATCCTTCAAGGCTGACTTTTAATTCTTTGTATTGTTCCTTGATGCCTGAAGTTTCTGGGGTGGTCAGAGTTAACGCTGGTCACTTTGTGACAGACCATCTTTCTTACTCTGTTGCTCCACAGTGTTACAGCAGGAGCTTTTTGCTGCTCCAGCGTTTGATGTGCTGTGTCTGCCGTGCTTCTGCAGCCCTCTTCTTATGAGTAGGAAACAGAGGACATGTCTGACCTGTGGCAGTGGCAGGTTTCGTAGGAGCAGCTGAGGCCTGGTAGGAGGTTTTGGACGTGCAAACCTTGTGTGCTGGATGCCTTTCACAAAGCTGTGCCATCAGCCTGGGATCCACAGGAAAGCAGTGAAAACAGCCAGCAGGGCCCTGGTGTTGGCATCGAGGACCATCTCCCCATCCTGCCCTGCTGGTCTTGTCTCTCTCCATGCCCAGCTTGCTGACCTCTGCCTGGAGACACGTTTTGCCCTGGCAGTGCTGTCTCCCTTCATCCCTCCTTACTCCCTAGCAGAGCATGTGACTGGATTTGATGGAGAAGGGAACTCACTGCTGCTCAGGCACTGCGGTGGTCGACGTGTCCTGGTGCTTAGGTGGGGTGGGCACACAGAAGAAGTGCTGGTGAAGCATTCCCCATCCTCAGCCCTGGGCTTGCCAGCTCTGCAACAGCTGAACCTGGTGACCTGTGGTTTATATGGGACAGGATTTCTGTGTCACAATTGAATTAACATAAATATTTCTAATAATGTGTGTACATGCATAAATATATATTTATTTAACAGCTGCAGTGCTTGGACCACAAACTGCAAAGGGAGTAATGTAACACCTTTTAAACAAAGGAGGCAAGCAAAGGAAATTTCTTAATTTAGCCTCTTTTAGCTGGATTGTGAAACCTGATAAACAGCTGCCTTAGAGGAAAAGGACTTCAGTAAGTAGGAGGAAAAGACTTGAAAACAAATACCCCGTCTCAGTCCTGAATATCAGCTGGAAAGAAATCTAAGCTCTTTATAAGAGGTTAAGCAATAAAATTATTAGAAGTGGGTATTTTTTCACCATACATGCAGCCATGGTTTGCTGACAACATGAGAAAGGTCTCTGGTGTGTAAATGTCTGGTCTTTCCTCGTGATCAAGGAACTAAAGATCTACTGTCAGTGCTGTCCACTAACCATAGCTCAAACCTAATTTTCTAAGGGTTGGTAACAAATACCAAATTGCAGCTTCAAGAGAATTTATTAAAGAGGAAATATTTTGTTTTTAATTGGTGGTTTGTTTGGGTTTTTTTTTGGGGGGGGGGGGTTTGGTGGGTTTTTTGTTTTCATTTTTTTTTTGGTTCGTTTAGAGACAAGAAAATTTAGCCAGGGAACTTTCTCTCTTGTTACTGCCTAAGATTAATGCCCCGACCCTTTAAAGGCCATTAGTAGGAGGAACAGAAGTTACAGAAGTTAAAAGAAAACAAAAGTCTTGTTTTCAGTCGCTTTCCCAGTTATTCATTTTGGATTCAGGGCGTGAACGACTTGTAGTTCGCTGAGGGTCTGAGTCGCAGGATCAAGGCTACAATGGAGGTATTGTGATCACCTTTCTCTCCCCACCACCCTGCGCAGCCGAGTTGAAATCCTGCTTTTTGGCATCCAAGCTGTTGCTTCGGTTACCAATTATGACTCTGGAAGTATACATTGTGGTCTCACTCAATAGCTGAAAGACTGTAAGGAAAAAGATAAATGTGTTCAAACACAGCTCTGTTTTGCAAGCCTTCAAGGTGATTCAGAATAGAGTTGTTGGCGTTATTTGATTTAACGTGGTGTATCACTGTAGTGTTAGGAATTGAAATGTCAGTGTTACAAATCCAGAAAACATAATTAAAGGTGATTTAATACTTAGAATGCTGTGCCCTTTACATACACATTGTAATTACCTCTAATTTTTGGTAGCATGGAGTTCTCGGTTTCTCTAAGCAGCCCTGTTTCTCTGCAATTATTTAATTTTAGAAATAGTTACGTGTTAATCACTCAAACCTTTATTTTCTAGAAACCTAAGATGCAGTCTGTAATTTTGGGTTCAGTGGATGCATCTTGTGCTCCTTTATCTTATTGATGGTCCTCAAAGTTTCCGTGTGATCCCAGCAGGGTTGTATAAAGTAATTTTGGAATGAGGGGGGAGCTTTATGACAGTGGCATGGCAGGGGTGAAAGAGTGAGAAAAATGGTAAATTCCATAAACAGCTGAATATTGCAGGGAAAGGAAAAAGCCAAATTAGTGTGCGAATACAAGAAAAACCTGTAATTTCAGGGAAAAGCATCACATGTGATAGGCAGAATTTTCTTTCTTTGACCACTTTCAGCAGTGGTGTTGGCAGGATTCCTTCACTGCTTCCCACGGCACTTAATCTCTCTTGCTTTGCTTTGTGTGGCTGGTGAGGTCCTTGTGCTGGAGATGGCTTTGTGTTCAGACACCCCTGTCCGTGCCATTTGCACTCACAAGTGACAAGTGAAATGATTTATATGACTGTCTGTCCCCTAATGTGCTGACACCACGAGTCACTAATGCTCCTCTCGGGGTAGTGAGTGTGGCCATTGTCTGTGCTGGGTGGATTGCTTTGTTTGTCCTCCCCAAAGATTAGCGTTTATATTCCCTTGATAAAAGACAAAGCATTCCAGGCGTGCATTCGAAAGGAAAACTCCTGCAGATCTGGCAGGCAGTGCAATATCACTAATAGCAGCAGATACTTAAGTAGCCTATTTTCATAATCCCACAGGTAGTTGTTAAGAGCATTTTCTCCTAGTGGGAGAACATCTATCCTTCTGTTGAGCTTCTTGTCAGCTATCACTGTATTTATGACCTTAATGGAGTTTCTAGCAATAGTGTGAAGATATAGTAGGCCCTGTGTATATCCATAATTCAAGATTTTATTTTATACCTAGTAGCACCTCATGTTGGTGTAGAATTTGGGTTGCATCTGTACTGGTAACAGAGACTGTTCCCATGTCCTCATAAATGTTCCTTCCTTGGTGGTGGATCCAAATTTAGACTAGTTTTGTAGCTGCATTTTGCTCTTTTAAATGAGATGATTCTCTTGGGCTAGATGGCATCTGCTACTGAAGTGGTACCTAGGGCAGGATTAGTAAATCAGCCTTTTCAAAGCATTTTCCCAAAATCTGGTGTGTGGAAGAGCATAGATTGACAAACTGGTAACTTCTCACTGGGGTTTATAGAAATTACAGAGTCAATTAGACAGTGCAGGAAAGCTCTACAGTGCAGCTTGTTTTCTTTTCCTTGTATAGTTTTTAAATACATTGCGACAGTTTTGAACTGGGAATAGCATTTCAAGAGGAGACACTTTGGTGCCGCTGTGAGTCAGATCACATGATGCTGGAGAACCAGATTGTACAAAGAGGATTTCAGAAGCTGATAATAAAAGACTGTACTCATTGGTGATATGGGAATAACCAGTATGTTGCAAGTCAGATTACAATCTTGTTATTTCAAAACAAAAGTTACCTGGGATACGTATTCTTGTTTTGATCAATAAGCCAATCTTGTGAAATGTCAAAGTTTTGGGCCAGAAAGGGCTAAGGCTTTAAAATAAAACATCTGTTGCTGAAATCTGAGCCTCTGATCCTTCTATTTAATCACTTGGTAAAGGAAGAGAGAAACAAAATATTCTCCAAGTTACTTAGTTGAAAAAAAACCTGGTTTTTTGCATGTTGACTAGTAATTTGTAGGCTCTGAGAAGTGAGATGAGAGCCCTAATTATGGTGACTTGTAACATTCTATTAAAGCTGTATGAAAATGAGTATTTTGGTAGATTGCAGCCTTATTCCCTTGAACACTTGTTCTCCGGGAAGCATCATCTAAGGATTGGGTGCGAAGTATGTGCCCCCTCATATTATTCTTGTCAGAGTTTGCTGATGAACAGTTTGCTCTGAACCATTTGCCAGAATAAATGGGAAAATGTTTAAAGAAGTTTCAAGAATATAATCCACTCTCCATGGGCTGTTCTCCAGGGTTGTCCCCAGTTGTTAGGGAATTACAGGTCCTGTCCTGCCTCCACGCTGATTCCTGGGTCAAAGGACAGGGCAGAGACACAGTCTCTGGTCTAGCTGAGAAAGGAGACAAACACTAGAAGGTATCTTTTCAAAGAGGGGCTATCCTCCTTAATAGATTTTAATTGGGTGTAGCTGTGCTGCTTGGAGGAACTTGGTCCAGGTGAGCTGTAAACTCTGAAATCTGCAGTCCCCTTAGTCAGTCAGTCTCATAAAAGGTGGAGGAAGCACGTGGTAGCGACTCTGATCCAAAAGAGGAGCAGAAAGTGGTTTGCTGAAACACAACACTTACCAGAAGATTCTCCCTCTGCAAAGCTGGCAAAGGCTTTAACTTCCTGGAAATGTTGATGATGAGGGAGGAGTGCTGTTTTGGCTGGTGATTTCCTTAAAGGTTGTTTTCTGCAGAGGGATGTTTGGTTTGGTGTGGTTTTTTTTTTCCCCCTTTTCCTCATGTTACTGAAATGTAACCATAGACCCTGGGCAAGAGATTGTTTTGCAAAAGAAAATCAATCAAAATACTGCCTTGAAATATTTTTTTTTTTTTTTTAGAGGTTTTACAGTGTACAGTAATTGGGCTGCTGTGTGTAGATAGAACCTTTCCTGCAGAGGCCATCTGGGCTTCACCAGTCTCTGCCCATATCCTGTTTGCTCCAAACCTGTTTTGTCACTAGCAGCAGGGCAATAAATCAGGAGTCTGCTTCAGGTTAAAGAGAATTGTGTTCTTCCCCCCCCCTTGTTTATTTTTAACTTGGACTGGTTCCCTGATCCAATCCACTGCACAAAACTATTGATGCAGCTGGGGAGGCAAGTGGACTTGGGCACCGTGACTGCTTAACCCATCAGTGTTGCTGAAAGAGGTGCTTAGCAAATTCCTGCCTCCATTACAAGAGATGGACGTATATTGTTACACTACAGTCTGTTGTGAAAACTTAGAGTATGTGCCTTGGGTAGCAGTTATCCATGTTGATGTACAAGAGTCCTCTCCCTCTTTTTAAAGAACCTGTTGTGGTTTTTGAAAGTATTGAAGTAAAACTTAAACTATGTGAAAGCACACAATTACACTGTCAAAGGTATGAATAATAGTACTGACCTGTTTTACTTAAGAGTTTTGGGACTATGAAGTCAGATCTCAAAAAAAAAATAATTCCCTTTTTTCCCTCCCTTTGTAGACATTGGGCAGTTGGCTTTCAGTTGTGTTCTCAGTGACGTGCCAGTGATATTATTACTTAAAACTTTTTACGGATGAACTCTACATTTTTGTTCAAAATATTTGATGTATTAAAGGGAGTAACCTCAAAACAGATGAATATACTGGCTCTGCAGTGAAGGCTTGTGATTGATAAAAATTTCAACTTAAAAGAGATCTTGCAGTTACTTTTTCCACAAAGTGCACTTACTGGTGGCCGGATTTAGATTTTAGTGTTATCCAAGGAGATAACTGGTCATTACAGGAACAGTGCCTCAGTATTTGGAGATGGGCAGTGAAGAGTCTTGTTGTTGTCCATTAAATCTCTTGGAGGACATCAACTAAATTTCTTCTAGAGGACTGGAAAATGATGGGAGGTAGTTAGACTTTTAAACTTTTTAGTTTGAAGAATACTTTCCATTATCGAAATTGGAGCGATGAATAATGCTGAAATCACGTTTGTCCATATTAAATGGCAGCTGGCAGACTGTGCCCTCTCTTGAAGAGAAAGTAGGGGCATGCTTCTTTAACTTCAAGAGCAGATCTATGCTGAATCTCAAACGACTAGACTCATGTATTTGAAAAGGACCTGGATATAGTAACAGCAATCATTTTATTCTGCAGATTCCCTAGCAGAAATAAATTAGTCTCATTGCTACTTTTTTATTAAAAACTTCAAGAAAGAAAAGACACCTTATCTGCATCAACTCCCTACTCCCTTGACACAGTCATGCTGCGCCTGATGCTGCTGATGGTGAGATTTATCATTAAATGGTGATTTTTAAGTTGTTTACATGAGAAAGATCGTGCTGTACTCTGTAATATTACTTTGCTTTCTACCTCCCATCCAACCCCATCAGCTGAGGGGTAGCAGGGGCATCAGTTTCAAATTCTGTACGTGGTGTGGGAGCACTGCTGTGTTTTGAGGGGGGACACACAGGGAACAAGGCCACTGCTCCCTGCCTTTGGAGCTGGGGCTCTGCCGCGCTCTCAGCACCAGCACAGCCTGTGGAAGTGGCATCTGCTGCCCCTTGGTCCGTGAGGGACAGTGGGGTGCGGTTTCCTTGGTTCAGTTAGACACTGAACTCTAATGGCCAGGCAGTGCTGATGTTGTTGAAACAGCAGATTTTGGGGTAAGATAAAGGTACACAATTATTTGTTTTTTGTTACACAGAAATAACAGTTGCATGCGGGACACCTGGGAGGATGGGGGAGAATCAACATTTGCCAAACAGAAAGGGATAAAATCTGGTGGAATAACAGAAACCTTCTGTGAGGCTAAGAGGAAGGCAATAAATAAAAAATGAAAAGCCCAAAACCTGAAGAAATTTTCAGAGGAGAGGAGAAGGGATGCTGCAGCCTCTTTTTTTATATCTAAAGTCAGTTCACGTAGATCAAGAATTGTGCTTCTAGAGGCCATCTGAGTGTCTCTGAATAATGTGTCTCTGAATATTTTGATGATTAGATTGCTCTTTTGTGTGTGTATGTGTGCACATAGCAAGAATTTTCCAAAAGCACTCGGTCACTGAGGCATGCAGGCTGTGCAGCAGCTTGGCAGTACGTGCTTTGGGAAGTCAGTGGGCAACCACTGTGCTGGCATTTGAAAGTCTTTCCTTCTCTCTAAACGTTGGGTGTAAAAAAACAAAACAGGCTATGAGGCCCAGGCAGTGTAAAGGTGTCTATGAAGCATTACGTAAACAGTCTTTGCTTATAGCTCAGTTGGTTCAATTTTTTTTTTTTGGTGCATGTCAGAATATGTTTGTTCCTGTAAGGCTGTGTGGCATCATTTACTTAGCAGGGAGTTGTAAGATGGTAAAATACTGCATGAGGTTGTCCGAGGGGTAAACGTTTTGCTGAGGGAAAGCAGAACAAAACCAGCTTAAAGGGTGGTTGGTTTTTTTTGTGTTTCACTGGAGGAACAGTTAAAAGTCTAAATTACAGTTTTCCTGATGGCTCTTTGAACAGGGGTATTGCTGAGAAATGTGTGTGTGTGTCAGCAGAGTATTCATAAGAGAGCGGCTGCAGGAGCTCAGAGGGCTATTTAATTCTTCTCTTCTTCCATTAGCCCATGAAGCAAAACGAGTGGGAGGTCTGTGAAGCCAGATCAGTGTTGATAAGGGAAACCACAGTTCCCAATGCAAGTATTTAGAAACTCTCGTTAATATTGCAGTGAAAAGCAGAGCAAGAAGGTGTGACTGGGTGTGGGAGCCAGCAGTACTCAGGCTGGAAGCAAAGCACATGTCTCTCAGGGTCTTGTGACAGGGCAGAGAGGGAGAAGTAGTGCATCCCTTCTGTGCCCTGATGTCAGTACCAGGCATCAGTCCAGATTCCTCCCATACTGAAACCAGATTTGCTTTAATCAAATGGGATTTGGGCTCAGGATAGCGGTAGTTGCATTGAAATGTCATGTGCCCAGGGTTGTAAGAGGCTGGGCTAATAAATCCAGTCTAGTTGTCTGACTTGGGGTATTGCAGACCTGAACTGGAGGGCTTTGCAACAAGCACCGCTGTGTTTGGCCATGTGGATCGCAGCGTCCCTGCCCTGGGCTTCCCCGTTATAAAACAGGCAACGAGGTTTTCATCCGTGCTTATCTGAGATGGAGTGACTGGGATGTGGATGTTTCTGGCCCTGGTGAGTTTTGAGGAGAGCAGTGTGATTTTTCTGAAGAGGCAGCCACACGGTTCAGGGAGGATCGAGCCGGTGCGTGACGCGGCGCGTGGTTTGTTTCCCTCTTGGAGGTACCTTTGCTTCTGTTTAGTATTCTGCTTGCTGTGCTGAGACCTGGGTCTTGTTTAATCAGTTTGGTTCTGATTGCTTCCTTGTATCCGTGGGTCTCATCTTGAATTCAGTGTTTTGCATTACAAATCTGCTCTCCAGAGATGGACAGGATATATAGCTCCATCTGCCACATCCCGTTTTTAGCCCTTTTTCACGGAGCCCTGTTAACAGGTGACATGCACAGTCCAACGAGATTCCAGCTAATTGTTGGTGTGTAATTAGGAAGATGAGTGCTGACTGGATCCTCTTCTGCAAAATGGAGGAACTGCTGGAGGCTGGAGAGATGGGGAGTATTGGCTGGGCCTCCAGGTGCAGCTCCCGTGCTCACTCTGTCCCAGAGCCTGCCTTGGCTTTGAAGGGTGAGATGAGTCACGGGAGCTGGATTATTCTCCTTGCATGCCAGTTTTTAAATGCCAGAGATGGGGAGGTAGATGTTTCACAGGAGTATCATTTGTTCTCCTTTGTTTTGTGACATTTGGATGACAGCATTTTTGAAATGGTCATTTGTGCCGTTACTGTTGAGAAAGAGGTTAGTCTAAAATCAGTATGTGGAAGTGCTAATAAATACAGTGTTTATGCACCATCAGTAGATAGATGACTGTTTTGATTTTTTACCTCATTCTGCTAGAGCAAAACCTCCATTGGTACAGAATTATAAGAGAGAACCTGTATGTTTTTAGGCTTTTCCTAAGATGGAAAAACTAGAATTCAGATGGTTTGCAGCTTTTTTTCCAAAGGGGTGGTATAAATTGTTGTACTAAAACTAAAGGTTTAGTGGAATTTTAAGAATAAAATTAGTCCAGAAAAAGTTTGCAGGATAATTTTGTTTTTATAGAAGCCTGGTAACTGGAGTGAGCACAAGACAGCAGTATTTGTTTGCTCTTCAGAGTTTCGTAGTGGATCAGTTTGTTTGTTTTTTCTTTTTTTTTTTAAAAATCTATTTTCACTAAATATTGTCAGGGAGTGCTATCACTGATTTTATAGCTGGGGGAGTGCAGGGTGCAGGAGTGAAGGCACTTGGCAGGGCTGTGGGAGTCCTTGTACTTGGAGGGGAGGTTGGAGCTCTGGAGCAGCCTGGCTGCTGGGAACTCAACCTCTCTGCTCCACTGCACCTGATGGAAAAGCAAAGCACTAAGGTGGTGTTGGAGCTGTTTGAAAGAAGATTGCACTGTGTTCACTATAAAATACATTCGTGGTATAATTTCAATAGAAATATGTGTGTACAGATGTAAAACACGCACAAATAATGCGTGAATATGTGTGTGCATCATGTTTAAATGTCCTTTGGAGACAAACTCTTATCAGGTCTATATTGAAGTCAAGTAAAAGAATTGAGATCTGTTTATTGTGTAAAATCTGGGCAGTCACAGCTGCTGAGGCTGTGGCTGCAATCTCAATGAGGAGGAAACCTGACAAGATCCCTTGCATTGGCCAATCCCTGCTTTTAGGGAACCTTTTCTGAGGTTTTTACAGCCCTGTGCTGCTGTCTCCTAGCATGGACAAAATCTGGTCATCCAGTCTGGGAAAGCCCCAGGGAAGGAGCTTGTGAATTTTGTTTGGAATGCAGTGAGTGGGATTGTATCATCTACCTTTAAGTTTGCATTTTCTTTTATATACTATGGACCGTTGAAACTAAAAGCTTCCCTTGAAACAATATAGTGAGAGATTAAAGTTTTGAACAAGGGCTCTGGCAGGTAGTTCTGAAACACAAGTGTAGTTTAAAGGTGTTCTAAAGCAGCTGTAATGATAGTGATATCATATATTGCTGTCAGAGAAAAACACAATTTCTTCCTCTGTGGGGAGAGGGAAATAGCTGGTTAACAGCTACGAACTTACCTCCTGAGATTTACCTTTTTAGATGAAGTGCTAAGAAAAAAAATGTGAGGCTTTCTTATCAAGTGTATATTGTTAGCTGTGTTTTTGTTAGTTGCTTCGCTGGAGGGGTGGGGTTAATGATGTGACTGGAGGCCAAGTAAATGTAACGTGTTCATAGGTAATGATATTAAAAATGAAGCCTGAAAAGGCTGGCTGGCAGCCAGCCTGGGGCCCCCTGTTTCTCACTGCTCAGCTTGGAGATAAGCTGTGAAGAGGAGCATCTGTGAGAGCTGGGAGGAGAGGCAAAAACGTTTAAAGTTGTACCTTACTATTTAGTTTCCAAACGACACCAGGAGTGCTGATGCCTGTTCAGTAGTTTATTAGGACATATAGAGTCCTTTCAGCACAGGCAGCTGTGGTCTGTCAGGTTTGCACTTACCACTCGCCTCCCGTGGCTCATGGAAGCTGATTTTGAACTTGGCCCGGTATTTCTGCTGATCTTGAGTTGTGCACTGCACTTTTCAGCAGAAATATAAATTTATTGTAGAATTGGATAGGAATTCTTACGTAGGAACTTGGTGCAGAACGTAGTTGGGGTGAATTTTGTTAGCATTCATATTCATAGGAGTTCATTTTAGAGATTGTAAAGGATGAGAATGCCATAGTGGATTTATGGTGTTTCATGAAAAAGGTGCCTGCCTCTCCATTTTTAGAAAGCATGATGTTAAAGAGTGCGGCTTTTAAATGATCACTTAGGCTGTATTGCCATCCCCCTCATTTCTGAGGTGATGCTTTGTGTTTTTAATGTCTGTTTTTGTTTTGAGTCATTGGAGTTTCATAGCTATGGCCTTAAGTAATCGTTCTGAATAAAGCAAATCTGTTTTGGTTACATCAACAGGGCATTTAATGTCCACACAACTGCTAATCATTCTTCAATTTGTGCAATTAGAATAAAGCTCGGGCCATAAGTGGTAGAAATATGAGCAGGTCTGAAGCTGCTGTGCTTAGTCTGCTCTCGTTTTATGCCCTACACAGGTGATTCTAGTCTACTCCTGAGCCAGGGCATATTTACTTGAGCTTAATTAAGCACCAGCCCTCCCAGTGCTTCACCTCCTAGTGCAGTCAGTGATCTTGATTCATTGGTTGGTCTGGAAGAAGATAACAACCATGGCATAAAGGATGGGGTGTTTTTTCTTGCCGGTGTGTGCTCATCACTGCTAAGTGCTTCCATTGATTACAGCAGCACGAACACAGCTGAAAACAACACGGTTGGTGGTTTCTAGGAATGCTTGTGCTGCTACCGTTTACCAAGCCCTTGCCTTGTTGCTTGAGGACTTTATTTTGAAACAAAGGTAGAAATGTCAGGCAAACATGTGCAAATGCTTGTTGTGATTGCTGTTTGGAGGGGCTACCTGCTGACTCCCCAGGGTGATTTTGCAGCTGGATGTGCTGAGCATCCCTAGCAGGCAGGCTCTGGTTGCTGTTGGGGTGCACTGGGTACATCTGCAGAAGGCAGAACAGGTACAGTACAGCTGGGTGGATGGATTGCTGAGTGTAGACTGTGCTCTGCACTAGTTGTATGCGTGTCATATCATGTTTTCCCAAACTTTTAAATAACAGGTGAAAAGCTTCAGCTAATGCTCCTTTAATAATTAATCGTTGTGAACAGACACATCTTTAAGCCAATTTCATTTTGTATGGTATGATAGACTTTTGATTAATTACCCTAGCTTGTAGAGTTGTAATAGATTAGTGTCTTACTTTAGGGAAGGAAAGGCTGTACTTTCCTTGTCATTGCCCAAATGCTAATGGATCAGGTAGAGGACACAGTCTGCTGTAGTGCATGAACCCTCACAGCCACACAGCTCCCCTGCCGTGCCACATGCAAAATGTCAGCCTCCCCTGAGTTCATCTGTTTACCTTGTTTATGTGTTTGGACTGGACACGGCACTGCAGGCGCTGCTGGAATAGAAGTTAATTCTTGCGAAGGGGCAGTAAACTGATTTAGAAGAGTTAGGCCTCTTCTTTCCTAATCAACTTGGCTACCTCATGTGGTGCCTAATTGAGATTACAAATTGCATCCTCTCGACTGTCTTGGTATACACTTGAGCGCTGGGAAATGTGTGAGGAAACATAGCAAAGGGAGGGGAAATGCAGATGTAGGCAGTGATGTATGGGACCTCTGGGACTAGACCTTCTGCCAGCCAAATTGCCCATGTCAGCTTTCTGAGCAGGCTGCTTGCCCGGTTTAGGGCAGGGCATGCTCTCAACAAGGTCTTTAATGCTGCCACAAGACCCCCTTGATGCTGCAGCTGTTTAAATAAGAACTGTGTATTTTTATTGAATTTAGTATGAAAATGAATGATACAGTGGTCTCTAGGGCGCTCTTCTAATATAATTTTGTGTATAAAAATGGCTTTTCTCTTCCCTGTGTTTTTGTGAATGGACAGAGTATAGACACAGCTCTTTTCAAAACATTGTTGATCTGGGAGTGTTTGCAGTTTGATCTCATAACTCCATCCATCTCCCTTAGATACTATTTGTCTGCGATAACTTGGCACTGCTTGGCAACCTTTCATCTCCAGCACACATAGGGCTGTCCCTGAGATGCAGCCCTTCCTCTGGAAATACGGCAGAGTTCAGAGGAAAGCTTGGAAGTGCTTATTAGTGGGTTCTTTGGTTGTTTTGTAAATGCTGTCCCCCTCTGGGCAGGGTAAGAGAGCCCAGCCTGTAGTGCAGGGCTCTTAAAGGCTTCTGGGACAGGCACAGTGGAGAGGTGCTCTGAGCAGGGGTTTGTCAAGCACCTCACAAAGATTGTCCTGGTAGCACCATCCTGGAGCTGGTCTGGTTCTGGCCACTGCTGTTTCTCACCCTTCTTCAGCTGAGTGAGCTCAGATGAAAGGGTTTGTTATCTGATGCTTTCTTCAGAAGTTAATAAATGTAAAGGACATTTCGGATTCTCTCTGGCCCCTAGATTTGATTGCTGAGCGTGGAGTGTGGTTCAGAAGACTTTGTGTAGTTCGGGATTCAAAGCCACTTGAATAAACTCAGGGTTTAATAAACAAAAGATGGATGAGATGGCTCACTGTTTTTCCCTGCACATTTGCCTAAGGCTTTCAGCTGTCCAGAAAAATGACAAACTGCATCAAACAGAACCAGTTATTGGTGGCAGGGTGTTTTTTTAATATTTCATTTCAAGAAAGTTGCTGCTAAGGTGTTTTCCCTAGCTTCTGATACACTCTATTGGCAGCAAAAAAAAAAAGGTCTAAAAATCCTGTTTGAAAAGAGTTTAAAAAGTCTGTGGTGATAATCATGAATTTACAGAATTTCGATAGAAATCTTATAGTATTTATACTAATTGGAAATGTTTTAAAAGTAGCATTTAGTAATATTTTATCACTGTTGCCTGTAGTAGGATTTTGACCTTTTCATTGCCCCTGTGAGCCTGGGTTATTAATCAGGGAAATTGCACATGAGACATGAGGAATGTCTGAGATAATTTACGAAATTCTGCAGGTCCTTTCTTGTGGACAAAAATATCTAAAACTTGGACTTCTTGTAGAGGAGTCAAATTACAATAGTTGTACCTGGTGTGTGCTTTAACTCTCAGCTTGCCAACAGCTCAGGGATTGCTGTATGCTCTGAAAGCTTGGGAGAATATGGGAATGTGCTGTTACAAACTTGGAGGGGTTAAGAAGGCTTGTAGTTAATCCAAAATATAAAAATGCTGCAGCAGCAGAATTGCTTCAAGCTCTTTTAAAAGTCCTTTCAAGTTAAGATGACATTGCTTTTGGTTTAATATAATGAATTCAGTAAAGCAAGAAGGCACTAGCTGTTCTGCTTGTTCTCACTCTCTGGTGAGGAAAAGGGGGCTTACAGGATTCTCGTTCAGCTAAATAAAGTTTGACTTGCGTGTAGTGTGATAAATTCAAGTAGAATGCTTTCAAAGATAAAGAGCCAAGTGTCTGCAGCTTTTGTGCCTCCAGTAATTTGCCAGCAACTCTCTTGGACAGTTGATGGAAAAGGGTTTGGGGATGGTGGGCTTTCCCAGGGTAGTTGGTCTGTTTGAGAAAAATAATCAGCTTTGCCTGGTTCATACAGAGGTCTGTCAGTAGTTATTCAGTCTTGGTCTTAACGACGTTAAGTCTGCTGTGCCCACAGTTTCCTGGTCTTCCCTGGTGCATCTTTGCTTCAGGCAGTGGTTTGATGAGCTTTTCCTATTCACACAGGGAAGAAATGAAGTCCTGCTGGCTCCTCTTGTAGTGCTGGTGCTGCTGGGCAGTGAAGGCTCTCGAGGAGGCCACAGGGCAGGTGCTTGCAGGTTGGGTAATGGAGTTTGCCAGGCTCTTGGAGGGGTTCCCTCCTCCCAGCTGTGTTACAGAGTCAGGATTGATCTTGCAGCAGTTCATCAGCACAACACCAAACAGGACTCGGAGCATGGTGCTGCTGTGGATCCCCTCCTGGGGAAGGTTGCCAGGACAAGCATGTGGCAGGTGTTGGTTAAACATCTGGTGGTCAGTGCTGAACTCACCAGTAAGAGACACTGCTGTGTGTCCAAAAGCTTTGCCATATAATCAAAGCACATGGTTTTCCATATTTGCTGGCCAGGAAAGGTGCAGAAAAAGGGTTGTGTCTGTGATGTCCTAACTGTTCATTGGACTCTCCTCTTGCCTTTGCTTAGGAAGGGGTTCCATTTGCCAGGAGTGGTCACTTTGGTTCAGCTAGCAGTATGAGTCTTAACTGGTTTCTGATGAACGCTGTCAAGGAAGATATGTACTTTTATTTTGCATTTTTAATAATTCCATCAGACGACAGATCAACCTGACTTCCCTAGGAGGTGCTGGGTCACAGGCACACTCGTTTGGAGGAAGGCGGGTTGACTTGACTGCAGAGATTTCTGAAGCCTGTAAACCTTGGCTGAAGAGCAAGCCCAGAGTCCTTTCTCACAGAGGTCTAAACCCCCATGACCCGTCTGGTGCAAGGCTTTAGTGCTTCTGTGGGTGAGACAGAGGAGCAACAGAGCAGTGGGGAATCTGCAGTGCCTCAAGCAGCCTTTTACTGCTGGTGTCCTCGGTGTGATGCGGAAGGTTAATCTGTCAGGAATTATGTCTGTGAGCTTGGAGGACAGAATAAGTTTCATTCTGAGCAGCAGTGCTTCATGAGGAATAGCTATTCAAATTCCTTCATATATTCTTTTTAAAAGGGCTGTAAACAAATGGTTTCTCATAAACCACCTGCATACATAAAACACATTTCCTATTGCCAGCATCTCCTGGAGTTGGATTACTGACTTAGCCCTGACAATGCCTTGGGTACTTTGTTCTTTTGCTTAAAAAGCTGATCATTGATACTTTTCCAAATGTTTCCATGTCTTTAATGTTAGTTCAAAATATCTAATGCATTGCTCCTCCAGACAGAGAGGATACCAGCTGCATGAGGAAAGTTCCCATTCCGTTGCCTTCTCTCCTGCAGTCAGGAATGGCCCGTGTTCTTCACGGAAGAGGTTTGAAATTCATTTTCCCTAGAAGGCAGGGGAAAAATGGTAAAGGGAAAGCCAGCAGACAGATAAAGGAGTCTGTCTCAAAGTCCTTTTCAGAAACCACTTCTACCCTCTGAGAAGAGAAAATCATCTTGTACATTGCATATGATTTAGGCTGAATTTTTTTCCTCGCATTTCAACTCTCAAAGGACTTTAAAAAGGATAAAATACAAAAATAAAATTTAAACCCAGCCTGTCAGCAAAGGGTAATGCATTCTCAAACAAAGCCTCTGGGCTTTGAACCTTAACTGGTTGACCCCTAAAATGCTGCTTGTGGGCTACTTCCCTGCTATAGCTGCTTCTCGAACATTCAGGGAGTGCTTACCAGGTAGAAAGACTTGACTCAGTAGCCACGGAGAGTAGAAGCAAGATTCTTCCAAGAAAGTTCTGGCACAGCATCCAGGTCAGTGGGAAGTGTCCTGGAATTTCTAACATGAAATCTGTGACTCTGTCTGCAGTGTCTACCTTCTTCCTGCTAGGAAGTGTTGGATGGTTCTGTAAGATGAACCCCTTTTTTTCAAGGAGTAGGTTAGGGTGTGTTATGGCTTTTGTGTGAAGAAGAGAGACTTCTTCATTGCTCTGTCCTCAACCCACCCCGTTTTGGGGTCTTTGCTGCGTGATGGGTGAGAGCTCTTGGTTCTGCTGGAGCTGCTCCTGCCTTCCCCATCAGTGACACAGTGTTGGCATGTGTCACTGCAGATGAGCTTACACTGCTGTTGTGTGTGCTGGGACAGGAGCAGAGCTGCCCATTTTCTGACAAGGCTCCAGTGGAACAGCAAGTCCTGTCCTTGATGGGTGGTGTGCCCTATGCTTTCTAAAATTTAACTCTCTGATACAGAAATTTGGGAATGAGTGCATTCCAAGCATAGACTGGCCTCCCCTTCTACAGGGTACACACTAGCAGCTCCTTTTGCAGGACTGTCCTGACCTTGTTTATTTTGGACTTAGGCACCGTAAAATAGCTTGTTAATTGCTGCTCATTTAGAATTATAATTAGGTGTTACCAGATGAGTTCTGTAATACACAATTAAAATCTTATAAAAAATTTTGTGGCTTTTAATACTTCATTTATTGGTTAAAATTTAATTCAGAGTACACTGATTGCAAGCTCTCTGTGTATGTGCATAATTATTAAAACCCACAAGGGTGAAACAGAGCAGGTTTGAGTGATGCAGAATCCGTGCACCGCCTGGAGGTCAAACAACCAGGGACACAAGCTCTGGCATTGGATAACTTTGTCCTGCTTTTCTGTAGCCTGACTAAAACATAGCACTGGCATGAACGTGGTGGTGTGTGCTCGAGCTGCTTCAATAAAACAACACCCCTGCTCACACCTGGCCCAGGTCCACTTTAACTGATGGGCTGGGCACCTGCCTGGAAGTGATGGACATAGAGCTGCAGTCTTTGAGCATATGAGCTCTCCCAGGGAATGTCATCAAAGCCACTTTGATGCATTAGTCTGCAGGTGAGAAAAAGCTTGGACATCTGGTGGCATTGCACGTCCAAAAGTAAATGGTTAAAACTTGGAGCGTGTTCCTCATACACCGCAAAGAGCTTCAGAGATGGTGTTTGTTGGCAGCTGAAGAGTTGTTGCTATGCCTCTGTTAATTTAATATGTTTGGATTTGATGACCAAGGTGCTGCCTTTTGTGTTGTGAGCCTCACACCAGCATCAGCCATGTGGAAGAATAGGGACTGTTCCTTTTCCTGGAGTTGTACTTAACCAGGTCCTCCTTAAGCTTTCCTTTGTTTCTCATCAAGCTAGGTAATGTCTTTCCCCTTTAAGATCTGTTCTGTTTTTCTGCTGGAAGCTTTTTTTTTTTTTTTTCCCTTCAGGATTTTACATTCTGGCAACTAACAAAATTAAAATAGCTTTCCTCCTAAGTACTGTAAAATGTACATTGAATCTGATTTCGACGGCGCCAAGTATGCATTTCAGCACACTAATGTACGAATGCATTGAAAAAACAGCTAGCAGTAATTTTCTTTCCTTAGGTTTTACTGAATGCTATCCCAAGAAGCTGCACATTATGTATTATCCTCTCTATGTTTTAGTCAAGGTCATATAAAGGTGGAGGCCTGGAAGGAAAAAGTGGATAATTTCAATAGTAAAGCTTCGAAGTTGCTGCAGACGGCATATGGGATGTCTTATTTTTCAGAGATCTTTCCATCTGCTATTGGCAGAAGTCTCCATCAGGAAAGGGCAGTTTTGTGTGAGGTACATAATTTATTTCTTTTTTAGGTTGATCTTTTATTAGGATTGGGGCTTATCTTGACTCAGACCATTAGCATGGGACCATTTTCCTGGCAAAGAGAACGCACAGAAGTTGTCAGATCTGAGATACAGAGGAAATGCACTCAAAGTTTGAGGAAGAGGAGTCCTTCAAGAGTGAATTATAAGAATCCAAAGCAGACTACCATCTTGTGGAAGCAGGAATGTTATGGTGGTGGATTTTGTTTGTTTTCCTGCGGATACCTTACTTAAGGTTGAGTTGCAGCACTTGAACGTTGTAGAACTGTAGGATGTAATGGAGAAGTACACTGGAAGGTGAAGAATATGCTGTGTCTATTTGTGCCCTGTGAATTCTGTGCTGCACCTGAGACCTGATCTCTCTTGCTGCCTCTCAGGTGTAGAAATAGCAAAGCCATTGGAAGTAGCAACATAGTGGCTATCACTGAATACCCTTGGCTAGCAAAGCATGCCTTCTCTGGTAGTCAGAAAATGTTTGGCTATAAAAAGTAAAAACATGCATAATCTGTTATAAATTTGGCGTGGATTTTGTGCTGGATGAGGAGGGTCCATGGGAGGTATGAGATCACCCAGGGTGCAAGGAGTATTTTATAGGGCTGGTGATGTACCCAACTTACCCGAAAGGTAACGCTGTTCACTTTTGCTTTATGTTTTGGATTTCTTTCCGCATTTGGCAGAGGCAGTTGTTACAGGTTCATTAAGATGTGCAGAATATTCTTAGCCTCCCACCTTTTCTAATCCGACAGAGGTGAGGTTGCCCATCCTGGATGAGGTGGCAGGCAGCCACCATGGATCCACAGCAGTGTGGAGCCTTCCCAACTCCTGCCCCTGAGTGCTCAGCACTTGTGTGTGGTCCCCACACGTGGGTTTACTTGTAGAATGTGCGTGAAAACGTGAGTGTGGAAGCAGATGTTGGCCTGTGTTGAGGAGTCCTGGCATTTGCTCTGTAGCATGAAAGATGGAAATGGCTGGTCTGTCCAAAAAAATGTGGGATTCGTTGCAGCTTTGATGCAGCTGTTATCTCGGTCCCCCTGGACAGGAAGTAACTAGGAAACTACTGCTTTGATCTGGCAAACAAAGGAGACTTGTAAAATATATTAATTGATTTTCTTCCATCAAACGGTTTTGAACACACAGCCTCAGATCTGAGCGAGACAAAATCTGACATGTATATGTTGTGTGTGTCTTACTTTACAGAATGTGATGCAAGAAACCCGAATTTAATTTTTAGCCTGAAGTGCTACTGAAGGAGAGAAACAGTTTGGAATAAAGAATCTGGAATTGAAATTTTTGGATTCAAACAAAGTTAAGACTGACTTGCCACCATTAATTCAGGATTTCTCAATTTGCAGACATTGGTTCTCTTCATCTTCAATAAGCATTATATTACACCTAGGGCTTGGTTTTTATTTACATCCCTTTAATATGGCCTAGGTACTCTGTCATATATGCTACTTCAGAGGTTTTTTTTCTTTTGCCAAAGCAAAGCTAGGGGGCCTTATTAGGAGGGGGAAAAAAAAAGGAATAATCATAAATTTAGCACCTTATTACAATAAGCTTGATTGCATCTTGGTTTCTTTATAGGTTACAGAAAGAGTTTTCATTTTTCATACAGAAGGCAATTGCATGAAACTTGTGCTTTTTATTAGGATGCTTATTAGTTGCAGAGGGAACTGCAACTAATTTTTGGGTGCTGTCTTCCATGGTAACAGCCAAATGCCTCCAGAGGCAGCGGGGCTGCAGGATGCTGGGGGCGTTCTGCATGGAGAAAATTCAGTTTAATAAATGTAATAAGTCCATTTACCCTACTGGGCTGTGTTAACTACCTGCATATAAACTGAGCATACATAATGTTTGGGCAAAGGTTATAGAAGCAGTTTGCAGGCAAGGCTAGCTCCAGAGCTCACCGGAACAGCAGCTATTCTTATTTTAGCCCTCAGTAATACACACAGTAATGGGGTTCAAGCAGTATCTGTGGTGGAGACAGTAATAACAACCATCATATAATTAACTTCAAAACCCTTTAGGAGAGAATAATTCCAAAATCTAGCATTGAAAATGTTCCTAGTTTCGCCAGATGAGAATTACAGAAAGTTTAATTGGGTATATAAGCCCTCCAGTAGGGCATAAGTTGTGTGCTAAATGATGGCATTAGGAGGGGAAGCCAGCCCCGTGGCTACCCGCTGCTGTCTCCTCCTGCTCGGGCTTGTGCTGACTGGCAGGAGCTGGGGCTGGGAATCCCGTCTGATGTAGCTGCTCCTCAGCTGGTGGTGCCCACGTCTAGGAAGGATGGCAGCCAGGATGTGTTTGAGAACTTGGCGTTTTGTGGGTGCTTGGTTGACCTGTGGAGAAGGATTATCATCTCTGTTAGCAGGATCAGAGCAGTAAGTCCTTTTTCACTCGATTGCCGCGTGTGAGAGCGGCTGCGAGACGGTGGGTGGAGGTTTTGTCACCAGTGTGTGCGTGCTTTCCAGAGCCAGGCTTAAAATAGCTGCAGGCACAAGTAGCTGCTCAGGATTATTCAGTCACTGGTGTGTTTGACAGTACTGAGTCAGCAAGGTCAAAGGTGTTTGTGAGATCCTCAAGTACATCTTCATGAGTGGCCACGACTGCGGTGGATGTAGTGCGTGAATACGTCGTTGAGCTTGGAGGGTCCAAGAGCACCAACACGTTGAGAATGATGGTAAACTTCAGAAAGGGTAACTTAGAAGACAGTGAGGAAGTTACTCAAAGCATCCCTAAAATTAGAACGGGAGAAAGTAGGAGTAGAAAAGAAAGAAGGCGGCGAAAGGCGGGAGCGAACCAGTTTCTTGATGTGGTTTGAAATCGATGGTGGAGTGTAAGAAAGCAAGCTGGGAAAAGCAGTTAAATTAGCAAGGCTGGGGGTAATTCATGCTAGGTAGGTGGCAGGCTTGAGAAGCTGTTTGAGAGGAAAATTTGGAAACCCAACTCCCAGCTGTCAGTGGTAGAGTGTATAAAGTATAATGAGTATAAAAGGAAAATTGAAAGATCCAAGGTGGGCTTTGAAGCACTGATGACTATACATCTAAGATAAATAACTTAGGCAAATCAGAGCCATTTGTCTTAGTGAGTTGATGTGAGGTTAAGGATAGCAGTTAAGGAAGAGTAGTGTACTGCCAAAAAGGGCAAAATACTTTGCATCAGTTTTTAACCACTAAAAGTGTTGTGGAAGACTCAGTACTGGTATTGTGCTCAGTCGTTCTAAACATAAAAGCTAAGCAAATTTCAGAAATTGAGGTCTTGGCAAAAGCAGATTTGGAATAAGCTGTTAATCTGAAAGGCATTAAATGAGCAGACCCCAGTAGTATCCTGTGTTACATAAAACATAACTGAACTTCCAGCAAAAGTAAGGGATTTTTAGTTAAAAAGAACTTTTTGAGGAGAAAGTTTTTTATATACCTGGTACTCTGGTTGAAACAAAAATTACTGAGAAAATAACAGAATACCTGAAAGATCGTGTTCTCCCAGGGTCCAGCTTTGATGGATTCTGCAAAGGAAAACTGTTCTAGTAGTTACTCAAAATGCTCAAGCCAGAGGATGCAATTACAATTTGTTCAGATTCCAGGAGGCCTCTGAAAAATTTTGACACCAAGGCCTCTGAGGAAGCTGGATTAGACATGTGGATAGAGCAAAAGCATTCTTAAAAAGAAGAAACTGGTTTAATTTTGAATTAAAATTAATTTAGGATTTTGTTTGGCTGCAAGCCAGTAGACACCATGCAAATCCTTGAAGTGATGGAAGAACAGATTATCCCTCATCTGGTCAATCATTTGCATGTTCTTGCTGTTTTGGTTAAAATTAGTTCTGGTGCTCAGTGAATCTTTATATCTGCTACACTTTGTGTGTTCTGGCAGTCTGAGAGATGCAGAACCAGCGTGTTGGGCATTGCTGGAGGCAGATGCAGGAATATCAGTACCACAGCTGTACAGTCAATAGCAGTCAGCTGTGGTGTGTTGTAAGCAGCAAGCCCAGAAGGACCATGTTCTCAACTCTCCATCTCTTCAGTTTAAAACCTTCTGTCTTCATCTTGGATGTGCAAAACCTGATGCCTCAGCCTTCAGTTCAGAGGAGAGGACTTAACACCTTGTGATTTTAGTCTTCCCAGTGTGTTCCGTTGTGCTGAATTCAGTCAAGCTTTGGAGGGGACCAAAATTTGTATTAAGAATATATTGTCACGTGTAGTAATTTGTAGAAAAAGTACAGGGCTTCTTGCTTTGTGGAAGTGTCTGACTCATGAGCGTGTTCCTCCAGGTTTGTGATAGTTAAGGAATAGCTGAATTTAGTTTTATTTTTTTGTAGGATTTTCTGCTGCACTGGATCTGTAATCCATGCATCTGGGTGTACTGCAGTGCCTTGTTCTACAAAGGTAAAAGACCTCTGTTGAAAGGGAGATGTGCAATAGTTTACTTCAAAAGGAGACTTTACAACAGGCATCAGGAGCTTGATCTACAGCAGTCTGTGCTTAAGGCTCACTGTGAGTGACGACTGGGCATGTGAGGCTCAAGGCTGATCTATATTTTAAGTGGATGTTTTAACTTATCACCATAGTTATTTAGCAGGGCCCTTCGTAATCCTTGTTCCGGTGGAAAAATTCCTCTTTCTTATCTAGTATTGTCTGCAGGCAGTGACACCTTCAGAAATTAATGTCTTCAGAAGCCAATGTAGCCATTAAGGCTGACAGGAATATCCAAGTTGTGCTTGCATCCTGCTTAAAAGGGGGTCTTTCCCTCTTCTCCTCTCCTTGGATCAAGTTGGGTTTGCATGTTCAGGATTAGAAAGACCTGTAGCTGGGCCAGCTTGTTGCTTAAATGTTTTAATGCTTTGTCAAAAGGAGGACAATCTTTTTAAAGTTCTTCTGAATTTATCTTGCTGTTACATATATTGCTCCATATCAATCTGTCTTGGTTTGTTGGTTTGTTTTGGTTTTTTTCCCAGATTATGGGATATTTTGGGTTGGGGTTTTTTTTTTCCACCCCATTTTTAGTTTCTGTGCAAACAGGTGATGAAACATTTTCCTGCTGGAAAAATACTTCTGTGGTATTACTTTTTTTTCTGGACAATTTACTGAGGATATTCAACATACACTTCCTTTTGCTCTGTCTCATTCCATTACTCAGAGTTATATACCAGTGGCTAATTATACTCCTCCACTGCTTTCTTGGTGTTTGTATCCTTCATGTACTTATAGAAAGTTATCAAATCCCCATCTTGCTCAGCCAGTCTGTCTAGTGCTTGTGACTTGAGAGAGATTTTTATCCTTCCTGGTTCTTGAATTGCTTTGCTCATTCCTTCTCTCCAGATGCTTTGAGAGTCTTCTAACTGAGAGCATCAGACTGGGCCTCTCCCACCTGGGTCCTGGAGGTGGTACCTTTGCTCACATGGCAGTGGCTTTAGCTTTTGGCCTTTCTGCTGTATTGCAAGTTCATGTGAAGTTCCTCCCTAAATCTATCCTGGTGTTGCCATATTAATATATCTCCCCACTGAATCTCTAATACATTCTGTGCATGTGGGAGTTTGGAGTGAAATGAGACTCATTTTGTCTTTTTTGGCCATATTGCTATACTCCCCAAGTCTCTTTATATTATATTTCTCCCAGAAAAGCACAAAGAAATCTATACTAAAGGAATACTAATGTAGTGAAGTGAAACATTCAAAAGTCATTAGCTTGTGTGTAACTGTGCTTCTACAACTTTTAATGTGTGCAGTATGATGATCTTGAATTATATGGTGTGTCATGGTTTTCCTCTTCCTCCTTCAGAGCACAGATGAGGCATTATGTACAGAGTGAAGCAGCTGAGCTGTAGCCAGTTATTGTTCTCACTTTTAACACAATAAATCGCTGCCTCGTTGCTCTGTGTGGCACATGACCCCTCCTTGCTCAGTCAGTTCTTGATTGCCATTGTTGGTGTGGCACCCCAAAGTTGATTGGGTGGTGTCATGTTGATTGGGTCCCTGTGGAGCACTGGTTTCCCTTCAGGGTACTTGTGTAAAATGCAAGGTAGTGGGTAGCTGTCCAGAAGGAAAATTTGGGTTTGTTATGTGTTGCACATGCAGTAGCATTGGGAGAAGCTGATGCAGTTTTAGCCCCATCTTTGTGGTCATCTGGGTGTTGTCCATTTGGTATCTGCTGACCTGCATCCTTGGGCTCACCTTGCAAATGTTCAAGAAGTTTCCACCTTGAAAAACAAACACAATTGTTTGAGGTTCCTTTTGAAAAGACACTGTTACATCTCCAGGTCAGATAAGGACATTGTTTGTGCACTGGACTTTCCTTCCTGCCCTGTTTCTAGAGAGTCTCTTAACCGTGTTTCACAGCAAAGGCAGTGTCAGTAGCCACACACACAACGAAATCTGGCAGTTCTGTGGATGTACAGGGGTTCCTGGAGGGAACTTTTTTGTGCTGACTTCTTAGATTCTTTGGGTTGCAAAGTAGCTTAACCTAAAAAGCGATTTCAGTGCAGGATTTTTGTCCCTGGTTTGGAACGGGCAGTCTTGCTTTGGGGATGCTCCTCTTCATCATGCTGTTCTTGGCTAGCGACCCACGTGACACTTGCTTCAGTTTGTCTTCCAGAAGAGTTCATAGAGGACATAAGCTGTTCAGTGCTGGTTTGAAATTCCTCTTGACTCTTTAAAGTTGACTGCTTTTTCTAATCTCTTTGCCGTCTCCTGTGAGACATACTCATTGCCAGAATTTCTTAGTACCATATGAGCTGTTGGTATTCTTGGCTCTGTTTTAAATGAGTCCAGCTTTTTCTGCCTGTCTGAAAGAATCAAACCGTGTAAGGTTTCAAAAAATATCCTCAAGACCGCGTCTTTTCCATCCACTTGCCCCATGGCAAAACTGGATATATTCAAATGAAGTTTGCTTTTCTTTTTCTTTATTGTGCTTTCCCGCTTTCTAGTTTTCTGCCAAACTAGCACTTGGTAGCTCTAACACTGAGTTTGGAGCAGAGGCAGGAGTTTAGCTTGCTAAACTCAAAGCTGTTTTTACAAAGCCATCTGGAGTGCTTAGCCTCAGCCTAATTTTGGGTTATGTAGTCTAGAGTTTAGAATATTGCCAGGACCAGATGCAGAAGGAGGAATGAGAATGCACGTGTGTTTTTGAAAAAGCTTCTTCAACAGTGTCTGAGCTCCCAAAGACAGTATCAGCTATGAGATGCTAACCAAAGCAGTGAGATTAAAGGAGGCCTTCAAATGGAGGGACTGGGGTCATCTGGTGCACAGGAGATAATTCCAGATGCAAGAGAGAGCTGCCTGAAGAGGCATGAGATTGCTGGGGGCAAGACACAGTAAGAATCTTAAGAATATTATTTGGTCAGTTGCTGTTGTAGTTGATTTTGCTAAAGCAATACTGACTTTGTATTTGTTTTACTTGTCATCAAAATCTACCAAGCTTATTTGTTTTTTAGCTATGGTGTATTTTATGCCTTTAGCATTGGTTCAAGGTGGCTGTTTAAAACTGTCAGAGTACCACTGGCCTTCTAAGGGTTAAACAAACTTCAGCTAATACCCTGTTGCCTTGCTTTGAGTATTGGGTTGTCTTGTTGGGAAAGAGCACCTCCCTTCTAAAGAAAGGGGGAAACTAAACCACTAGGAGAAGGTTTTTAAGGTTTTCAATTTCAAAAGAGAATGACACCTACTGAGATTAATAAAATTTTAAAACATTCCAATTTAAAGTCCTTTAAATATTGAATGCAGGCAACTTTTCCATAGGCAAAGCAACCATGGAAGGAGGAGGTGGCAAATTTTGATCCCGTTAAAGGCCAAAGGTGCTCTATTAATTTTGGAGGGACAGACAGCAGTCTTGCATAAGAAAAATGGGCGTTTCTACCAGATGGTAAATTATTGTATAGCACTAAACAGTTGGAAAAGATCAAGTCTATGAAGCATCTGGTGGTGTATCTGACAATTCATGAGTTTTGCATGATGCATGCTGTATGTATCTCATGGGCTGGAGAGGAAAGTTATAAATCTGTCAGTCTTGAAACTGGAGAGAAGCTTGATCACATCTGCTGAAAGAAGAGAGAAATCAAGAGACAGACCTATTCTTTAGCTGAGTTTTTTTGTGTTGCTGAGAGTTCCTCCTGAATGAGGGCTGTGGAGGTGCCATTGACAGGACTCTGAGCAATCTGCACTCAAGATACACCATTAGATGAGGCACTTTTGTTGTTAATGGAAGTGAATGAAAGAGGAAAAGCTCTCTGAAAGCTATTCATCCCCAGTGTGGTCTGACAAATACCTAAGATGTTTTCAGCACCACCTGTAAAACTTGTTCTCTGTCCTAATCTGAGAGAGTTTGACACACATCATTAGTTTTGACACAGTAATTTCAACCTTTGGTGTTTCCCACCCCCCTCCCCAAGAAGGGTAGACTCTTAAGATTCTGGCTGCTGTTGAGCCAGGTGTGATGCTGCTCAAAGGGTGCTTCAGTGGATGCACTTCTCTGGGCAGCACAAATTACCCCTGTACATGCAGAATTTAGAAACATAATCATCACTCTTAACACAGGCATTTCTTCCCATTCCTGTGTGGGCTGTATCTGGAGAGCTGGCTAACGCCGGGCAAGCGGCTTGGGGACTGAACTGAGCTTCCTGTTGGAATACAGCTTATGCAGCTATAAAAAATACAGCTACCTGGGTCTGTCCCTGCTGTGTAAGACATGTTAATGGTGCTTTTAGTAATCCTTTGGTGAGAGATGAGCGAGGATATAAAGTTGGAGGGCAACACAGGTAAAGGAGTGTGCAGCTGGTACAAAGAACATCTTTTGCAGTATTCAGAATCTTGCTGCTGAACTTAGTTCGGTTTGTGCTTTCTCGTTGAGACAATAAAAGAAGGATGAGATGATCAGTATTCTCTCTGCATCTGGGTTAGAGCTAGGTTGTTTTGTAAAGTATTTTCAGATGTCTTGGCGGCAGAAGATGTTGCATAAATAAAGATTTCTGTGTGTTGTGTGATATTATAACGTGTGAAAAGATTTACTGTGCAAATACAGTAACAGAATGGAGCAGAATCATGATCTGCTGTTTGTTAGTATGATGTGATGTAAATATTTGCCAAGGTAGATTCTCTTGAGACTTCTTGTGGATTTCTCTAGGCATGATCGTTGCTGGCATTCTTTGAGTACCATGTTTTTGTCAGAAGTGAAAGCGTTTGTAACTTGTGATACTTCCATCAAAAGCTCAGTGGTTTTCAGAAAAAAACCCCAACAGCCCACAAAAAAACCCAAGACGTTTCCTCCTGTCAAAAACTGAGCAAAATTCAAAAATATCTTTGTGGTAGAGCAGTCTTGAAGATGTTTTTGAACTGTAAGGGTGGTGTGTCGGGCCACACGCAGCCTGTGCACTTGCAGATACTTTGCTTCAAGGATACTCACAGGGTCTGCTCAGCCTGAGGTTTTTTTCACTAATAATACTTTGTTGCAAAATTTTGGTAACCTGCAGCTTAGGGGAGAATCTTACCAACTTTTTAATGGCTGTTGGGCTTGTGCTGAGATGCCCTGAACTTGAAGTGTGGGCCCCTGTCACTGCTCGGTGTAGTCACTGAGGGCATGGGGCTTGCTGACTCCTTTTAAGTCTGTCTTAACAGGCTGACCTTGGACTTTTAGGTGAAAGTACAATGAGTATATTCTCAGGAAAAAATAAAGAAGGCAGGCATACAGAAACTGTATTATTTTTAAATATTTGCATTTTATTGGTTGGTTTTCAAGGAATTTTCTGTATTTCAATATTCAGGCAGATGCCCAAGTTAAGGCAATTTACAAGGTAATTTACTTTGTTTTGGAAAAGGAATTATCAATCATTGTCAAGACAGCCATCCTTTCCCTTCTTGAGAGTTTCAAGCTGAGGTGTTTGCTTCTCTGTATAGACACTTTCCTAATAACATTCTACTGTGACTCTGGTAGCCCTGTGAGCTGACAGCTGCTTCAGTTCAGCTTCTGTTTCTTCTCCTTGAACCCGTTGAGACTTGTCTGGTGTACACCAGCCCAGCTGGATGGCCCAAGCTATGCTTCAGATGTAATTTGACCACAAACCACCCTACATATGCAATCAACCATGTCTGTCTTGGGCAGATGGAAGAAGAAGAGTTACATGAGCGTAAGACTGTTCCTTGTATTTAGTGTGCAACTTCTGAACTATTTGTTTTGAATAACAGCAACCAAAGGATGCATTAATAGGCCATAAAACAGACTGTACATGAAGATAAACTTGGAGATGGGTGTGCATTTATGCCTTGTGACCCTTGAAATCAGCTTACTGGCTTCAGGGACATCAGTGTGGTGCTCTGTTGCTCATGCAGCAAAGATAGTTAAATTTCACTTTGAAAGTATCTGTAATGATGTCTTTACAGTGTAGTTTGGTATATTGGCAGTTAATCTATGTGTCATGTTTGATCATTTTCCGTTTCTTCCTCTCTTGGTTTGCAGGAGTAAGTCTGTGTCTGTAACACTGGATGTACTGACTGCTTGCCTCAGACTGAAGAGGACTTGCTCTACTTTGGAATATGGTGCCTAACTTCTGCATCCCAGTACTCACTGTGCCAGCAGCCATCCTCTGCTGCTTGATGCTGCCTTCAGCAGGAGCAGACAGTAAGTAACATTCGGGTTTGGACAGCTTGAGTGCCTTGCAAGATTTCTTTTAAGGAATATTAAACCTTTTTGGTTTGTACTGGAATCACTGAGAGCTAAGGGACAACTCCCCCCCACCCCCCGGTCTCTTCTTTCCCAGTGTGCGCATTGCAGATAAACAGGATGTGTGTGAGGGGGCACAAGTAGAACTAAACAGACTGACAAAATTTATTCGAGCACAGGAAGAATTTCTGTAGTAGCTGCAAGATCAAAACCTGACAGTTTGATTTCTAACACGTAGAGATGAGTAAAGAAAATTGGGGGCGGAGGAAGAAAGAAGTATTGGGGTCACAGTAATCCCTGTTACTTTTTCCTTGTTCTTTTGCCAGCTCTCGTAATTTGTGTAGCACTGAGACATCTCTCCTGAGTCAGCAGGCAACTGAGAGCTGTTGGGGAAGAGGGTGCGAGTTTTTACCTTCTGGTGTAGCTCTCCTACACCTATATTTTAGCGGAATTGGAGTAGAATGTTTCCTTGTGGTCATGCTTTAAGCTGTTGTGTCCCGTGCCTGTTGTGCTGGTAGTCTTACAGAGCTGCTGTGACTGGCTTTGAGCAGCCCCATCCAGGTCAAGGAGAAAAATGTCCACAAAATGCTGTTGTGGACAGACAAGAGGTGAGAAACACAGCTAATAGCTAATAGTAGGAATGCCTCGTGGAATGAGTTATACAGAGACGAGAAAACCTTGTGGCTTTTTTACATAGTACTGGTTTTCATAAATCATGTGTATTTGTTAGACTATCCCCAAGTATATATGCATCCCTCCTCCCCCTTTTTTTTTTTTAACCTGTAACCAGTTTTGCAGTGTCCAAACATCTGCACATTCATCACAGGCTCTGGCTGTGAGTGGTGAATACTCCATGCCTTTGGAAGCACCCAGGGCTCCTGGGACACTTGAGCTGGAGCAGAGGTGACCATGATGCACCTTCTGAGCTGCTGACAGTCATCTGCTTCCCACTGCAGCTTTAGTCACCAGGCTTATAATTAGATGTAATTTTGTGGAAGTTTAAGAGGAGATCTTGGTTCATGTTGGTAGTAGCCTGGCTGAACGGAGAAAACAGATTGGGAGGGTCCTGAATGTTCTTAAGTGATGGGAGGGAGTAGATTTAGAGAAGCTGGAGAGAAGAGTGAAGGAGGGATGTGAAGAAACATACCACTTCACTGTTTTTGTTACCATTAGGGATGACTTGCACAGGCAGCAGACTGGTGTGTGGTCTGTATGAGTCTGGGCTGCCCAGTTAAACTGGGAGCAGCAGCTGTCTCCTTCCTCAGCTTTCTTCACTGTCTCCTGGAGCTGCTGGAAGGTGCTTATTCAAATCACTTTCTCTACACACTGTAGCCCATTTTGGGACCTGGCACAGAGAAATACATGTTTAGTGTTCTGAAATGTATAAAAATTCCCTGAGGTTCATTATCTTTATCCTGGCTCCTGCAGAGGAGAGAAGCGTCACTCCATCAGGTATGAGTAAGCTGATGGAGCTTGAGGTGTCCTAGGACAGTTCTTAGCTTGAGGATAACTTGCAGGAGGTATGGTTTGCTAATTTTGTGGAACACTTCCACATGCTTAAATTTAACAAAATTGGCTCTCTTTCGCAGGCCCAGATCCAAATATTGGTGTCTCAGTTGTGGAATTCTTCTGTGTTGAAAAGCATATCTGTATGTGTGCCTTTTTCTCTGGCTCAGGCCAACTCTGAATTACTTTTTCCTAATCTGGAAGGCAGGTCTGGAGGGCAATGACCTTTTAACCACCATAGCCACCATGGATTAACCGAGGGTTTCCTAGGATGGAAAGTGTTGCTCTGTGTGTTTTAGCAATTTAGAGCTTTTCTGTTATCTTACCCACTGAATCTTGCCACCGACTCTGAGGGGCTGGCATCTGTGTGAAAGGGCCTGCTCTGTGCCTCTGCAGGGAGCAAAATATCACCCCAAACCCTGTGCTTTTCATGTCCTTCCATCAGTGAGGTAGACAAGAAGATACAGTAGTGAATCTGGCATTGGGGAGTCCTGGTTGAGGACAGCAGTGGAGAACAAGGGGAAGCTATGACAGTGTATGCACACTGGAGCTTCCTGTTGAAGCCAGAGAGGGATGCTGTGAAAGGGGCACCCTGTATGCACATTCCTCAGTTTCTCAGTCCCCATAGCATCCTGTTGGCTTCAGTCAAAGAATGTTTATTTACACGGGTTGTGGCTGTTGCCAAGATGTCACTGTGACCCTTCCTCTTCCCCATTGCAGGGCTGCTTGGAGACAGTGGAGGGATGGGCAGCCTCTGCATCTGCAAAGCATTCCGGCATTTCCCCAATTAAAAGCAGCAGGATAATGAGAGCAGGGTTATCCCTGGAATTTCTGGAGTCAGTCCCCAAAATTGCTTCTTACAGGAGCAGAGAAGGAGTGCAGGGGGTGGGCTGTGCTGCATTCCTGGCAGCAGCATGTCTCGGTGGCTGAGTGCTCAGGAAGCACCCACAACTGGGTCTTCCCTACCTTCCCCACCTGTGCTTTGGAGCTTCTGTTGTTACAACAGATTTCATTGTTGCTGCCATAGCTTCCTGACAATTAGGCAGCTGGCAGATAGCTGGATGTTAACACCTGAGATAAAACAGATTGAATATGTATCACCTAGCGGAGTTAGCGCCCGGCTGCGCCACGATACCTCTCCTGGAATTGACTTTACGGGAGCTGTGAATAATGTCAGCGATGAGGAATTGAAGGGGCATCCAAAGGTTAAGCTGTGTGGCAGTGTCAGAAAAACAGAGGCTCGCTGGGTGCCTCCCTGGCAGCAGGACCACAGTGGTGGTTTCCCAGCTGCTCTGGGAGGGTTGCTGGGAGGAGGTGAGCGGGAAGGGGGCACATGTGTGCGAACGGTGGATACTGAAGTGCTAATTTGGCAGAAAGCTCTTCCAAATCCTCCCCAGCTTTTACAGACTGCAGTAAGAAATTATTAAATTTTCTCTGTGATCTGACTGTGATTCTGTCAGGGTGACCCTAATTCCATTAGAGCAGCTCCGAGCTGATTCAGGATGGCTGTTTTACCCATTCTCCCTCAGCTTGCTTGTGTGGGGTTTTTTTGATACACTCTGTGCTTCCCTGCCTGTCAGCTTTTGATTGTGCACGGGAAAAATGGCTTTGCAGATTTCATTTAATGTTCAGTGCAATTGTCAACTAAAAGATGCTTTTTTCAGCTTTTGAAAAATGTCATTTACTCTAATAAAATAAAAAAAAAATCCTCTCTCAAAACAAAAAATGCAGAGAAAACAGGAAAAAAATCAATACTGTTATCAGAAATCATCAGCAGCGTGTTTGGTTGTTGGCTTGGTTTTTTTTAAAAAATTACACTTTGTTTTTAAAGTCCTGGGCACAGGTTGCATTAGCCAAAGGAAGAGACTGGGTGACCCATCCAAAGCCTTTTCTAACCACAATATATCTTGGTTTGTCTGGTACTGAATTTCAAAGGGCTTAAGGAATAAAACCACTTCAAAAGTGACCTTGGAGAAGGAAAGAACTAAGGCAAAATTAGGCCAACTACCTGTGAATTGATATGTGGTAAACAAATAATTTGCACCTTTTGATTTCCAAAGGTAGAGCAAGCTTGGCTCATGTTGAGGGGATGGATGAAAACTGCATCAATGAGCTGGTGGTGGTGAAGGCAAGGCTGTGGCTCCCACCACCTCTGGTCAGAAAGGACTGAAGTCTGAAGTGTCTCAGGGCTGCCCTGCCCCTTGTAAGAAGGGGTTGCTTTGTGTAAGAAAGATGGGCATCCTGTACATGTGGTGGTGGTGGTGGGTTATTTTGTGTTATTGTTTTTTGGTGGTTTTTTCCCAATCAATCCTGTTTCTTGGATGATAATTGGATTGAGGAGGCACGTTAAAAAGAAAACAGGAAGGTAAGATGCTGCTACTTGTGAAGGTTGGGGAGAAAAAGGAAGGTACTAGCATGGCCTTCCTAGAGTGGTGACTTCAGGTGAGCTCTCTTTGCCAGGGATTTTGCATTGCACTTGAAGTGTGCTGTCCACAGGTTTTGGGTGGAAGAGTGCTGGAGGGAGCATTTGTTATGGCACTTGGTTCTTCTTGTCTCCCAGCTCTGCTGTCTGCTCTTACTGTGTTGTGTTCATGGGGCCCAGGAGTGGCGTGGCAGGTTTTGACACCCTGATTCAGCTCCACTGCCTTTGCTTCATGACCTGAATGATGCCTCAACAACAGCTCAACCCCAAATACAGCTGCTCCAGGCCACCCTGAGGGGCAGGCTGGCTGTTGTGCAAGCCTGGAAAATGGCCTTTTTGGGGAACTGGACAGCAGGATCCCATCCCAGAAGCTGGACCTGAGGCTTCTCCACTGCTCTCTTGCATCAGCTTCTGCTTCCAGGTTTCCTGTTTGCTTGCCTGTCCCCAAACCCTGTGTGTAGTCGTTATGGGTAATTGATGTGATCGGATCCAGGTATTGCAGCACAGGTAAATACTAATTTTCTGCAATTTCACCTTGACATATTCCATCAGTGAAGAGAACATGGAAAATATTGTTTAGGAAAACCCCTTGACCTGAGGCATTGGGGTGGCATCATTAAGGGACAGGTTGAAATATTAACCACAGTTATTGGGCAGTGTTTATTTTTGGTGCCCTTACTCATCATAAAAATAAATATATATATTTAGGTAGAAGCGGATACCACACTTTTCTGTAAAATACCTAAATGCTGCCTGCTGGTAACTGTTGCAGACATCAAGGTAGGAGGGATGCTCTGAGGATAGACACCATGTATAGAGTAGACAACAGATCTTTCTCTGCTTTTATAGCCCTTTTACCTCCAGCACTCACAGGATTCACATGAATTTGTTTAGGTTGCTACACACAACAGATCACAGCATGACCATTTGTCTTTTTTATGTATTGCTCAAGCTGACATCATTCATCAGTCAACATCAGCTGTCAGGTCAAAGGTCTGCCTAGCCCCAAATCCCTCATCCTGTAGTGGTCCATTCAAAGACCTACGGAGGGTGTAAGAGCAGCATGAATACACAGTGATCTCTTCCTGGTGTCCTCAGGGAGTGCTGGCTCCTGGACCCACAGAGGTGCTGTAGTAACTTCAACCATTTGCTCTCAGGCAGCTCTGAATGGTCAGTCTGCAGGGATACCTTGGGGCCAGTGGTTTGCATGGAGACCACAGTGTAGGCTCCAACTTTTGCCTCTACTCTGACTTCTGCCTCTGCTCCTTTTGCCTCTACTCCAATTTTTCTCCTATTCCTTTTGCCTCCACTCTGTGGTTCTGTGTTTAGACCCCTTACTGCAGCTCTGCAGGGCTAAGCATTCTCACTTGCCATTCACACCATTTGGACTCAGCTGCACAGCCAGTTACTCTCTTGCCTTCACAAGGGAGTTCCTGTGTTTAAGTGTCCATATAAATCATCCAGCACAGTGACAAATGTTTGAGGGGCTGGTATATTTAATACTTGATCTTTGAAACAGCGTGTGCTTATTGGCTTGGTGATACAGAAAACCAGTAAAGCTGCTTGCAGTTTTATCTTCAGTGTAGATTCATAGATTTTAAGGACAGAAATCAGATCAGTGAAGTCTTCTACTCTGACCTGCATAGCACAGGCTGTATAATTTCAGCTGGTAATTTCTGTGTCTGCTTTTAATAGCTGTGGATGAGCTAGCACGTAGCCTGCTTTTGAGAGGCTATCAAATCATGATTTGAAGACTAAATGGTAGAGAATTTACCCATCTCCTGGTGTGATCTGTAAAAATGGCAAGTAGTCATTACTTCTTCAGATCTGTATTTATTTCAAACTGCGTTTATGCATTTTTTGGGTTCAGACACAGGATGTTGGAACGTCTGTCAGGTAGGCTGAAGACTTCTGCTATTTAATGAAAACTGGTGAAGCAAGTTAGAATGGAGAAGTTAGAGAAACTGAAAGTTTGTCCTTTTTGTTGTAGAAAAATGGGCTGGTCTTGGATTTTCTGACCAGATCTTCAGTAGTCTTCCAGACTCTTCAGAACATTTTTTAATGTCAAAGACCTTTGAATCCCTTTCTGGGCCTCTGATCCCCAGGATGAAAACTTGTATTTCATTACTGTGACTTGGCTTTTTTGCTCAAGAATATCTACCATTAAGTACATTAAAGTGCATTTTGCTGGATCCCAGCTCATCCAGTCATCTGAGTAATTCCATACAGGTAACCTTCACGTGCTGTTAATAGCTGACTGCCATTCTTGGTGAAGCTCACCCTTTTCTTTCCAAATCTAATTGCCAGCTAGTTGCATTTATTCATGGATGTTAATCAGTCATGGCTGTTTGCAGGGGCTGCTATGTGTATTTTAAAGAAATATTTAAAATATCCTATAGGAGTGATGGTAGGATTCTTTGCAGATAGAAAGGAGTGCCAGGAATCCAATTAAATAGTACAGTTTGTTGTGCTGCTGCTTGCTACTGGTAGTACTGACGTCAGAAAGGGGAAAAGTATGAGATCTGCTTTCAGTGTTTTAGCTGAGCAGTTGTAAAAAGCAATGAAGTGGTAAGAGGGAAGCTTGGTTTTTTTTCTTTGATTATCTCTTCATTATATTGGTGCTTCAGGATGATACTGTAATATAAGATGATCAAGCTCATTTTTGTGAACAAGCAAGAGTATGAAAGTCGTTTGCTCATAATGTTAGTCAGTCTTTTTTGATGGGGAACATGCCTGGTTTGAAAAGGAGTGTGTGGGGGGGAAATCATCTGTTCATGGATGCTTTTCCTCTGTTTAGTTGTCTATCTTTATGTATCAGGAGCTGAAATGCAGTGGTGTACTCCTAATTGAATGCTGTGTTTAGTCCCCTGTGAGAATCACTGCTTTGTCTGTGCCAGAGACAAATCTCATTTATTTTGTTGGTGTGAAGGCACTGTAGCGTGCTTATTGAAAGTTTTACGTCACAGAAGTGTCTTTTGCCTTGCACACTTTACTGGTATATGATCACTGAATTAAAGCACATTTCGTAGGGGATGTTGGCTTTACATTTGTATATGAATTGTAACCTGCAATGCCAGAGCTTGGTTTGGATATCAGTTACGTTTGGGCTTTCTCTGATGAATCATAACATTAAGCCTTCACAAGGCCAAGGGGTATCGCATGGTATTAAAAAGAAATAATTACAGAATATATTTCATGTCACGTAGCACAGGCTGGAATGAACTTGCAGCCCTGTTGTGCTTTTCAGATTGGCCCTTCATTAAATATATTACTTCATTTCCTCCTGATCTCCCCTTGTAATTAATAATACAATTTCGAGGAAAGTATTTTGGATTGAGACATGTAGACAGTACCTGGTCAAAACTTAAACTAAATGGAAATGCCACCATTTTCCAACAGAGACTTGTTACACCAAGGGTGACTGTTGTAAGTTGGTGCTTTAAAGTCAGCATGTCAAGAAGAGGCTTGGACTTGGTTTGTCTACACGAGGTAATTCTACTTGAGCTTATACTGACTTCTCTGGTAGTAGCCAGGGTCTCATGGAGAGAACCAAAATCAGTCCACTGTTGGCACTGGTTAATATTGCAAACCTAAAATGAATCACACAGAGAATTCTGGCTTGCTTTTGCTGCTTTTCATGCAGGGTTTTTCTAATTCTATTACAAACTCTTTCTGCATGTGATAACTTTGGTTCACCTCAAAGATGAGGGATAAGCATGTATAAGCCCTTGCAAGTTAGTTGTCACACTGGGAGAAGGCAATGACTCTTGACCCTCTGCACCTTGTTACAAGGGTGAAGAACACCTACAGTTTTCTTTGCATTAATTTTTAGCCAAGTCCACTTCGACTGCTGTGTTACTTCTGTTAAAGGTTGTTTTGAAAAGGGGTTTTAAATAGACCAGGAAATTTTCAATATGGAAGGTTTTTGCCCTGAAAAATCCATCTGTAATAACCTTTTTGAGCCTCAGCCTTAGCACAGCTGTGCCTGGCAGGTGGGACTGTCCCTTTTCACCCACTTGTCAAAACCAGCTGGGGGCTTGTGTGGGTGGGAGACACCAGAGTGCTGACAAACTCTCACTTTCACTGTGGTGTTGTCCTTAAGGCAGAGGTGGGGCTTCCTTGGTTTTCAAGCTTGAAACTGCAGTTCTCTCTCTTCAGAGTAAATGCAAGAGTTGGTTTGCATTGGTTTCAGAAAGGATTTCAACCTCTATTAAAAAAAAAAAAAAGACAACTTTGAGGTGGCTACAGGTGTATGGTACTTATTCAGTGTTTAATTTACAAGAGGGAAGATCCTTTGGAAGAACTGAATGATGAGTGGTGAGAATCTTGTTAAATGCTGAAAAAGTTTAAAATAGTGATATGATGAAGATGGATGTGTATTTTAATCCCCTTTAGGATCGAACAGAAACTTTCAGGAGTTTCAGGATGCAAGAAAACCCTTAGAGAAGCAAAATTTTCTCATGAGCAAATCCTTTCGTATTCCTGTTTAAAAGACTGGGATGCCTTGTCCTGGCACAGTGTTCTCACTCTTGCTGTGCTGTGTGCAAAGAGTTTTGTATGGCTCTTGGGAGGATGATGATGGTAGTTCAAGACCTGGAAAGGCTCCCTTTCCTCCTGTTTGATGTAACAGGCAGTGGTCCTGGCTGGTGACTTATCATTTGTACATACTGTATATACCCTTCCAATATCCTTTTTTATGCTCCATTATATGCAGTTTATCAGGGGTTACACGAAGTTCCTTAGTTATAACCTGTTGTTTACAGCTTTTTATGGGTTTGTTGTATGGCTGAAATGTGCCCTGCTTGGTCTCCAGCCAGGGTTCAAGTTGAGGGGCTGCATTTTATGAGTTGGACATTTGCTATTGGGTTCTTTCTGCAAAAGTTGTCTTTGAATGCTCTTAAAAACAAAGGGAGTGGAAAAATACTTTTGTACCCTTAAAGGTGACTGTTGGTGTTATTTATAGATCTCTAGTCTAAAATGTCTGTGAAAACAATTGACCACTAAAGTGCATCTGCAGTATTGTCAAGAGAAAACGGAACCTGATTTGTGGAAGGAGTGACCCATAGAAAAATAGGCTGCTGAATAATATAAAGGGAATTTCACGCTAAATCATGAAGGAGAGGATGCTGTCTGAGCTGGTGTGTAGCTAAATTAGCTGTATATTCATCCTGTGAACGCAGCCAGAGCCGCTCTTGTCTCAGCCTTCCAGAGACCCAGAGGTGCAGAGGCCTCCAGGTCCTCCAGCACCCAGCCTGGAGCGTGGGCAGAGAGAATTAATTCCCACTGACACTGTGGAGTTTTCTCTTCTATTGCATTTGTCTGTTTCTCGAGGCAGTCGTGCAAACGGAAAGGTTTTTTTGTTGAAGTTGCTCTGTGGTTGTACTGTAGGACACAGGGGCTTGTCTTTCTAGACAATGCCTGTTGAACTTTGATTCTGCCTTAGTAAATGCATGGAACATTTAACATGTTTAACTGCCTAAGTTTGGGTGTTTTTTTCCTCAGATGCTAAAATACACCACTGTTCATATGACTGCAGAGTTCTGTGGCCTATTTTAAGAGCAGAGTATGATTTGGGGGCTTTTTTACACATTGGTACAAAATCCCACTATTGTTCAGTCAGCATCTGTGCAGTGCTCCACATCTTTTTCCATTAGACACTCAGCCTTCTGTTGCAGATAAAGCTTTTTTTTTTCTGAGGCAAATTTAGTTGAAAAATTCTACCATTGTCTGTAATCCGTAGTGTGTTGTGTGAGAAGTTTCCTGTGTAATTTTGAGGAATTTAAGAAACTCCACTTAACAGATAAAGGGTTACATGTAGTTTGTATGTAGCATACCATGTGGTGTTTTCCAAGTTTGTGTCAAATTACAGATGAGACTATGAATTATTCTGTGTCACAGTAGTTGCTGGACTGTATCAAACTCTAGGTCCACTTACCCCAAAATTGCCCAATATAAGGCTCCAGCAATGGGCAACAAATGGTCCATGCTTTAAGGAGGTGCTCTTACTCTTGCCTTTTCTCTCCCCACCCAAATTAGTTCCTGTTTCCTGTGTGAAATTAGAAGTTGTTCTCAGAAGCTGGACTTCTGTTTTTACTTCTGTAAAGCTTCATTAATTGCAACAACTCTAAATATTGTTATACGCACATGGGCAAAGGAATAATGCCCAATGTATATTTGTCAAGGTCAGATCAATCTAATTTTCTTTAATGACAGGATAACAGGCTTTGTGAATGGAGAAGCTGTAGATGTCATTTATCTTTAGTAAAGCTTTCAGTGCTCCCTCATGAGACTTTTTCCTGTGAAACATCTGCTCGTAGGGTGGGTATTTGGCAGTTTGGTAGCATTCAGCATTTGCAGTAATGATCTCTCTGATAGAATAGAGAACATGCTTATTAAATTTGCAGGCAACAACAAGCTGGGAAGAGCAGCAAGCATGTTGGAGGACACCATTAGAATTCAAAATGATCTTTACAAATTGGCAAAACTGTCTGAGAGGATGCATGTCAATAAGGAAAAATGTGGATAGATGTTTGAAAATAGGAGCAATCAGCTACATAAATACAGAATGAGACAACTGCCTAGACAGCTGGTATACAGAAAAGGTCTTGCAGTGCTAATGGATCAGAAACCATACAGGAATCAACAAAGCCATGCTGTTTTAAGAGGCGCAGAAATGAGGAGTACCATCATGAAGACACATTAGATTGTCTTTCTACTCTGCTCACATTGGTAAGGCCTCCAGTGAAACATTTCATCTTGAGCAACCCACTGCCAGAATAGAAGGATTAATTGAGGAGAACTCAGTCTTCCCCATCCTGTGCTAGGAGAAGAAATTATGTGCCTAAACTGCAGCTGAGAAGTTCAGGTCAGGCACTAAGCAACGCTTGCTGACACGCAGGATTGCTGGGCATGGAATTGGATTTCCGGAGGAATTTCTGGAATCTTAAATGCAAGCAGAAAGTGTTACCTCATACAGGTTTTGAATAGACAGTGTGATTTCTTAAATGAATATTTCTTTGTCTTCATTTATGAATCAGGAAAGGTACAGGCTCCCAGCCTGTCTTCTCGAGGTCACCTGACACTCTGATATTTTTATCCTGTCCTTTTTCATCCTCCTCTCAAGTGACAATCATTCTCTTCCCTCTGACTATGTAACTTTGTGTGAAAGTGTTTTCCAGGTCCTTGGTCCTCAGCAGTGCCCTTCTCTGACTTAAAACATGGAACATTTGTTGCCCATCGCGGGAGGTTTATGTTGGGGCAATTTTGGGATAAACGGCTCTAGAGTTTGACACAGTCCAGCAATTACTGTAACAGAAAATAATTCATAGTCTCATCTGTAATTTGACACAAACTTGGAAAACACCACATGGTATGCTACATATAACTACTATAACTCTTTATATGTTGAGTTTCCTGAATTCCTCGGAATTACACAGGAAACATCTCACACAACATATACAGATTAAAAGATCTCCTGACTGAAATATGTCTAAATGCTTATTTATGTGTATAAAAGGGAAAATGTATTAAAAATGTGTGTTTGTGTAGAATGCTTTTAATGTCAGTGGTAGTGGAAGGGAAGATGTGTAAGGTTGTTTTTTTATCCTCCTTCCAGTAGTTATTCTTGCTATCATTAGCTATGCATCAACCCATGCACTTCTATCTGGTGAGTGGAGTCCCAGGGCTGTATGAGATAGGATTGTCTCATGCTTCATGTTAAAAGATCCTGGTTAATTCATTGTATGTTTGTTGTGGATAAGAAGCAGCTATTTACCCACCTAGACTTTTCCTTTCCTGGGTTTCATAAAAGAGCCACATACTTCTTGGAAAACTTTCTCAAAAACAGATCAGAGGAGATTTGTCTTTTTAATGAATTGATTTAAATCAAGATGCAGGCCATTACATGAGTTCCTGAATTCTGGAAACTCAAGCCGTTGTGTTGGGGCGGGTTTTTTTGCCATCAGACTTTGACTTCAAACTGCAATTATTTTTCACAAGATGAAGAATGAGATCTGTTGCCTGTTATGAATAATAGAGTATGGTAATATCACAGCTATATATGCAAACTCTGCAGACTGGCAGCACAGCTGCTAAACGTTACGTTTTTAAAATATGTACAATCTGTTGTCAACAGAATTAAAACCGGGAACATTATATGGCTTGTTTCTGTGTGAGAGTGTTTTGTAGGGAAATTTAATGATGAATTGTTCTACATTTTGATCTTTAAAAAAAAATAATTCTGAGTCTTTGTGCCCTTCTAGTGAATTGGGGAGATTCTCAGATTAAGATGTGGAATTCTAATGGCCAGCCTGACATTTCCTGGGCCTGGCTGGATACCTGGTCTTGATTAGTTTTCTAGCATACCTGCTCTGCCAAGCTGGAGAGGCTCACACACTCCACAGCTGAGCTTGAAGTGGTTGCACTGTAAACCTCGTTCCAGTTGATAGTGGAAAGTTGTTTTATTGTTCCTCTCCCCTGATATGGATGCAAGTGGAAGTGTTGAAGGGAGGTGTGATCGCTGTTGTTTTTGTATTTTGTTGTTATCTTCCATCTTCATATACAAAAAAGTGAGAAATGCAGCATGCCCAGCTGTCTGAGAGCAAATGTGAATCGGCAAGATAAACCTTCAGAGGCTGTAATGGGCCTGACTACAGATGATCCTTCAGCACTTCATTGCTATCCTGTACCCTGCATCCTGGCTTGAACCACAAGCAGCAGGAGAAATAAGGTGGAAATACAGCAAAGAACCCATAGCAGTCCATCATTTTGATGCTGAGAAGGGACTGATGTGCACTCGGGACATCTTCTGCTCTTGTACTCCTGACTATGGAGCAGGACAATAAAGAGGGAACAACCCAGAAATGAGAGAAATGCCAAGAATAATAATTTACTTAAGTAAATGTTTATAAATATACTTAAGTGTTTACTTAAACATTCCTGTTCCTCATCAGGAAAATGCTAGAACAGTTTTTGGAGTCCTGCTGTTTGAGAGAAGATGCAGACAAGCACTCTCCCAAAATGCCATCACTGGGGTGAGGGAGCCTGGCGCTGCTGAGCAGCTCCTCGGGTGTTTCTGTGCTCCATTCCTCTCACCTGCAAAAAGAAATGCCAGCATTAGCAGATCTCTGATTGTGTCTGTGCTGGCAGAGGGTCCCAGGACTGATTTATAGCACTTGTTCAGCTTTCAGCGAGCAGCAAATGTGTTGCTTAATTATTCATGGCAGATGTATTATTGCAGGAAATTAAGACATCGAGGAAACAAGTAAAAACTCTTACTGAATAGAGCTATAAACAAGGTAAGGTGGAAAGAAATGCTGGGGAACAGCGCTGAGATGCTAAAAAACCTTTGTGCTCAGGAACGTTTCACGCCTTCTGAAAATAATTGGTTAAATTCCCAGATATGTAAGTCATCGTTCATAGTACATAATTAAATATTCTATTAGCTAACAAGCTGGTTTTAATTTGTTACATTTGTCATCTAAATTACATATTTGTGAACGTGTGAAACCTTCCTATGGTTTCTTTCAGCACGTCCACTTATGTAACAACACAAGTTCGGTTTGCGTCTTTGACTTTCCTCGAAAGATTTGGTGTGTTACTTGTGCAGGACACTTTAGGTCAACCTTTGGCTTTCTGTACCAAAGGAACAGTTTCTGGATTTGAGTTCTGTGTCCCTGAGCTACTGCTGTGCCTGGAGCAGTGGTGTATGATGCTGCTGGCACTAGATTTCCATTGTTTGAAGTGGCTCTGCAGGCAGGCACAGCACCCAGCTCTATTTCAGATGAGGCTGTAGCTTCATTCAAAGATCTGTTTGTGTGTGTTGGTGACCTCTGCCATGAACCTGTCTTCTAACCTGTGCCTAATGCCCCACACTCATACAGAGGCCAGAGCTGTTGGCTTTGAAGAGCACCAGCACTTCCTTGCTCATCAGGTGGCATAGGAGGAGCCTGGTGTTTGATTGCTCTCCTGTAGGTGGAGAGACAGTTTCTCATTTATTATTGCTCCGAGTTACCCAATGGCTTTAAACCTTGCACATTTCATGACAATTTTTCAAACATGTATTAACTGACCAAACCTTACTGAGAAGGAAGTGGTTTAAAGAAAACCCTTTCAACTTCTCTTTCTGGAATAGAATTATTAGCTTTATTAAAAAAATTATAGGGAACATCTCTAAGTTTGTGTGTAACCTCAGGCTTCCAAGAGTTTCCATTTCATTACTGTTCATAAGCTCATTATTTTGGTACATCTGCAGTAATTTTGAAGCCCTTTACTTTATAATTTCAATTATGTAGTTTGAAATGTAATGATATTAGAAGTCCTGTTATGGAGGACTCGGAGCAATTTTAAGGTGAGCAAATGGGTGATTCAGCATTGTATCACAGAGAGCGTGTCTACAGACAGGGTTACTCTTGGAACAGTCTTTTCTGTGGTACAGGTATTCAGAGCAGCAAAAATTCAGTAATTTCATTATATATGGTCTTTTGAATGCAGTGACAAAACAGCCTCATGTAGTTCATTCCTGTAACAGGAGGGGAGGTATTTGAGTCCATTTGCAAACTTCAGCTATTTGGAGACTCTGCAAATACGGGTGGTGGAAGGAAAATACTCTATAACTTGTCCTGTAAGGTTAATTTTCCAGACTCTTGCAAGTATGGTATATGTGCAGCACATATATGAATATAACGTGATATAAATGGGGCAAAACAAAGAGATCCTGTAAGAATCACACTGAATCACCAACACTGAGGAACACATTCCTGATTGTGTTTTCTGAAAGCTTGCTGTGCTGTACACGTGCATCTCAGGATTGCCTAAACAGAGCTTTGCTTGCAGACCTAATCAATTGGTTCTCGAGCCGTTTAGCTTTTTAATTACTCTTGTCAAAGTGAAAATTATGTGAAAGGACTTGACTGTGCAATTAGCTGCTGAACATTTTCTGCAGCAATAGTGAGAAAACAATACCAAGTCCCAGAATAGCAGTAGATACAACCATAGGAACAAATCTGCTTCAGCGAAGAAAGAGATATTCTAGTAACTAATCTGAATGAAAGATAATTTATTTTTTAAATATGCATATATTCACAGATGTGAGGAGAAAAGGCTGTTTGTGTGAGAAAAGCCTGTCCCCAGCTGAAGGGCAGGCTAGTTATCACTTGCTGATTTGCCTCCTGATTTGAGGGCCCTGCTCTTCACAGGGAGAGTCTACAGCTCTGCCCGCAGTCAGGGCTGAGCATGTTAGAAGAGATGCCATCTCTTTGACCTCCAGACTGCTGGGGGCTAAATTTTAGGAAAAAAGGGTTCACCTTTCCTGTGCTGCAGCTGTGGGAGAGCATACAGTGAGTTACTTCTGCGGACGGTGAGAGCCTGGTTAGTGTTCACTCAGTGATCTATAGATCATCTGCTCAGACAAATTATATCTCTCAACAGCTTCACACTAAACTAATCTGGGCATTTAAAAAAATAAATAAATGAGGCAGTGTCTATAAAGAGCTCCCATCTAGTGAAGTGGAGCAGTTGGAGCCTGATTAATGAATCCCATTTTCCCGCCTGCGTGTGTGTTCACTGTTCCCCTCGGCCGAGCTCTGTCATCCAGGACAACCCCTGTGCAAATGCTCCATGTGCTGCTGGAGTCTCTGGCTGGGACCATGGGCCACCATGGCCACCAGGACTTTCACCACTACGGTCAGTTCTTGGCCAGGGTGCAGAAGGCAGGGCTCCTGCAGGATATCTGTACCTCAGAGTGCATTGCAGGAGTGGCATGACCGTCTCCTGGCTCTGCCATGTCCAGGGCCGAAGCACAGGGCCGTATGTTCGGGGAAGTACCTGGTGCCCCTCAGAAGTGTAGCATGTTGTCTTTCACGAAGATAAAACAGTGTTTTTTACAAACAAGATGGAAAACACAGGCTAAATTTACTGTTAGATGGCTGAGCTGGTGGAAGGGGCCTGTGTCACCGTGTGCCAGCTGACCGAGCTAATACACTTCTCCTGAGGACAACGGCTGAACAAAGCCTGGTACTCGCCCTCCTATGTTTGGAAATGCTTAATAGATTTGGAGGCTCAGAATTTTAATGCAGCTCTGTGTTGAGAGAGGTCTTTGAAGTCCCTTGAATGCTTTACTAAGTGTACATGCCAGATTTTAGTTTATTTGTAGCAGGGCTCTTGATGAGTTCTGATCTTCATTAGGCTGTGTACCGGAAGGTCAGTCTGCACACATACACACATGCCTAAAATAATTTATTTTGCTGCCTTTTGGTACCTGCTGCACATGGATGTGTTACTGGAAAAAGAAATTGCTTCTTTTGAATAGCGAATAACAAATAAAATTTCTCCCAAGATGCAGCATTTTTTACAAGGACTCAGGTTTCCAGGACCATATACGGTCAGGATTTTTTTCTTTTCCTAGGAGATGTTGAGGCCAGATCCAGCAGTACTGAGACCAGCCATTCCTTGTGGAGAGTTGAAAGCAGGTGAAAAGGGCTCAGAAACCAGGGGGATACTTTTATTGTGTCTGAAGTAGCACATCAACTTCTGGGTTTGGATTACAGCTAGAAGCAGCAAGATATGAATAGTACAATACATAGCCTGGATATGTGGGTAATCTTGCTGCAGTGAAATAAAGGAAACCAACACATTTCAAGCTTAATTGTGGTTTTTTGGCAATTGGAGAATTGGAAAATATGTGATAGCAGCAATGAGAGGTGTGTAATACCTGTGTAATACCTGTTTAATTCAGTGCTTGAGACAGAAGGGCTTTGGCTGTGAATGGTCTGTCTGCAGGGAAGGACATGGGTGGTGTGAGCTGCCAGTTTTTCTAGCTGAAGAAGCTGGAAGGAGTGTACTGGGTAGAACCTGGGACTCTGGGAGGGAAAAGTCTCATGGTTAAAGCAGCTTTTGGTGCCTCAGAGGTTTGAATTCCAGAAGGCATGGGCATGCCCCAAACTGTGAAGGGGAGTAAATTTTAAAGGACAGTGGTAAAATGTAACCTAAATGGAGAAGATGGTGCCATTGTGGTTATACCATGAGAGAATTTACTACTGGGACAAAACCTCATCACTTTTCTAATTACAGAAAGTTCCAGATTGTCTCTAGTGCTTGCCATTGTGTAAATGTTGACGCTGAGGCATGTATTGCATGTCCCTTGGAAGAACACTGAAGAGATACTTTCTGTTCTGAGACTTGATAAGAAATTACGGAGAGATTGAGACTGGAATGTGAGCATGAAGTTTTTAAGCTGCAAAAAGGGTGTACAGGAGGAAGAAGCTGCATCTGCCTGGGGAAATGTAAATACTTTTCTCAAGATGTTTGCAGATAGATCACCTTACAGGTATGTGAAAAAGGTTTGCATTTTTGAGCCCCAAGAGGTGCTTGAGAGATGCCCCTCCTCCCCTTTGCTTCTTGTCATTTAACATTTTTTGTCCCTGTAATGATTATTAAATTATAAATTATTTTTATAAGCAAACCCTCTTGACTGTGGATAAGCAATCTTCGTAAATTATTTGGTGGGATACTTTTGAAGTTTCTTCATTGCTTATGACAAGATGTTTCTGCTGCTGTCACTGTTGATGATTCATACCTCAAGTGAAGTGCTTAGCACTTCAGAAAACATGTAACACAGTCAGTCCTACTCAAAGTCTTTCCATCTTTAAGAAAAAAAAAGAAAAAGAAAAAAAATGGGGGAAAAAAAGGGGAAAAGACAGCTGTGGTGGGATGTGCTGAAATGGTGCGTGAGGCTGGTCTGCAGGACTGGCTCCAAAATATGGAGTGGGAGGCAGGGGCCCTTCACTGATACTGAATCAGAGGAGAAACTGAGATAACACATATTCTTAAATCCCATATTTTCTCCTCAGCACTGTATGAGCAGTCAGGGGAGTTTGTGACTGTGCTAATGTCTGTGTTCGTGCATGGGAACGGGGTGCTCACTGCAATCCTGTATGTTTTGGGGCATTCTGGTTGACCAGCTGGGCTCACAGTGCTGGATTGCATGTTCTTGCCTCAGCCATGGGGGGATCTGGGTGGGTGATTAGAAGGAAGTGGAAAATGAAGAGGCCTTAGACTGGTTGGGGGTGGGGGGGGAAAGGTAAGATGGAGTATTGAAGTACCGGCACCATTTGGTTGTGTCTGTGTGCTCAGAGTCTCTCTTGCAGCAAAAAGGGATCCCTATTAAAATTATACAGACACAAGTCTTTTTAGGGTTGGAGGAGGAGGTAGCTGGCTGCCTAAATTCCTGCTGTTTTGCCATTACTGATGTTTTTCCCTATGAGAAGCTTCAGTGAGGAAGCCTGACAGATGGCAACGAAGGGAGTGGTGCAAACAAGGGCACTCCTGCAATATAAACCTTGAGCTTTAACTGTTTCACTGAAGTGCCTAAAACACATGTAGGAATTTGGGCAGAACTACACAGGCGTGTTACAGCAGTTAGGTGAAATTTCAGAAAAAAGCAGTGGTGGTTGTTTTTTCCCCAGCCAAGCTGAATTCCAGGGATGCCTCTGGGAGCAGCTGCTTGCCCTGAATGCTGAGGGGCAGCTGGTGCCGGTCCTGTGCCCCCACCAACTTCCTCCATGTTTCAAGAAAACTCTCCTGATCTTGTTTCAGCCATCACATTATAAGGAGTGCATTTGCAGCATTTGCAGCTGTACAAGTTCAGTGAAAAGGAGGACGACTGTGAATGAGCCAGAAGAGTTTAAGGAGGGAGGGTGGGATCTGGCTGGTTTGGACAGGTGGTGTTGGGGGGCTCTGTACGGGCAACCGGTCAGGATTAAGGACAAATTCACTTCTTTCAAATGCCTATTGCAGGTTTTTGTAGGGTTTTACCTTTTTGAATTCTCTGGTTCTCGTAGAAGGGTGGAGGAGACTGGGGAATTGAAGCATTTGGTGCTGGAACTGGATGAGGTAAACATAAGTGGAGGAAAATTTAGGTAAATTGAGAAGATCATGATGTAGGCTGTTTATAGACTTGTCTTTTAAATTGAAAGCATCATTGTAGCTGCTGTGTGTTTGGAAGCACTTCAGGTTTGAGTGGACCATAAAAACGTGTGCAGATGTTCTTCCTTCTCAACTTTCAGCATTCAGGATATTCAAACCACTGCAGTGGCTTTCTTTAAAAGTTGTTTTATGGGGATCTCCACAGTATCTTAAAACCAAAAAGGGACTTCCTTGCCAATGGTTAACCTTCACTAGAGGCACATGTAAAAAAACCCACTCCAGTGTGTGTTTCTGCAGGTATAAATTATACCATTTACACTATAAAGAGAAAGCCTTTTTAGGCAAAAGGAAAAGGTGGGGGAGTGGAAAGGTGAGCTGCTGTACCTCTACCTCACTACCTGATCTCTGAATGCTGGGTTTCTTGCCCTGGCTTTGTGCTACTGCTGCTGCAGGCATGAGTTTGAGCTGAATTTATGCTACTTTTTGTTGTTTGGAAGTCACTGATATACTAATGAATGTGAACTCAGTTGAGACCCTCATAGGACCATAGGTATTGCCTGTTGCATGTTCATCTGAAATGCTGACAAAGAAACTAATACTCTCTCTTAATATTAAAGAACAATAACAGCTTATTTAACACTGAATAAGAAAGGTTTCAGCAGCAGTGTACTTCAGTGAAATAATGAAGATATTTCTGTGAGCTGCTCTACATCAAAGCTTTATGGAGCAGGATTTCTCTGCCACGATGTGACCTCTGCAGTGTTTCAGAGTGCTGGTGCTTTGCCCATCAGCCAGCTCCATATTTTTGCTTTGACTAGTGGTGTTCCTGCTTAAACCACAGAAAAGGACTTTGGTCTAAGAGCTTTCTGGGAAAACTTTTTCTTTAAGTGTATGGACTTTGGGAATCAAATGCCACGAATGTTTTTTCAGTTGCCATATGAGCATACTTGGCAGAAATCGAAGAAACTTGAGTAAAAGGGAGTTTCTTAGGGAAGAAACTCTCCTTTTTGATGGTTTCTGCAAAACTCAATGCATGTTTTTTCAGTGGCATTCATTTTTGTCTTTTGGATTTGTTGCATATGATGTTTTGATGTATTGCTGGTGTTTTAGCACTCTTACTCATCAAGGAGCTCTGTCTCATTTGAACATGTGAGCTTTTTTTCTGCACATTGTGTAATGGAAAGTGAGAGTAATTTATTGTCTCTGTTAATGGGATGTGTGATCTGGATCAAAGTTCTCTTGAAACCCATAATAGCCAGCCCGTTATCAGTTGATGCTAACCAATATCAGTCATTTTCCCTATAGGAAATGAAAATGTTCCATCATGAGGCCAGGGGCCTAATCTGGTTACCTTCACATTTCTCCCACATCTCCATATTTCAGTCATGTGCTACTTTGCACTGGAGACAATTTGCATACCATATAGCTTGGGTTTCAGTCTGCAAACCTGTTTTTCCCCCTTTGGATTTTTACACGTTGGTGACTTTCCAAAGAGCCTGGTTCAGCCCATCAGCCTCAGAAGCTGTTCCATTTTGGTTGAGATTCCCCTTGTGGAGGTCTGTGTGGAGGGGTGCCCTTCTCCATGTGTCCTTGGGTATTTCTTCCCTTGCTGCCCTTTCCCAGGCAGCGCTCAAGGCAGTTCCCATGCTGTGTTACAACTCTTTGTATCAAACACAAATAAAACCATTTGTAGCCCACGCATTTTCTTCCNTAGCTTGGGTTTCAGTCTGCAAACACAAATAAAGCCATTTGCAGCCCACGCATTTTCTTCTTTGAAGGAAGTGAATCAGAGCCAGGCATGACAGTTCAGGTGGTCCTGCTTTGTACAGAACCATTGTCTTGGAAGAGGCAAGAAGAGCCTCTAAAAGCAGATGTAGCTCGGGTGCCACTGCTCCATCTGGGTGTGCAGACAGCTTTGGATTCTGCTTCCCGTTCTGCTCTTGGCTTGCTGGGGAGGAGGAAGGACTTGGCAAGGATGCTCAGTGTGGCACAGACTTTATTTGTCCTTCCAGACATGGAAATTAAAATGCCTCAGTGTTTATGGAGGAAGGTAGTTAACATGGCTAGTTACAGTTAGTCTCCTTATGCTGATTTCCTTGGGTTTTTGGTGTGTTTTCAGTAATGGCTAATGAGTTTAAGAAACAGATGAGTAATTTTTGCTTTAATTAAGACTAATCTTGTGATTTGAAGTAATATGTTGTTTTTTGCTGTGGGGGTTTTTTTTGTGTGTTTTAAAAGCTGATATGGAGAAAAAGCAGCTCAATAGACAATTTAATGAGGGATAAAAATTATCAGGTCATGCATTCTCTCCTTGTATTGTTCAACCATAACATAATATATATCCTGTCATTATTCCCACCCCATCCATTAGCCATCACAGTTCAGAAATAAACAAATTACCTGCTCCCTTCTCCATTAAATGTAATTTTATAAACTGCATTATAACAAAGCTAACTGAGCTATAAGTAAGGGAAAAAGACCTTAGTTTTCAATGTAAATGGCATAAATCTGATTGTGCAGAGAGGATGTGTGGGAAGGTATTGTTGCTGTAAGGATATTACATGACTAAATTTTTTAAAAAATTAAAGAACTGTTTTAGAATTCAGTAGTTGCAATCAAGAAGTAAAATTCTTTTTGGGGAAAATGGAAATGCTTTCCTCCTAGGGGTGCATACTGAAAATGAAGAGTCAAAAATCAGAGTTTGCAACCAGGATGATCCAAATGGTTACACAGGGAAACCTTTCGATGGTGAGAGTGATGGTCAGTTGGAAAAAGGAACCAGAAGAGGCTTGCGAGTCTTCATTTGTGGAAATATTCAAAGACTGGCAGAACAAGGTCCTCAGCTGCCTTCTTTAAACTTTAAACACTGCTTTAAAGTCAGTATTTCTCTGAGCAGGAGGTTAGAGTAGCTGACATGTGCGTGTCCCTTCCAACTTAAATTATTCACTCCTTTGTGCAACAGACTAAGACAGTTCATTTAAGAAATGTGGGACACAACTTTGTTGTTGCTTCTGTATGGCATCTACTCAGAGCACTTTGCAGCAGGGTGAGAGGTGATGTATTTCCATGGTACCTTGTTTGCAGCTTCACATGTGTGTGAAAATAGCAGGTGAGTTGGAAATGCAGAAATAAAGCTTTGGATCTACAAAAGTAGTACCTTAAATTTTACCTTTGTTTAGATGTCCTCTTCTTTTTTTGGCTGGGAAATGGGGGAGATGTTTCTCTTCTTTCTAGGTTTTTGACTGTATTTCCTCTTTATGGAGATGGAAAAAGCTGGGGCATGACATTATTCAGTACAGCATGGGGTATGCTGTAAATGAGTGTTGATCTCTCCTTTCTGGGCTTTGCATTATTTATAGATCAGCCTCTGCATAATTGCATTTGAATACTAGCAACTAGTCATGTTTGTCATAAAAATAGAAAATGCATATTTTAGACAATTTTTTTAGACTGTTTTATCTTTTCCCTTTGGATGTCCCTGTCATTCTGAACTTTGCAAGACTCCCAACTCCTCGTACCCCCTGGGACATCCTTGTCTTTGGTGATCCTGTGCTTTCTCCTGGCAGCTGCAGCCAGGTTTTGTGGCAGTACCATTGGGCTGATATTGCCTTTGATGGTGGGGAAGTCATCTGGCCTCAGTTTATTTCTGGTCTCACTTGGGTGACCCTGAAATAAACGTTTTCCTTTTTCATGTGGGGTGAAAGGAGATGATCTGATTCTCTCAGCACAGAGTGTGTGTCTTGGAGAATCTTGGGGTGAATTTGGGAAGAAGCGATCTGAATTGATAATCAAAAGTTCAAGTGAGAGCTGTAGGGAAGGTTGAGGTTGCTGCAGCGTGTTTGCTAATTAGGAAGGGAGGGCAGTGCTTTTCCAGAGAGTTGCTGAAGAGCTTCAGACCTGCTTCTGTATATTCCATAAAATGCCTGTTGTTCTGATGGGACGCTTCAGAGAGTGCTTGTGGTTCCGTGGCGCTGTGCCGAGTTGGCGTGCCACTCGTGTCCCCCTGACTGATCAGTTTTGTTTCTGTAATTGGCAGGCAGTGATGAATGCAGTCCTTGAGCAAGTTGCTCTTGTTTTTCCTGTGTTTAAAAACGTCAAGTGGACATGTTAAATAATGCCCTCGCCTTCCCTACTGCACTTGTGAAAGTAGCAGCCAGTGTATGGTGAGTGGTCAGGAGGCTTTTTGTCTTCTTTCAATGGCCCATTCCCTGTTAGGGGGAAGGCATGATAGGTTCTCTGCTAATTCTCTGTTAAATATTTTGTTTATATAAGAACTTAGTTTATCCTTTCAAATCCCACCTCCACCCCCCAGCCCAAGGCCCTAGCCCTGTGTGTGCTGTCTGTGCTGGGACAGGGCTGGCTGCAGCATCAGCCTGGAGCTCAGGTGGGTGTAGCGATTAGATGTGGGACCTGATTATCATTTCAGGAGCAGAAGACAATCAACATTACACCTAATTACAAGTGTGCTTGTTTAATCTCTTAATGTTTCTTGTTTGACCTGTGTCATGCCTGATCCTTCGAGCCCGTGTGAATGGTGTCAAGGATTGCTGCCTCCTGCTCACTGTGCGTTGCTTGCCCGAATGTCTTGGCTGTTTGTGTCTGAGTCAGTCCTCTCTTTTTCAGATTGAGGTTAAATCCATTTAAGGTAAACAGATTAACACATTTCCCCATGTCTAACGTGAGAGCAGCGAGTCTGTCATTTCCCTAAAAGCATTGCATGCGACAGGTCCCAGATGCTGAGCTTTTCTGGGCAGCTGCGTTGTTTGCTCGACTGGATGGGTTTTACAGCTGGTGTCCGGCTGTTCTTTGTTATGTTTATCTGCAGTCTCTGGGGCTAATCAGATTAGCAGATAGCATAATCTTGCTAAATATCTGATTCCCTCCTGAGCCCTGGGGTGTCAGCTTTGCTGGTCCCTGTGGTTGCTGGTGGGGGGCTGTGCCTTGGGACGTGGCAGAGGTCACTCAGAGGCAGCAGCTGCGTCTCCCTGGTCCTGCACTGGAGTCCAGCGTGGGCTTGTTCTGGCAGTTCCTGTGTGTATGTGAAAGTAAAGTCAGCTAAAAGGAATTGGCTTGGATGATTGGCCTGAGGATCTGTCCTTGGTCCATGGTTTTAAGTTTTCTACTGCAGGTTCTTCAGCGCAAGTTACTGTTGCTTGGTTGTGAGGCAGAGGCTGTTGGGCTCCCAGAAACACCACAGGTGGCTTGGGGTGTTTGGAAGTGGCCCTTGGACCCATCTCTGTGACTTCTTCAGCCTGGAGAGCCCTGGTGTGGGCTGCCAGCATTACTGGTCATGGCTGTAAAGATGTTCCAGAAAGTAGGACTAGGAGAAGACTACTGGGTTGTGATGGATCTCCGTTCTAAAGTGTGTTTGATGCGGAGAAGGAAACCCATGTGGAGATAGGAAATAAAAGAAATACAAAATCCACTCTGAGATTGCAAAAACTGGGGGGTTGGCATGTTTATGACTTGTCTGTAATGTGCCACGTGCTGAAACGGAGCACAGCACAACTCAGCCTGAAACAAATTATTTTAGTGGCTGTAAGAAGAGTCAGTATGGCAGCATTATATTTGTAAAGCACAATGCAGCACGTGCAATGAGTATATATAGAATATTATTCCTTCTATATAAAATATCTTTGATTTTTCTCTTTTGAAGAAGTGTGTCATGTTGTGAATATATAACCTAGAGCTCTACACAGGTTGAAACTCTGTATGTGGTTTTTTTTTAAAAAAAGTTTTGGTTACCAGAGTCCAAAGTTGCAAAAAGCTTGTTTGTACTGGTAAATGGTTTTTAATTGGAAAAATTTGCTGAATGTGTACTGTACAACCTACTTCTGCCCTCTGTGTAACCAGGACACATTTGTTGCCCCTTTGAGTGAGCCATCAAAGCTTCCTGGTAGAGCATCACTGCCTACCCCCTGCTCCCAGAGCAGCAGGAGCAGATGAAGCCATCTCTACTCTGTGTACTTGATGTCCCTTAGCAGAGCCCTCATTTTCTGCAGGCTTGTCTGAAGTGGGAGAAAGCTCACCAAAATGTTGATAATTCATTATAATGCTCAGGTAAAATGCAGTGTGGATTGTTGACTTCAGGAGTGTTGCTATTAACCAGACTCTACCTGCTGTCTTTTCCCCTTAAAATGACACCAGCTTTGTTGTTGGTGGACATAACAACAATAGTCTGTGGGCTTTCATGGGATCTTAGGGTTTGTTTTATTCAACTGTATAGAGGTTCTGCTCAGGAACCTAAGCTGACTCTCTGTAGCCCTTTTCTAAAGCCTTTGTGCTTTCCAGAGAGGGAAGTGCCACTGTCAGGCTCCAGTTCTGTGAGACCTGAGTACAGACTCATGCTGGTTCTATTGGAGCAGGAGCAGCATCTTGCCTGTCTGTGCTGACACTCCAGGTGCAAGGATCCTTGGTTTTTTTCCCCCCTCCTTGTAACCTTAGGAGAGTCTTTATGGGGCTTAAACAGAGAAGTGAACACTCAGAGATTAAACCTCAGTGTTTTTTGTTATAACAAATGTAACAGCAGAAAGTAATGGAAGGTTCTGGGTAGGAAAGTATTTATGGACTTCCTAATGCTGTCAGGGGTTTTCAGTCACGCTGCCTCGGGGACTGAGGCTTTTTTCCCCCATATTGATGAACTCCTTCATTGCACAACAGCAGGAGGAGAAAAATCAGCAAGCCCAGTGAGATCTCCTGAAGGAGGGCACAAGTTTCATACTCAGGATCCCTTCACGTAAGGCACAAGCTCCACATCATGATACACATATCCTATATGTGTTTCTTTAAACACTGCAGCTACTCCAGCCTGCAGCTTCTGTAGGAACTCCACTGTTGTGGCTCACTGGTGTTTTCTCCTTTATCCCTCCTCAGTGCAAGACTGATCTCCCCGCCAGAGATCTCTGACCTAAGTGGTTGCCCTTTAAATTGAACTGCTTTTCTGAGCATCTGTAATTTTGGAGGCAGATGGTTGTCGTTTATTAAAGGGGTTTCCAATACTGTTAATATATTCCTGAACTGGCAGTATGCGCTGAGGCCTTTACTTACAACAGTGTTTAATGAGCTGGAGAGAAAGTTCAGCATTTCAGAGGCAGCAGAGTGGTGAGGAGGGACTTGCCCTGCCCTGATCAGCAGGACTCAGTTCCCACTTCAGAGATCAGGCTTGATCTGTTCCAGGCTCCTCTGAATAAAATTTTGCCTGTGCTTGTTGAAACTTATTTAATTGAGAAGACTATTGTGTGGGGAAACAAGTGCAGCAGTGCAATAACTTGCTGGTTGTACGCTGTAGTCAATAAGTGGTTTTACTGGACTTGTGTCCTGTCTGAGCCTGGTGGGGTTCTCTGTGCTTTGGCTCAGGGAATGGCAGGCAGAGCTTTTGGATCAGGCACCAGAAGGGAGGTAGCATTTTAGAGCAGTGTACTTTTCTCCTCTGTTTATCTGTCAGCTGCTATCAATATCTGAGGATGCAGTTTCTGCTGTTTTGGCACGAACCTTGCTGTGGCAACTGACAATGTGGCTGCTTTTGTTCTTGTCCAAGAGGTGTAAAAGTGATGGATGTCCCAGTGTGGGGTGTCCACCATGGCTGGACACAGGAGTAAAGGCAGTGGAGCAGGTGCAGATTCTCTGCAGCTCTGGGGTGTGATACAGGAATGAGTCTCCCTCTGTCTTCCCTCCCTCCCTGGATTTCACTGTAGGGGTCTCAGTTGCTGCTTGGTTCTTAGACCAGGAAACAGACTTTTTTGTTTGGTTTTTTTTTTCATTAGCAGTTTCTGTCACAGAGAAACCAGTCTGCAGGAAGGTGCATCACGGTAGGAATTATTGCCCATCATTTCCATAAAACCCATAGTCAGTTAGAAGCAGTTGGAAACTAAATAGCTTTAAAAAACACTAAGTTTTAGATTCTTATTTTATGAAAGGATCCCTTTTGGGTGGATCTTAATGCTTGTATTGAGACATATTTAAGCTATGCAGTTCATAAGAATTAACCTTTTCTGAGAAGGGGTCACCCAAAAGCTGAACCCTGTTAAAATTAGGAATACAAATCCTCCTTTTTTTTCTTTCAGTGTCACAGAGGTGAGAATAATTTAAATGAAAAAGAAGAAAAGTGTTGTTTGCTTCCTGGGCATTTTATGTCCAGAATTGCTTAAAAACAACTCTGTCATGGCCTGAGCATTCTACCTTCCCAAAAATGTGAGCTGATGGGGAGTGCTGTGATTCCATCATCTGTAACATTAAAATATTGCTGACTTGCATGATGGAAAGCCCTACACTGCATTTGTGGGTGGCCTTGTAAAGGTGCAGCCACAGCCTGAAACAAGGGGTCTGGAGAGGGACCAAGAACGTGCTTTCCTGACCTACTGCAAATGCTCAGAGAGCATTTTCCATTTCCTGCCTCTTGGATTATTTGGCACAACCATAGGGTTTATTTAACTCTTGCACTTGGATCTCAGCTCAGAACTTTATCACCAGATCTTGCTGAGCCAAAATTTGCATTACACCCACCTTAGAGCCTCTGTATTGCAGTGGGGAGCTAGTTTGTATAAAGCAGCCTCTTTTGACCTAGCAGAGAAAAGCCTAACAGGAATCACAGGCTGGAGGAGCTGGCTAAAACATGTCCTGTGTCAGAATGGAGGTCAGACTGGATGATAGAGTGGAGCATTCAGTCCTAAAAATCTATGAATATTAATATGCATCTATTATAGTATAGAGTACAGTGAGGTCATTGATTAATGCCATTTCTGCCCTAAGCCGTTGTCCTGTAAGGGGATTCTCCAAGTCTTCTGTTTCTGATGCTGCTCTGGGGCACCTCACTGACTAGAGGTTAATTATCTGTTGTGTGGCTATTAAAACAAAAGACTTACTGTTTCAAATTTATCATTTTTATATTCAGCTGAATTACTGTTTCTCTTGCAAGTATGAAATGGGATCACCCAGCTCAGTCTCTTCTCGCAGACAGTTCTCTAGAGTTTTGACAACCCCATTGTCGAAGGGCAAGTCACAGTTGATGCAGGTGTTAGATTATTTTGCTTTAGAAATTCTCTTGCCTTTCTACAGTAATGTAGTTTTGTATTCTTCCATGTCCATGCTCTTTCTAATGTCTAGTTTCCTTTCATGACTGTGCCTCAGTCAGAGCAGCTCACTGAAAGCATCTACTTAGGTACATATGTCCAGTGCCTTTCTGAGTGGTTACAGTTAATTTGGAATCCAGAAAAGGTTTAAATTATTCCCCACAAAATGTGTTACCTTGAATTAGGCAACGTTGACTTTCATCTGCTTTTGCTGACCATTTATGCAGGTTTGTTACATGGATAAATAAAACCAACCCTGCCTTGTTATGATTCTGATTTAGTTCCATCTTGGAGAACTGTCTATCCTTGTGCTCGTCTGCTTTTCCTAATTGAGTAATAAGTTCTGGTCTCAGGTCAGAACGTTGCGACTCTGCAGTGTTGGTGTTTTTGCTTTGCTAAAAATTAAATAGATCGAGTTGTACTGGGAATTTCACCGAGTAGCAAACAGGCCCTGAGCTAGCCTTATGAAAATATGGCTCAGAGAAAGTGGCTTCTCTAATAACATCACAAAAAACAGAGGTTGCTGTGCCTTTTGGAGAGGACTCAGAGCTGTGAGAGGGGAACCCTGAGGCGTGAGTGGGAGGGAGTCGTGTCCTGGCAGCTGTGGGCAACAAGCCTTTTCTGCTCACTGCGGTGGGAAGCTGCCAGTCGTTCATCCAGGTCAAAGTACCCAAGTTTGGTACAAACCCAGCTCGATCCAGAGACTGAGATTATGCCATAGCAGCCTTGAAAACGAGCAATAATGTGGGCAGTGTTAGTTCCTATGGATGGTGCTCATCGGGTGTTGATGTCCCGATTTCATCCCGCCTTTCTCTGCTCAGACAGGATTGCTCTAAGCTGTTCACAACAGATGTTTGTCTGGCATGTTCTTAAAAACTTCTGGTGAGAGAAGAGCTCACCATTTCCTCGGCAAGCTGCTCCAGTGTTTAACTGTCAGTATATTTATACCTTGGGATTATAGTATAGGAGTTTACCCCAAACATTCTAACCTTAAACTCCCTTTCAGCAACTTTGTGACTATGAGTTGTTGTCCATTTGCCTGACTTCAAAAAAAAAAAGGGGAAAAAAATTCCTTTTCATCTTGCAGTTTTTTTCCAGATCCTTGAAGGCTGTTCTTATGTTTTCACCCTCCCTGCTGCCACTGCTCCTTCTTTCCTTCCTAAAGCAAGATAAACTTCATCATTGTCACCTTGTTTTCCTCCATTCTCATCCAGCCTTCCCTGACTGCTGAGACTCCCTGTGACAGCCTCCCCTCTGGTAGTTTCACCCATGGTTGCTGTGAGCTGTCTCCCACGTAGCTGGAGTTGTTGGGTGTTTTTTGTTCTGCTCATTTGCTTTCTCAGAGTAGCCAAGGTTGCCAACACTAAGCAGTACTTATGACTGTCCCTGGTAGTGTTTCTGAAAACTGTGTGTGCTTGCAGTCCGTGACGCAGTTCCCTGCTGGAGACGCTGAATTCCATTAGAAACGCAGGGGAAAATGCGGGAGGATAACCACTGATTTGATAGGAGATAATTCACAGGATTATACAACTTATGCACCTTGGTTGTTGCACCTTGAGCTGTTGTTCACTTTTATGTACAAACAGGTGAGGTACAGGTACAGGTATGTACAGGTATGTACAGCCCGTGGCTGGAGTTGCTCCTGCACACCTGCTTCCTGCTCCACAGAGGTGCAGGAGGGTCAGTGGGCCCAGCCTGGCTGCTCCTCATCCCTCCCACCTGCAGACTCTCCTGCCTTGCTGCTCCATGCTCTCCAGCTAATGGATGCTAGCTGCAGTATTTAGCTACATACTGTGGGCAGGCTTTCTCTCTCTAGTGGCTGACCTTAAAACTAGATGGAATAACTTATCATGGTAGATGCTTCCTCAGTGCAGGGGTTGAATTGCTGTGGCTGAAGGAGTGTTGCCAGGAACAGGCTCCCTCATTTCCCTCCCTTTCCAGTGAAGCTGTTGTGCTGCTTCTGCAGTTAATATTTTTCTTTTGAGAGGGCATATTTCTTGACAGTTCCTCATTCCTTCTCCAGGAGGATGCAGCAGGTGAGAAAGACCCTTTTTAATGCCATGTCCAAGGTGTTTAAGTACTAGAATAAAAGGATTTGCCCAGGCTGAACACATTTGTCAGCTGCCTCTCCAGCCAGCTGGTTCTCAGTCTGAGCTCCCAGACTGAGCTTCAAAGACACTAAGCCTTAGCTGCTCTGCTGGTCTCAGTAACATTTCTCTCCACTTGAAAGATTTAATAACACCTTCACTTGCACCACACAAAGCAGATTGTCTTAAGGATCTCGACAAGCAAGGCGTGTATGTCCTCCTCCAGCATGTAGGTTATTACCTGGAGATTGCAGATGGGCACTTCTGCTGTCTGTGCAAAACCCCTTCCATCTTCCAAGGAGCAAGGAGCTAGCCATTATGAGAGGACAGCAAATATCGATGTCCGTGCACCCTGATGGATGGTTAATCAAAGAGGACCCACAAATGATAGACTTACCTAATTCTGCTTCTTGTTACCATTGGGGGATCCTAGAACTGCCAGGAAAAAAATCAGAGCTGTGAGCACGTGTGATGGGCACACATTGACAGTTTCTCTTGACAGTGCTCAGACTTGAGTCCTTGTCAGTCTAATCATTATCTGCTGACTTGTACACAAACCTCCGTAAGGTTTCATTATACTGTGCTCTGCGTTATGCAAAGAGCTAAACTTTCCCCTTATGCCATGCAAAAGTGGCTTTATCAAGTTGATAAGTAGTAATAGCTCAGCTTCTCCAGGGAAGAGTTGAGAGCCCTGACTATCAAATGCAGTTTCCTTGAGGGCGGGAAGAAAAAAAAATGGAACGATGCTTTGGTTTTGTTTGTGCTGTTTGAATACCCACATCAGTGCCTCCTCCTCCAGATACTTCTCTAAAATCTCCCCCATACTGGGGTTAGTGGGCCAGCAACACCAATACTTTGTCAAACTGACAAGAACATCACATGCCTTATCTGTAAAGAGTGAGAAAACAGCGATTGGTTGTCATTGCTTACCTACTTTGTTAGCTGATGCTAGGAGATCTGAGGGTAAAAAATGTGATGTTGGCAGTTTATTCCTTGGTGTCCATGAATTAGCTCTTGAACCTGCGTGTAAGTGGGAATTGGGAATGTCTGTAAGAGCTGGATACAATGGGAAATTGAAAGAGCACTTGAGAAATCAAGAAGAAAGATCTGTTTATATGAAATACATATATGATATATCTCCCATTGAATTTAGCTTTTGTGATGGTGCCAGAGTCTAAATAGTTTAGTTTCTCATGGACAAAGTTAAAGTCATTCTGAGGTTAGAGGAAAAAGGCTGTCTGCTGTGATTGCTGCTGGCAGCAGAACCTGCTCTTTCCCTACTTCCATGGTCACATTCTGTGGGCTGGAGAGTTGCTAAAGGCAGTTTTCTGAAAACTGAGACTTGGCAACAGTGGCCTCTACGTGCTGCTACTTTTTACTCACCACATGGCTGTTGTTAGTCCAGGAACAGTCAAAAATAAATAAATAAAAATATACCAATACAAAGAGTTAATGGAATTGCCAGTCTGTGATACTGGTCTCATGCTCTCATTTTGCCATGTCAGAACTGATAAAGTTTGTTGTAGTCATCACTCTCTTTTGATTAACCAATACAGCCTTCTTTTGAGGATTTTGTATCTCAGATGTCAAGCTCTCTTTTTGCAGTGACAAAGGGCTGGTTTAGTATATCTTAAAAAGGCAAAATCAGTTGTTTTTGGCTCAAAAATGCTCAGTTACTTGATTACTTACTGAAAGTTGCAACTGGGATTCATTTTGTGCATAGACTTAACGTAATAACTGGATGTAAATGGAGGTGATGTGTTGAAACAGAAGTGGGAAGTGTCTCTCAAAGTGTTTTAATGTTCGTAGTTTGTGTGTGGCAGTCCTGTGTAGCGGGAGCTCGACCAAACTGCTTTTGTTTTGTAGTGCTGATTCTGAAATTATAATGATACCCCCACATTTTGTGGTGCACTTTGTACGCGTCAGTAAGTGCGGCAGAAAAATTGTTTGTCTCGCAGCCAACAGAGCAGGGAAAGTAAATAGTGGAAATCTGATTAAAAAAGAAATAGGAGATGTGTTGTCTGGCCAAAGGTGTGAGGAATATGACGAGCACCAGCTACCTGGGAATAACAGCATTCAGGGGCTTGCCATTCCCTGTGCTAGGGTTGCAAGATGTGAAAACATTTGAAATAATTGTAAGTGAAGTTAATTTGGAAGGGCTGTGGCTGCTACTCAGGTAATATTTCTGTGTAAGGGAGATAAATTTGCAGGTTGATATCCTGCACAGTTCGTACGGTCTTGGAGGTATTGTAAGAAGTCATCTTTCATTTGCAGTGGTCATACTTTATGCTCACAGCAGAGAGCTCGTAGATGATTCTGAACACACTGAAACATAGGAGAGGGAGACTGACTCGTAAATGCAGCCCTTTGTGCTGAAGGCAGGAAGCAAAGAACTCCCATCTTCTGACGAGGAAAGGAGTGCAGCATCATGGGCCAGTGTACAGGCACACAGTACCCTGGTACTGAGCTGCTGAGGGAGCTCTGCAGATGCACCAGGAGAGGTGTGGGGACCTGGGTTCAGCCTTAGGAGATGGATGAAAGTGGGACCTCGCTGCTGTCTTGAACTGCCCCATGGGAGGGGGTGGAGCAGAGGTGGTAGAGTGGGAGTAGTTGGGCTCTTCTGGCAGGTTTGTGGTGGTGCAGTGAGAACCAACAGAGACAAAAGCTCCCAACATGGGAAATAGTGACAAGCTATAGTAGTTAGGGGTTTTTAAATTTCCCTGCCATGAAGATGGCCAAAGGTCATACCAGAGCCCCAGGGATGTTCTGGATTGTCCATCCTTGAAAATACTCAAAGCTTGACTGAATGGAGCCCCAGGAAACCTGATCCAACTGCAGAGTTGGATCCAACTTCGAAGTTGGCACTGCTTTCAGTGGGTGTTTGGAAAGGATGACCTCCAAAAGTCCCTTCCAACCTAAATTATTCTATGAATCATAAGCTGTTGACATGCTCAGAACTGTGGCGGGGCGTGTATGTGTGCACAGAATGTATACAATGAAACAAATTCAGTGTCCATTTTGTTTCATTTCTTTTGTTATTTAATCCACTGCATTTGATTGCGCTCCAATTTTTCTTTTATCTTTGAGACATATGAATGGAATGGAGCTCAGTGTTTGTTGAAGCCAGTCCCTGCTGCTGCAACATGCATCCGACCATGTCCTGGAATCCAATTAATAAGTCTATTGATGTGGTGATTATCCATGTTTGAAAATAGTGGGTTTGTTTGTTTAAACGTGGGCTCTGATGGATGCATACAGTCATAGTGTCTGCCATCTTTAGTCACCCAGTTGCTCAATAGCTGTCATAACAGATAAATTTAGCAGAGATGAGATGGAGAGATACAGGAGATTGTGTTCAACTTTGCTATTAATAATTGAAATAAAGGATCAGATGGTGTTAGGAGTAGCTTTTCCTGTTGGAGGGCAGAGCAGCACTGGAGGAGGCTGCTGAACAAGGTGGTCGATTCTCCCTCCTGAGAGCTTCTCAAGGTTCAGCCTGACATTACCACCACTCAAAATGGTGAGGGTTCCACTTCAAGCAGAAGGTTGGATTTGGAGACCTCTTGAGGTCCCTTCCCACCTACAGTTTTATGATTCAATGGAGTCTTTTCCATAAAAAGTTGAAGAAAATTGTTTCCATTTTCCTCCCTTCCTCACCTGTAATGTTGCAGAAGTGGTTCCAGGCTCTGTGAAGATGGTTACAGCTGATCCAGCCTTTATTTGTGCTGCATATTTTTCCACCCTTTGCTGGTGTACCAGTCAGAAGACATCCGAAAACACTTTGCTCAAGTGTCTAGGACAAAAATATTTTAGCAAGCTGTCACTTGCTTAGGTCAAATGAGATACAACCAAGTTTATTTCAGTGTTTGCTTTGTTTTTCTGCCTGGCCTATAGCACTGGAAATCAGGGGTCGGGGTGTCACTTTTGGCAAGCAGAGCACACGTTCTGTCTCGATGGCCCTTTCAAAACTCCTAATGCAGAGTTTTCCTTGTTTCTTTCATAAGTGGAACTGTCTTCTCAATGTTAAAGAAAAAACCACAACACAACGAAACAAAAAGGGTTTGCAGTACTCTGACTCATTTAGCTACAGTCGGTCTCTGTAAATCATGCCAAAATGCCAACAAACCTGGATTTTAAGAAAACTTCAGAATTCTGAAAGAGGAGTTACAGAGCAGATGTCCCAAACAGTTGAGATCTGTTCCTTCAATAAAATCACGAGCAAGGAATTGGAAGAGAGAAAGGGTCTAAAAAGAATATACATTTCTCCTTAATCTTGCCTATCAACTCCTTAAATTCAGGTTTCTCCTTCCTGTGCAACTGCAAACTCGCACTTGGACAGCAGTGAAGCAGCAATGTTTCTGTCCTCCTTCGTTTCTGTAGCACGTTTGACAATGTGTGACAGTCCTGCATTCAATTTAAGCTGTTTTAATTTTAGCAGACTGCGTTCTGACTGATCTGTAAAAAAATCATTATTCCAAGAAGGAAAAAAAAAAAAGACCCCAAATCTCTGCTATCCAAGAAGGAGATAAGAATCAGAAAGGCACCTCTGGGTTTTTTCTGACATGGGTCTATGTTAGAGACCTCCTCTCCTTCTGCCCTGGGTTCTGCCATCCAGAAGGGATTCCATGAAGTGTGAGCTTGGTTGCAGGCCAGCCCATCAGTGCCTAATGGCATCGTGTGCAGTGTGGATATCCCCAGAAACCACTGTGCAGGAATTACATACATGGATGCCTGCTAATACAGTAAAAACAGCACTAATATTGCTCTGTGTAATTTATTTCGTGAAGTTCAGTTATTCATAGGTGAAGCGCCAAATTAGCAAAACAAAAGTGGCTGGTAATGTTAATAATGATCACAGCAGTCTGAAAGATAAGCCCCTGTCTGCTGCTGTGTCACTGTTGAATTTGTAATACTTTTAATGGGGCTTTCTGATACTTTGGATTTAAAACACTGGTGTCCAAAGTGATTTGGTGCAACTCAATGTAAACACTTTAAGAAGCCTTTAAGACACCTGCAGTAGGAGACTGTCTTTCCTTAGGGTGGGGGACTGGTGTGTCACTCCTCTCTGGGATGTGGCAGTGTGATGGCTTCACAATGCCAAGACAGTTGGAAGTTTTAAATTAATGTGTGATTAATTTCTCTACTGTCATCATCCTTTCTCCAACCTTTAATTCATATGCCAGCTTTATCACCAGTAATAGTGGTAAAATGCTTGGCTGAAGGAAATGTGCACCTCAGACTATGATTGGTGCTGTTGGGCGATTCCAGCACTTCGCAAATCGTGTTGTCAGCCTTGGGTTTACAGTCCAGGCACAGAGAATGTGGGCAGCTGCTGTTGTGCTGGTGGGCTTGTTCTCCCAGATTACAGGTCATCTGCTTTTTTACTTTTATCTCACATTTAATTACCTGAGGTCATATTATAACAGCAGCTGAATTGCACGTTTTGTACGACTCGACAGCATAGTTCCGAAATTGCACAGTAAATACGCCTTTGAGGCTGCTGGCAAGTCATAAATAAACTTCTTTTTCGTTCCATAACCGTGGTGAGAGTGGAGATATGGACATGCACTTGCATATGAAAGTGTGAGGGTGGGTTTCTAAGCAGCCTTGTTAAAAAACACTTCCTGTCTGCAATCAACAGATCTGCAAGTTTTCTTGAAACTTGGAAGTGATGTTTCATGAGGGCATTGTAGATGTGATCTTGTAAATTAAACTAAGACTGAGCAGTTTCTTGGTTCAGTTTAAGTTATATAGGAGAATAAACAAAAGCCACACTCAGCTGCATAACTTAAAAAAAAGGAGAGGAGATGAGGAAAAAAAGGTAAGAGGATGAATGGTAATCTCAAGATGCCCAAACCCAAATGCCTCCTTTTTCTTGGTTTTCAATAGGCTAATTGTGGTTTTTTTTATTGTGTTGGTTTTTTGTTTTGCTTTTTTGTTGTTTTGTTTTTGTTTGTTTGGTTTGGTTTGTTTTAAGATGAAATCTTTAGTCTGTGGAGTCTTATGGGGTTATGTAAGACACAAAACTGTTATTAAGAAGAGGATAAAAATGGATATGAGGTACATTTTGGGGGGAAGAGAGAAAAGGCACAGAGACGCAATGGAACGCTTTTCAGCTAAAGGATCATGTTTATCACACAAACAAGCGGGTATAAGTGACAACAAATGACTTCTAAAAACCACAGTCTGTTTTCCAACAGTGTTTCTGTGACCATAACTTAGGAACACTTTTCCAGCGAGAAGCATGGCTGAAACTCAGACCTGGTTTAAGCTGTTGCATGATCCCCTTACAGAAGGGGTTGTGCAGTGCAGCCCTGGTGAGGCAGTGGGGCAGGACTCTACTTCAGAGAGCCCCTTCCAACCCTCTGTGCCCATACATTTTGGCTGTCCCCATGTCACACTTTCTCTGCCAAGCTTCAGTGATCAGTTGCTGCTGCTTAGTTTTTGTACTTCACATTCCTCTTTGATAATGGTGACAGGCAACAACCCGTTTGATACCCTGTTGGTGTAACTAATTCCAGCTCAGCAAAGGGGACACACACACCACCCCCCCTTTGATAAACATTTATTCTTGGAGAATGCAAGCAGAGTTGGCAGGCACCTACCTTCAAGTCAGTCCTTAAAACACAACATGAAAACCAAACATTGGTGATAGGCAGGTGATTATTTCTGCATGGATAATTCTCAGGCAAGATCCATTTGCCTATGTACAGGTGTGCTACCCTCACTGTTAATAGACCTGAGCAACTAATAGCATTCACCTGAGGCAGGCATAATTGGACAGGCTCTTTTGTTTCATCCTGTTCTTTCTAGGCTGCAGTTTAGCATTGTGCTGACCTGCAGCAGGTAAGAAAGGCTGATGTTCTGTCAAGCCTCACATTCACATACAGATTTGTGTTTCACCCTGGTGTATGTCCTTCACAAAATATACTGGGATGTCATATCCCCAAGGTGGAAACAGTGCCTTCTTTCTCATGCATGTAAAGCCTGAGAGGTGCAGTTAACTTTCTGTGAGGTAGCTTGTCATCTGCTTTACTGGTCTGGATTTTAGTTCAGCAAATTGAGTGTCAAGGCAGGAACCTTGGGACTCAGTCAACAAAGCAGGGGGTGGGTGAGGGAGACTTAGAGACAGCACTCTAGAAGACAAAGTTTTTTTCTAAGTATTTCCTCTGTAATCTCCACAAAGAGCTTAAAAGCAAGCTGAACCTTGCAGGTTTGACATCTCTGTGTACGTCCCTTAAACTTGTAGTGTGGGATAATTTTGTCTGGCAGTGGTGATGAAAGTAAGTGGTGCAGGCAAATAGTGGTGTGTCAGATCTCTGTAAGCACCATACTTGTTTTCTGCTCTTGTGGCAGGTACAGCCTTCCACGTGTCTGTGAGTCTCAGGTTTGGGGGTGAACATCTTCCCAGGTGCAAAAATCAGTGTGAGAGCTGGTGTTGCCAGTTCTGGGTTCTCCTCTATGGACTTACCCTGGTGAATGTGTGGCAAGGAGTCAGCCACTCACAATGCCTGGCAGCCTGTTGTGATCATGTGCATCTTGCCCAAAACTGTGACTTGCTGCTGACATGAGGAGAAATGAAGAAGATGCTGTAGGCCTGGGTTGAGGGACAGTGCAATACTATCTGTGAGTAGATCGCAGCTAAACTTACAAAGATGAGTTATGACACACGAGAGAATACAAACCCAAAAAATCACAGGAGCTGCTGGATGCTTTTTGTCATTCATAGACATTCCCAGTCTTTGTAGTGAGCTCTTGCTTGGTAAACATTACTCTTCAGGCACTGTGCCAGCCAAGGTGGCTCGTGGCTCTGAGCAGTAAGGTCTTCTCAGCAGCTGCTGAAGGGTACCTGGCCTGAAAGCCCATGTAGGAAGTGACAGTTTCTTTGGGTTTAGTCATATGCTGTAATTTCCTGCCACCAATTCATTGGCTTTTGGTCTGCTAATGTCCCACCAGGTACTGTAGGAGTTGATGTCACAGTAAAGTCTGTGACCTGCATCAGGAATTCGTGGTGAGCAAGGAACATATATTCTTAAACCAGTGTAGATTATAATTCTGGTATTTTAAACTAGGGGAGTTTTCTTCTGGGTAGCAGGCAGTGTTACGGCTTTGTGAGGATAAAGTACACTGTCTCAAATACCACCTCCTTGATGGAATATATGTGCTGCCTTGCCAAGATACCTACTGCAGTGGTGATGTTAACTGGTTTTCCCTTTCCCAGAGACACAGATACTGTCAGAGGTGCTGAAAAAGAGATAATTCATGATACAGAAGATTTTTCTCCTTGTGGCAGATCAGTCCCTTCAGAGCCACACACTGTTGAGCAGCCTGTGGTGTAACTGTGGTGCTGGGTTCCCCAGCAGCCCCTGCTGGGGTGGCTCCCCAGTCCCACAGATCCTGTGCACATCCTTTCCTCTTTAGCACGGGCTCCAACACATCCCAGCCCAGCTCTGGAAATTCAAACTCAGCACCTTGTGGTCCAAGTGCATTATCTGCTGGGCTTCAGGATAAACCTGTTGGCCACAGCAACTTGCACAGTGTGGCAAGTGGTAAATTCTCCATGTGGACCTTGGCTTTCTGGATTTCTTGCAACTCTTTGCATAACTGGGTGAAATCAAGTGAAAGTTTGGTGCAAGAAAAAAGCCAGAAGAAAATCTGGAACCGTGCCTGGTAGCTGGAGATTTAAGGACTTCAGTGTAGGAACAGAGGCTGACCTGATTGTCTACACAGAGAAAAGTTATTTAAGTGAAAAGAGCTTTTCATTTTATCAGCCAAATTCATAACACAGCAAGGAATGGATACTAGAAAAATTAAATCAAGAATGCAGCAGCCATGAAGGTGATTAGTTTTGATGTTTTTCCAGAAGTTAGCCCTTTTTGAAGCAGACAGCCCTGGGTGGTGGAGGAGGGGACTGGGCTCCTCCTGGGATGAGGCGCCTGCCCTGCTCTGTGCAGGGCTGGGTTACGGTATCTGTAAAACTCTTAAATCTCTGGCATGTGTCACTTGTTGTCTCTGCTGTGGGGTTTGGGCATCCATCATGTTGTGTGGAGTCAGATGTTTTCCACATATGTACAGAGCCATTTTGGGAGAACTCAGGGGTGACTCATGGGCAGGAGACAGGGGCTCCTGGAGTTCCCCCGGCTCCTCCAGTGATTGCACCTCGGTCAGCGGGTGGTTCTTGTCTTTCTGATGTGGAAGGTCGTCCTTATGGGGTAAAAAATGCTCAGTGGTGTCTCCCAGAAGTGCTGAACCTCTTCAGGCTTACCAAGGAATCTGACTTGGCGGAAGCCTTTTAGTGGGGAAATTGTTCTGTTTCCTGGGGAATGTCAAGAAAGACTGAGTCAAAATTATTAACTAATTCCACTCCACCGCCCCCCCTCCTCGCCAGGTTGAGAGTATTTTGCTTGGGTACCTAGCTCACTGCTCTGGTAAACATTTCAGTGTGGAAATTATATTTCTTGTTTTTCTTGCAGACTGTACTACAGCTGTTGCATAATAAAACAGTTGACACAAATAGAAAAAAAACCAAAAACACTGGTGTTGCAGAAGTGCCAGTGTGCACTTGCAATCCTTAAGCAGAAAGTCTTCATCTTGACCAAGTAGATGAGGCAGAAATTTGGTTCATTACTAGGAGGAGGACAGAGCAACATACAGTGGCATTAAAATGAAATGCAGGTCCCCTCCTGAGAGCCTGGGATGCCTTTGCTCCAGTAACAAATATCCTGAAGAGGTCACTTTCTCTGGCTCCCAGTTGTGTTAAAATCATTGTATCATGCACTCTGTTTACAAAATAAGGTTTACACTTGCTTTCAATTCTTAAAAGCAGAGGAAAAACCTGAACTTGGCAAAGCCTTTTGAACTGCTGAATCAAGAACTTGCTGCTTGCAAAGAGGGATTAAACCCTTTTAATCCTTTTGTGTAAAAAAAATTTGGTGTTTAATGTGGTAGGCATGCTGGCAAAATTAATTTTCATGTTTTTTCAAGCACAAGATTTCAGTTCTGTCTTTGTTTCCTGGTCCTGCATATCTTAGCTGGTTCTTTACACTGTGCAATACACTTTATTAACTTTGAAGTTTTGAAGAAATTTGCAAATAACAAAACGCAGATTTGGAAGGAAAAGTAAGTTTCTAGGAGCTGGCACAGCTGTTCAGTGCTGCTTCAGACAGCACAGTGATGACTGATTTCAGAGCCCAGTAGATGGGGTTTTTACTCTCTTGTCCCTTTTTCATATTGTGTGCAAGAGAGAAGGTGCCTTAATTCAGGTACTGAATTTTGTGTATGATTAAGTGAATGTTCTATATGTATGCATTTGAAAGCCCTTAAGTGAATGTTGTGTAAATGGTGATAATTGGAGACCATCTCCCTGCAATCCTTTCTCAAGCTAAATAAGGTCTAAGGCCAAAGGCCCAAATGCTTAATTGTATTAAACACAGAAGCTGGAAAATTTATTAACTCAGAAAGTGTGTATTACCAAGTTAATTGGAAGTGCCTTTAAGCTATTACCAGGTGGAAATTTGACTTCAGGTTTCAATTTTAAATTAAAGCAGAAAACCATTCTGTGAGACTGCTGGAAGCTCTGCAGTTAGAGCAGCTCTTCTCTGCTCTCCTTTGTTTTTTCTACTCTATGTAATGCTTACTATAAATGCTGGGAATTGAAAGCTGAACCCATATATAGGGCTCTGGCTTTTCCCCAAAATACGTAACAGGCTGCACACACAAGCTGCCAGTCCTCCAGGGAAACGTAAAAGCAGAGGATGGGAAATGAAGATGACCTCAGGTTCTAGAAGGATGTTTTACTGGGCTATTCTTCTGCTTTGTTTTTAATCAGTATTCTTCAGCTGTATGCAGGACTGCTTTATGCTTCTTGGAATATTTTTCTTTTTCTAGTTACATGTTATTTCTGTTATTGGAAGCAAATGCAAGAACGGTGTCATAGTAGAGTGATTGATTTATTTCCCCCACCACCACCTTTCCCTGACACATAAAAAACTTTAAAAACCCCATGGACGAGACTCAGTCACAGCAGAGGGATTAGCCAGAGTTAGGGATTTTCTTACTAAGATGTAAAGCAGCTCACACTGATAGCCAGCCAGGCACTTTGAGAAAGACATTGCAATTACAACAGGCTGGAAAAATAACAGAGAAAATTTGCCACCCTGTGTGCAAAATCCGTAGGCCCCCTGCAGATGTGATATGAAGAGAAACCACCTTCCCGCTGCGTTCAGGTTTAAGTTGTCTGCATAAAACTCCACAAATAAATCAGCACCCAGAAATGTTCAGTGCTGCTGAGTGGCTTGCACAGCATCCTCGTGTGACGGCTGCCGGGGACAATTCTGGTTCAGTATCATGTCAGTTAATTTTAGGTGTTTAAATTTTGTCAGCAATTTCCATGATTCATAAGGAGACAGAATTAGAAGTTTACTCAAGTGCAATACTATGATGACAGGCTGTTGCTGCAGCTTATTAATATCCGGTAATCGTGGCCTTAACACTTGAGTGACTTAATGGCTTTCAACCTGTATTGCTGTGGGATAAGCAGGTTTATCCAAACATCAGTATTTAACAGTGAATGCCCAGTTTCTACTGGTGAGGGAATGGTTTATGTATAATGTCCAGACATGAGCTAGAAGTACACACGACACATGAGATTTTAATACCTTCCTTCAAGAAGAAATTTTAAAATACTCGATTCTGACTAAAAGTAGCAAGTATAAGTCCTGTATTGGCAAAAGGCAAAAAGATGGCTTGAAAATGCCAGTGTGGGTAGGAAGGTTCCCTCTGTGTCTGCACAGACACCTCAGCCCTGGGGAAGGCACTGCATTTAGACTGGACTTGTGGTAAGGAAAGACTCTACAGAAATTGTAAGGAGCACCCATTTGCCAAGGCTCTGAAGAAGCAGGAATTGAAGATGGTAAGAGTTTCTGAGCTTAAGCCATTACAAATACTGATAAAATTACACGTTTGACCCAACATGTACCCTTTCATTCTCCTCAATTACGCTTGCTACAGATAAACAAAGCACAGTGGGTCTTGCATGCAGAAATGAGTGCCTTGAATCTTTAGTTCACAGCATTTCCTGCTAGTGTTTAGGGGAAAGCACAGCCCCTGCTGGATGAATGCTTTTTGTTATTTTTGTAATGTAATTGTTCTGTTGAAGATTACAGAGCTCATTGAATATCTTAAAAGTTCTGTTTCTTGGAATTTTGGATATTAATCATTCACTGTATTTGATTTCATGTTGTACAAACTCAAAAGTTATCTGTGAGTAACTTCACGGAAGTCAGGACGCGAAGGTGAGGAGAAATGCAGATTGCTCTGAGACAATATTTGTGGATTTTATTACTATGGACACCCACACTTGAAGCTGGAAAACTCAACCACTAAAATTGAATTGAAATAGCAGAATCATTTGCCCTAGCTGTTGGGAATCTCTTAAGCATTAAAACTTAATAAAATGATAAAACAAAAGAGGAGCACATGCAGGTAACATTAGGTAACCTGTAATTCAGAGTGATCTGAGGAATATGTTGAATTCAGAATGCCATTTTTTGCGATTGGGATCCATCTAAGTGATTTGAAGTGGATGTGAGAAAGGGTTATGATCCATTCCCTGGATAAAATGAAAATTGTGTATGTATCTGAGCACGCAACACCCCACTATATACATTTGCATTTATTTAATAAGTACCTTGCACCAAGCAATAAAGGACAAAAATTTCATTTACAAAGTGCTGTCATCTTAGTGAAATAAAACCAAAATAGGAGAAATAAGGAATGAATTAGCATTGTGCACTCACCAAGACCCACAGATGCTTTAGTAAGCTGTTGTTAAAGAAGTGTTATTACAAGGCTCAAATAGGCACTTCCTCTGTGTAAATTATCCAAGAATAAAAAGTGCAACTCTGAAAAATTGTGTTTTGCCAAACAGTATTCATAATAATCACAAAGGGACAGGAACTACATTCAAACAGTGGTGGGTATATTGAAAGGAAAGCATGAGGATATGAAACATAAGGATAGCTGGAGAACCCACTGGCTTGCCTCCTGCCCTGCAACAGATGCTCAGGAGAAGAATCATAGATCAGCGTTCACCAGAGTATCTTTCCAGGAGACATCCATCCATGCACAGATATCAGTCATCCAAGATCATAAAGGAAACGGAGAAAGAGAAATACCCTTGCTGTATATAAAAGCATGGGCCACCTCTGTCTTCTAGACCACTTTATTTCCACTTCAGAGTCAGCTGTGAACATGAGAAAGTCTGTGTCGTTGTTGGTTTCTTCCCAGTGCTATAACTGAGCCACATCATCATGGTGTGAGTATTGGTCCTGACAGCAGCCATGTGAGAACAGCAGGTGAGTTTTACAGTGGAAGGTGAGGCACAGTTGTGCCTTGTGTGACAGGGAAGGTTAAAGGCAGGGATTTAAACCAGAATTTCACCATTTCCAGGCTCAGAAACTGTTTTCACTATGATCTGTTCGTGCTTGTGTCAGTAATTTCTTCTAATTCATTTAGCCCAGGCACCTAAATAAGGTTACCCATTTATGCCTATTGTATGGCTTATCTAGTTCATCTTATATCGCAGCTGTAATTTTTTCTTCACAAAGGAGACTACTTGCAATCTTAATTTAGCTCAAGTCATAAAAGCTTTTGGATAAAAATACAAGCTCCCCTTTCCTACAACACTGGTCTTATTTTTGGCTGCCCTTCTATTTAGAGTAGTGAGGACTTGTAGCATGAGGACAAAGATTATTTTTTTTTTTTTTAAATCTCTCACAGCAGGTGAGTGTTCGTAGGACGCTTAATTGCAGACATGTTTTTTCTCAAACTTGTGTGCAACCCTTTGGAAAAATAGCATCCACAAGAACAGGAGGTGTAGTACGTTGCCAGTTTTTGAATTAAAATTTTTGGATGAGGAATATTTGATGTGGGTGCTAAATACTGAAAAAGCATCAAGATTCAATTTAATTTTCCCATTTATTTTAAGAAAATGGTGGGTCTTTGAAATAAAACAACTTAATGTTTGGATATATGCAGTATATTTATGTTGGCATATATTATGTTTCAGCCCTTGAAATTCTTGGCTCTTACAAAATTACAAGGAAACTTCTTTTATATGACTGGTGTGTGCTTAACATGTAGCAGAGTGCAAGGATCTGTGCTAAATATCCAGGACCCAGCATCATTTTTCAAAGATCTGGCTGATGAAGTTGGGTAATGCAGATCATATGTTACTTCTCATAGGCCATGGCTCACATAAAAGGCACCTTGCCAAGTTAGAGGGAGGCTACACGACTGTGCTCAGCCTTGAGGGAAATCTGGCAAAAGTATTTTTCTCCCTGGGAAAGTCCACTGGGTTCACTGAGAAACTGCACAGCCTAAAAGCAACACATGTGATGAAGTGACTTGGAACTGCTCTGGTAAAGAAAGGAAAACCTGGAAAAGAGAACTGAAATGTTATTATTCTGATGTAGATGTTTGGTAGGGGCAGATTCTAAAATGGGCGCCGAGATGTGTAAGAATTGTTTCGTGAGCAAACTGTCTGGAACAGCAGAGAGCAAGAGTGATTTTATATATCAAACACAGGTGAGAGAGGCATCTTCATGGCTGGCTGTGCCCTTGCTCTGGGCTGCCAGGCAGAAAGGCTGTCAGGGGCTCTCCAGGAGGCCCAAGCTTCTGTCTTTGAGGGCTTCAGGTTCCCCTCCCAAACCCCTCACGCTTGCTTTTGCTGGGGAGGGCAGGCAACAAGCCATCATGGTTAGTGCTTCCCTAACTGTCCCTGGCTTTCCGTGCCCTGGTTCTTGCAGACCTTTTAAAATATAATTTAAAGTAGCATTTCTTTTGAAAGCATCACGCACCCAGCCCAGGACACTGCATGAATTTTCTGCCGTTTTCCAGTGTAAAGTCATGTCTGGCTGACTGAAGTAGACTCGTGTGTGGCTAAATCTCTGCTAGCATCTTCTTCCACTCCACGAGGCCCTACTTGTGATTCACTTTACAGGATTATCCAGGAATCTGTGCTTGCTCGGCAAGTGGCTTTTGCAACACTACCAACTGTGAAAGGGAAGTCCTTTTTTTCTGATTTTTCTTTTAATTTCTCAATGGAGAGCATGTCTGAGCAAGTTGTTATTTTTCTGCCCCCAGCCAAATAAGATGAAGCCAGTGTCTTACAATAAAAAGAAAATACTCTATTTTTTACAGTCTTTCTCCTCAGAACTGTGTTGTTCCCATAAGCTCTCTGGAATAATTTAGTGTTGAGCAAAGACCAAACAGGGAAAATTCCAGCCAAGAAGTTGAAAGTTTTGCCGTTCTCCTGCCTGAAGCTTATGAGTGAATAGAAACGATGAGAGAGTGACTTCCACTCCTGGTGTAGTAGGAACTTGGTTGTGAAGTGAGGAGCAAGAATTAGTTTAGAGCATGAGGTCTGAATGTGCTCCAGGGATCTGTCACTGAGCAGAGAGGGTAGGGAGAGAAAGGCTGGAGTAGCTTGGACTTGTGGGAACTATGCCAGTCTGGAGTTGTTACTCCACACAGTGGAGTAAGCGAAGGTGGGTGTGATGGGCACCCAGCCATCCAGCACCTCTCCCTGCTGTCATCCAAGGCTTGCTCGGGAAGTTCTCTCTCAGCATTTCTCTCTCTTTGAAATACAATCACTCTTTTTTTTCTTTTTTTTCTTTTTTTTTTAAACTTGCAACAGAAATTCCTTAGCTTTGGTCCACAGGCCACCAGGGAAATGATGACAGGACAGGATTTCACTGCAAAAGACACTTCAGTTCCTTGTATTTATTTGTAGCATGTTTGAGCAACAAACAGTTGAATTAAAGAGTTGGTACATCCCTAGTCCTCTGTGGAAACTCTGGTTACTTTGAATTTAAGGAGAGGGAAAAGGCAACACAACATGTAGGTTACTTCTGTATTTTTAGTGCACCCTTATTTTTCCTGATTGTTTTTCTAGGGCTACCCTAAGAGTGTCAAATGCCCAGAACAAGCTAAAAAAGACAGCTTGTGCCATGACCTGACCCTATCCTTGGTGTTGCCCCTTGGAGGTAACTAGTGATATATCCCAAGGCAGCTTCCTCCGGGCAGTAGAGTTATAGAGTTGTTGGTTGGAGGGGAGATGTGGAGGTTGTCTAGTCCACTTAACATGCATTTTTTACAGACACCAAGAGTTTAGTGGATGGTCTGTCATGCTTTTGTTAGCTCTCACTGAGATAAGTTTTGGGATTTGCTGTAACAGTTACCAATCAATATAAAGATATGTGTGCCCATGCCTGCCTCTGTTGTCCTGGGGCCAGCACTCAGGATTATAGGTTTGCTTAATTAGTACTTTCCTTCTATTTCAAAGCTTCAGGGCATACAAATGTTTAAAATGGCCTTATAGAAATACCCTTTCCCAGACTGAGAATTTGGTTTATATATATATGTACTTCTGTGATCAGTCTCGAAGGATTTAGGTGGTTTCCAGAAATCGGTGTTGCTCAATTAAATGTGCAGGGGAAAAAGATTCATTGCAACAATGTAAATTCAAAGCAGCAGGTTTTTTAGGTTTTACTGCAGGTGAACATTCAGTTTCCTTTTGTTCTGTTTTTTAATAGTATTGATTTTTTTGTTTTTTTAAATGCACAAAAGTAAAGTAAGTCCTCAGTGTACACACTGAGGAGTAAATATACAGGCAGGGATCTAATTGCATTGTATTCTTCAAGGACAAAAGTTTTTGGATTTGCCATTTGAAAAAATTACATGAAGATCAGAGTAAATAACAGAAAATCAAAAAACCAAATCAGCTGCAATACAAGACATCAGCTCAGCACACTGCATAGCTAAACAGTCAATCACACTGCCATCACTAGCAGCATGAACGGTAAATTAACATTTCACTGGAATAGATGAGAGATGAATAAACACAGATATATGTAAATACAAACTAAGTAGAAATAGACATGATTATAGATGAGTAAATACGTGAAATCAGCATCAGTTAAGCAAGCACACTTAATAATTGCTTGCTGTCCATGTCAGGACAATGTGCCAAAGCCTTCAGACAGCAGCCATCATGTCTTAAAAGGCATTTTATGGGTTTTGAGTGCAGTCCTGGGGCTCCCTTCACCAAGGAGGGCAAAATTCAGTACTTGGGTGAGGAATTTCTGTGGTGAGGCCAGATCTGGGATATTCCTCCACAGCTGCTAAGGGAGAAGGTGCCATCTTCCAGTGCTCCAAAGCTCTGCCTAATCCTTCCCTGAGCCACTGCACTCCCTGCCCTGCTTGGAAAAGAAGAAAAAGGCATCTTTCTGCCACGGTAGGGGCCCAAATGTGCTCCACAGAGGCTTTGGTGACCCTGGAGCTCCCTGCAGGGGTTTGGGTGCCAGTGTCTGGAGGCAGGGAGGGGAGTAAGGAGCAGAGCACGGCCCCTGCCCTGTTCAGGAGCTGCTGCTCTCTGACTGGCTCAGGTGTCACTGGGGACTGCACTCATTGTATTGAAGTCTCTCATACATTAGGAAAACGTGTCTGAAGGCTGTCTTCTTTTGGCATTGCTGAATTTGTATCCTTCCTAGTTCAGGGAAACTTGGCCCTCAGTTTGTCAAGAGTTTAAAGCACCTGGGCTGAGAGATACCATCCCACACTCTCTCAAGGACACGCTCGTGGATGTGTCCAGAATGTGAAGGTGTGGAGCCACCAACAGCTCTGCTGAGCTCATTGGTTCGTTCTCTTGGAGTTGAACAGGTTTCTTCTCTCACTCATGCTCCTTTCCACATGCCAGCAGCTGTCTCTGACCTGTTTATAGGTCAGGTTGATCTTTGAAGTGGTTGACCTGTGCATGGAATGACATTATGAGTGGACTCCATTAACTCCCTCTGTGGAGTTTTAGTTCTTCATAGGGATATGGGATCATCAGATGCTTCTCACTTGGACAAAGTAGTATTTCAAAAAGGTCCTTGGATCACGTAGTGCAGAATTTTCTCATACAGCGAGTGCAGAAGTAAAATACAACCATTCAACCTGGATGCATAGCTTTAGCCATCTGAATCTGTCATGTAAATCCAGAAGACACAACTGTATTTTCATGAATTTTTCTTATTGATTATTAAAATGTTACATCATACTTTTTTTTTCTCCTCCATTTTTGCTGAGTCTTTCAGCTTTGAATGTCACTTTGGTTTCTCTGCTGACTTTCACTTCTAGTGATTAGTTTCTTAGCAAGCTTAGGCCAGCTCTGCAGGTTTCCAGGTACTTAGGATGTAGGATTTTTATGTCAGTCCACATTTAAAATTAAACTAAAGGTTGTTATTTGTATACTTCAAAAACTATATCTGTTAATTTTTATGAATGTCATAACAATTTTCAGTAAAACTAATGTCAAGGTATGGTACATTTCATAGATTTGGTGTGTCAGCTGTTCTGTAATTTCCAGTGCTATGACCATGATATAAACCTGCAAAATCCATTTATTAAAAAAAATAAACCGTAAAAATGGTTCCAAATTGTCATATACCTGAATGAATGCCCAGGGGGCTGGGGGGAGACTTCTATTGCCCTCATTTATAGGCAAGCCAGATGGGCTTTATTCATTTCAGGAAAAAAAGGTACTCAAGCAGAAACTCTGCTTGTCATGTTGCACTGTGCACTGAATTTGTGTGGCCAAGGCCATTCAACCTGGATTTGTAGTAGGACCAATTATCTTACAGTTTAGATTGACATGACACGTTCCTTGCTTATCTGATGTTATGTCCTCATGGGGGTGATTTGGTTATTTTTCCAGGCAAGCCAACGTTTATGAAAGCTCCTGAAGATCAGATTGGGATTTCTGGAGGAGTGGCCTCTTTTGTGTGTCAGGCAACAGGAGAGCCCAAACCTCGTATCACGTGGATGAAGAAGGGGAAGAAAGTCAGTTCTCAGCGGTTTGAGGTAATTACAAAAAAAAAAAAGAACAACCTACAAGAAAACAACCCAAAACCAAAATTTTGGTGATCCATCTAATCCTTGTGGGTCTTAATTATTACATAATAATCACTTCAGCCTGGGTATCTCTTTGTCACTAGAATACAGAGTCCTAGAGCTTTAGAGTAAGGTACATTTCCTTCCCTGCAGCAGTGCAATCTGTAGAGCAGGTGGTGTCCTTTGAGCGTGACGCTGGAAGCACACACACAGGACATCCTTCTTCAGAGGAGAGAGTGGGGCTCACACAGAATTGGATGGCAGATAAGAGGTGGATCTAGAGGTAATTTTTGGGTTTCATTGTGAAAATTCATAAGGCACCTCTTTGACCCGCTGTTCCCAGCGGAATTCAAAAGCAGGATGCCAAAGCGCTGTTGGATGGTTTTCTAAGTAATGGCTACTGCCATCCCTCCCACAAATCTGCTTGGAAGGGGAACAGTGAAATCATCCTGAAGGGTGAATTGACTTCCCTGTGAACTAAAGCATGAGAGAAAGGAAGGGAGAAGAGCGGGTATCAGAAATGTCTTTGAAAAGGGGTCCAATTTGGTTCCTATTTTAAATAGCAAATACATTTTCACTGACTTTCTCCACCTTTTTCTCCGCTTCCCTTTCTTGGTGTTGGGCTCTTTTCTCTAAAACTGCCCTTGGAAATGTGACCCTTCTATGATTCTGTGGCCTTTCCTCTAATCCCCTGTCTTTGATGTTTTTGCTTTTCTGACTGGAGCACAAGATGACTTTGCTGCCCAGAATGGATTGATTCAAGTCACCAGTTTTAATCATGATTTTGTATGTGAGCAGAAAACCTTGATTAAAGTAATCAATTTTAATCTTGTTTTACATTGTTATTTTTCCCTGGTAAAGGTTAAGTTTTGTTGTATAGTAAATATTTAAACATTCTAATTTGTAAGTAGCTATAACCTTTATAGTGAATTTGGTGCTTATTGTGGCTGACCAGAGGGCTGTGCCATACTATATGCATTTATATGAGCAACTCCATACCTTTGTTCACATCAGTTTTGATACATAATTGAGGCATTTTTATTGTGTCAAGAGATAGTGAATAATACCTTTCTTTGTTTTGCTAGATAACTATTAATTTTACCTCATTATTGAGCTAGTCTTAATTGGGGAAAAATTGGAATTTAATTTAAATGAAAAACCCCCCTGAAATCCAATGTACACATGCTAAGTTATGACATAGAAGAGGTAGCCATGGTTAGCAAATGAACAGCATTTTGGCCTTAATGCCTATCTGGCCCTTAGTAGTTGTAGCTCCATTCCTATCACACAGTGTTTGTTCAAAGGATAGTAAGGGTAAAAAGCATTTCTGCTGTTTCATCTCTTAGCTTTTTAGTCCTCAGCTTTCTAGTCCTTATCACTGGAGTGAATTAATCTCTGTAGCTGAATTTGTCTTGTTTTAAAATTTGGCAGTAGCCCTGTCCTTTGTAAAGGTTTAGCATTTTGTCACAGTTTCGTATTTAATTTTAAAATGAGTATTTAAAAAAAAATAATTCCTTAAGATGTATAATGGTGATATTCCTATTTCTCTGCCTTTCTTTACTTGACCCCATATTAGGGGTTTCTGCAAGCTGTTTCTGTTATTTGAAACAGAAGGACTGTTCCTTCTGGTGTGAGGAATAACAGATTTTTTTTTGGTGGTCTTGGTTACCTTTTGGTTTCTTCCTATTTCTCCTGTCACTGCAGAGTCTTGTGGTGCATGTTGTTTTTCTCCTTCCTGTTCTCATTCATTTGATCTTTATCCTGTGGGAAGAACTCCTAAACAGGCTCTTGAAAAGAGGGTAAAAGTTTTGTGTGGGGGTAATGCAGGTCCTAGGCTGACCTGCATGTCTGGAACGAGGTCCTGCTTGGTTTCTTCCATCTTCCCCTCCATTCCCAAGGGACAGGAGGAGAGGTTGTACCTTTCCCTCATGCTGTCACCATCTGCACATCAGTTAGTATTTCCAACTTCTGCTGTGCTTAGCAATGGGAGAAGGGCAAGTTTGGCATTAGCTATGGCCCGAGGCTGTGCCTTCACAGCCTTGCTGTTAAGGAATAACATACAGTGATCCAGCTGCAAACTAAAAAATACCTCTTTATTCCACATGTAAGTCAGAGTAATGCATGTTACAGCTTAGCAGGATGGATGGAAAGGCAATGATTTATTAAGGACTTAATTTATTATGCCGGGGAAGGAAGTGTAATTACATCACTGTTGATTATGCCAGAGTTACAAAGTACCTGATGCTGAAGGACATTAAACCCCTCACTGTCTGCTGGAGCTAGCATGTGCTGTAGGTACTCAAGGTTTTATTCAAGTTTTGTTACTGTTTTCCTGGCAATCCCACAGGGAGTATATCGTTCTGCTCTTCCAGCAAGGTGAAAGTTGGCACTAAACTGTGATCAGTGTGATTAGTAAAACCATTAGTGCAAATATGGCTCAGATGTTTTAAATCATCAGATCCACATCTTTATTACCAGGTTGATAATTCGTCAACCTTAATTGATCCATAAAGAACCTCACTGGATCTTCAGTTGTTCTGGCCTCCTCAGAGGACAAATATGTTCTTGATGCTGAAATTTTTGTGTTTCTGGACTTGGAACACTTGACTAATTGCACCATATTTTAGAGCTTACAGGGCTTGGTTTGGTTTTGGTTTTTTCCAACCTCTGCACTGTTTTGACCTTCAGTGTTTGCTGCAGAAGATACCAATAAAGAAGTGCTTTCTTTTCGTTTCCAAAGGTTATTGAGTTTGATGATGGATCAGGATCAGTTCTGCGGATACAGCCCCTGCGTGTTCACCGGGATGAAGCCATCTACGAGTGCACAGCCACCAACAGCGTCGGGGAGATAAACACCAGTGCCAAGTTAACAGTGTTAGAAGGTAAGGGGGAAATCCTTGCATGCCTCAGGTGGCAGGAGACATGGTTTTGGCAGCTACATGGTGTTTCTAAATGGCATGGTGATATTCTAGCTTGGTTTGGGAAAGCTGTGTTCTTCCTGCATCGTTTGCTGTAATTTCTCCTGGTGATAAGAACCTCATTTTTGAGATAGTCATGAAAGGATTGCAGATTGTGAACTTTCTTTGAAGTGTTTTCGTTCTCTGATTGAGGTGTGTCATTTCTGACTTGGAGGGCTATCTATAGAGACATTTGTATAGTTTTCTCATCAGTTTGCTTTGATAGAATGCCCATTTTTAGAGTATCTAAGTATTGTATTTGACAATCAGAAACTTAATCTATGTTTCTGCACCTTCTGGACTAAATCGGCACATTTCTTGAATAGATTTTCAGGCACTCTTCAGGTTTTGAATTTGATGTGGAATTGAGCTGAGGGTTGGGTTTTTCTCAGTGTACTCACAACTTGTAATTCTGTCTCTTCTCTTAAAGAATAGATTTTTATCCTTGTCTGCTATATGAGCAAGTTTTATTTTGCTTGCTGTGTTGTTTCTGCTAAATGAAATGTTTTGTGGTAGAACAGTTTATTAGATATAAAAGGGTTAGTGATCAGTTGATTTTTTTTTTATTTTATTTTAATGTCAGAATTATTGTCTGCTCCTAAGAAAATGTGGGGTTTTTTCCAGCACATCAGTGTGTTCTATCATTTGTTTATATATAGGATTTTGTAAATGTATTGAGGTGTTACAAATCCAGGGCATTTGGCTGAAGGGATTTTTACCTCTTACATTTACTAAGACAAGCAGGAAAAGGCTTAGGCAAATTGCCTGGTGTTCATGCACTGATGTAAAAACTTCTAAGGAATGAAAAACCTAGACTGTTTATTGTTCTAGGATTTTGAACCAGAGGAGGCTGGTTATACCAGTGGTGAGTGTGCCAGCCATACATGACAAGTTACCTATTGTTCCTTGTTCTCCCACCCCCATTTATAGCATAGGGGTAATCATATTTTCCTTTCTGCTCTGTGACAAAGAATACATTAAACAGCTGTAATGTGCTGAGGCACTGTGGTGATGGGAATCATAGAAATCATTCCATACTTGATGTGATTCTGTATCTTGTTTCTGGGCATCTTAAAGATCAGCTTGCCCTTCAGTAATAATATTATTAATAGGATAAGAGGTGCTATAGACTTGAAAATTATTGGGAGACAAAAATCAGGTCTTTTTTGTTAGCTCTTGCCTTTGCAGTCATATATATGAGTGCAGAAAGCTCTGTGGAGCTCTTTCAGCTGTTTACGTGCAGATCTGTATTTAAATGCGTCTTGCAACTGGATTTTTTTGATACTAGATACTCAAACATCCAACTGTTCCAAGTACATTCCTGCTTCCTTTGGTTGCAGTTGCCTTTATGTATCTTGGATATGTATGCACATGCACACACACACGCTAATAATTTATTTGCTCTGTGTTAAATGTTCAAAGGCCCACAGAGACATGCGTTGCATAAAGGAGCACAACAGTATTTCTTAGCTCCGTAGTGCTCCTGCTGATTTCCTGATGAGGTAAAACTTGCAGAACACCACACAAATAGGGAATGTTAGGAAACACCAGAGACAGGAAAAGGCATGTGGGCGCACAATTTAAGAGCCACAAGAGCAAAAGTCACCAGCAGTCAGGCACAGAGCCTGCTTTTCTGATGGGGAAAATTCCTTTAATTGGGAGTAATGCTAGTTGGACATGATCCCATAAGGTCAAAAACGATCTGCAGGCTGAGGGGCTGTGTTTTCCACTCTTGACTGAAGAGTATCGACCCCTTGCTGGGCACTCTTGTAATGGGCAAAATTAAGAAACATTTGCTGTCTAAGAGTTTGTATGTGCTCATGCATATAGAGTTGTGAGTTTGATGGAGAGGATGAAGAGCTACGTGTGCCTTTTATGTTGGCTTAACTGACAAGGATGATGAGTTCTGTTATGATGTATCTTTATTTAAGAAAAAATGCTTTATATTTCTCTTCTGAGGCTTTTTGTGGGCAGGTCTGTATTTTTTCAGTGATGTTATCTTATTCTGTGTTGTCTGCCATAGATTATGCTGTTTCTGCATTTTGTAGATATGGTTCTTTTATTATTATTATTAATATTCCTTTGCTTACATGTTGACAAAATGGACATTGCAACTTGGTGCCCTGGTTGTGGTTATGTTTAGTCTTAGTGGCTTTCAAAAACCAGCCCAAACTCTCTGTTAATGCCTTCACTTTCCTAACATGAATTTTGTAGAGGTATTTGAAAATGATGCATGTCATGTGGAACACATGATACTCTCAAGACTGTCAGCTAGGATTGGGTTTTTTCTGTGCTTCTGGGGTTAAAATAATTTCTGTAATTGGTCTCAGGTGGCAGTTTGAATGATACAGACGTTCTGCACTTCCTTTCAAGAATTTGACTAATGCAGTGGTCCCTGGTGCATGACAAAGCTCTATCATAGACGTCCTCATGGTTACATGCTGCTAAATACACAGCATGTATTGATTTTTACATTAAAAATCCTTTATAACAGTAAGTTTTTAGTGCTTCTTCACAATTTGCTCTTGAGAACATAGACCTTAACATTAAATCCAGAAGTCACAGTCAGGGTTTAGCAGGCTGTTATGAGATGTCTTTGTGGCTAACTAATGTGGAGCTTTATTTTATTTAGATTTCTCAGCGATGTTTTACAGATCAGAGGCAGATAATCCTTTCTAATTGCTAACTTCTTCCATTCTGAATATTAAGAGAGACGCATGAGTCCGGTCTCCTGGAGGAATCAGGAATTCTTGCATAAGTGAATCTCTTTTAACAGTTCGGTCCCCTCCTTCCCTTTCATTCTTTGCTTCTTTGTCTCTTATTTTTCCCTTCTAACAGCAGATTCTGTTGTGACCAAACGACGTGTACTTAATATAACTGGAAATTATTTCTCCTGTTGATAGTAGAAGAAATAGACGTGTGCATACCTTCTCTTCTCATTTCTCCTGGGTAGCTGATAAGCTGAATTATGTATGAGTCATATTGAACATTTCTATCTTTTTTCCAATTATGACCTGAAGCAGCACAGAAGTATGTTCCTGCCTGGCAGAGGAGGAAAGCAGTGCAGGGCGGGCAGGGCTAGAATCAATAAGCTGACACACATTCTCAAGAAAAGCCTTGGGGACAGTTAGTGGCAGTAACAAATTAATAAATATATTATTCAGTGGTAATGCTGAGAATTACAAAGCTTTTAAAATAGGGAGGTTGTATGAAATGTGAGTAGTGAGGATGCCAGCGTGCAAGAACGTAGCAGCAGGCTGATTGCAGGAGTGTCTGTGTGTGGTGTCCTGCCACAAGACTCCTTCCATGTTCAGCTCTGCAGCTGTGCTGGAAAGATGATGGTAGCAGTGTTTGTCTCTAGTTGCCTGTACTCCACCGTGTGCCTTCAGTCTCTGGTTTCCAGCAGTCTCCACCCAACAGGAAGATAAGGAAAAGGAGTAGGGGAAAAAAGTCTTCAAAGGGCAGGGAAAGGTATAGAGATTTTTTGGGGAAAGAAAGGAGGCTCAAATGCAAAGCACCAGTCCCTTCTCCCGGGGCTTTCCAGCTTGGACATTCGGTTCTGATTTCAAGAATTGGGTAATTGTTTAATTGCAACTGGTCCTTTAATGCTTTACAAGCAGTCTTTTTTATTACTCCCCTGTAACCCAGAGCATACAGTCAAATCCAAGTGACACTGAATATATTCAGTTTCATTTCCCTTTGTTTTTAAGTAGGTTAAATGAAAATGAAAATACCATCTCCAATTTCCATTCTAGATCTATGTAAATCCCCTATGCCTCTATCCCAGACTCCTAATCATGTGGTGCGTAGTTATCTGCCTGGAGAGCGCTGCCAGGCTCCACAGGAGAGCAGCTTCTGGAAAAGAGGACAGACAGAGGAGCCAGGAAAGGGTTGCTTGCACAGTGGGTTTCTCAAGGTAATGTGGCAAGTTAAATTCTGCTGGCTGGCTTTGTGCTGGCAGAGGCTGGGGAAGTTTTGGAGTGTTACTGTGAACGTAACCCTGGGCCACAGCCCCTTCAGAGGTGTGGCTGCTGTGGCACAGACATAACCATGGCTGCAGGTGCCTCGAGATGTAGCTGCTCTGGCACGGGCTTGTCCATGGCCACAGACACTTCAGAGTGTCCTGTCCCTGCCTGGACTCATCCCCAGGCCACTTGCCCTTCCAAATTCACACAGCCTGTCCAGTGCAGCAGCACAGGAACAGGAGGGATGCCCTGGCCATCTGCCAGCCCAGGTACATCACCATGGCTGTTACCAAATGTTCCCAGGCATGGCAGAGTGAGAGGATAACCAGTGAAAGCAAACAGGAATCCCTGATGAGCACCAGATTCTAATATACAGTAAGGCAAGCAAGCTCCATGGCAAGCCCAGGAGCCTGTCAATTAATAGCTAAATAGCAATAACAGATATAAATTCGATTTAGCACATTCCAGTCAAATCTGTCATTACTTTGAACCCTTTGAGCCCCACGTTGGGCACCAAAAAGGACTGTCCTGGTTTAACCTCAGCCAGCAGCCAAGTCCTACAGCTGCTTGTGTGCTTCCCCTTGGTAGGCTGGGGGAGAGAATTGGAAGGGTAAAAGTGGGTGTATTGAGAGACAGATGAAGCAAAAGCCATGCATGCAAGCAAAGCTAAACAGGGAATTCATTCACCACTTCCCATGGGCAAGCACCTCCAGGAAAATGGGACCATGTCATGGTTACATGGAAGATGGATGCCATCACTCCGAATGTGTGTGGTCCCCCCTTCCTTCTCCTTTGCCAGGTTTACATGCTGAGCTTGGTGTTTTATAGCAGGGGATATCCCTTTGGTCACCTGTCCTGGCTGTGTCCCCCCCCTGACTCCTTGTGCACCCCCAGCCCACTGGTGGGGTGACCCCTGACGCAAAAACGGCCTTGATGCTGATCCTTGTGCAAGCCCTGCTCATCCTGAAACATCCCCGTGTTACCAACACCGTGCTCAGCACAAATCCAAAACATAGCCCCATGCAAGCTGCTAGGAAGAAAATGAAGTCTATCCCAGCCAAAACCAGCACACCTAGAAAGTTCCTGAGTGCAGCAGCTGTCCCGGGGTGGGAAGCACTTCTACCTTATCATAATTTGCTGTTTACTGAACCATGTCATGAGCTTAATTTCTTTCACCATCTGCCAGTTGAATTCCAGTTCCTGGGGTTACCCTGTTTGAAATGCTGTAAATGGTAAACATTTGACTGTTACAAATGATTTCTGTAGAGAGCTAGATCTCGGAAGGCCTGAACCAATATGCCCTTTTTGTAAACATTCATCTAAAAGTGATTTTTGTCATTGGAATAGTAAACAGAAGTTAGCTATGTTTAATCCTTGTTTATGTTTGGTTAGTTACAAAAGGATCAGTCAGATCACTGTACTCTGGCTCATGTTTGTCTTCATTGCTTTTGTGTCTTTTTGCCAAGAAGAATTTCTAGCAATGTGTTATAAAACTGAAACAATTGCAGAATGGAAGTTGAATCTATTTGCATGTGCTCCTTCTGATTGTGCAAATGAATTAAGGCTCCCCATAATACCCTGCTGCTCCTTGGATTGGTACTATTCTCTTCATGTCTCTGGTCAAGAGAGGACAGGTCTTTCCTCTGCATCTTTCATGTTAATGAAGTTTTCCAATTTCCTTTGGTCTCTTCCTGGGAACAAAGACTGCTGTGGTCCTGCTGCAGAGGTCCTACTCCTGTTCTTAGCTCTCTACTCAAGCAATCAAAATGCTTTCTGGAGGAAGCAGGTAGTTAATGGACCTCTGTAATTACTGCACTGCCAAGAGCTCCAGCACAGTGAGTCTCCACGTGCTTCACTGCTTAGGGAAATGTCATAACATGGAGCACCTATCTTCTTAATCCAGGTGTGAAATTCCTGGTTCTCTTCATTATATTTATTTGCTTTCAAAGATTGGATTCAGCAAAAACATTAATCTTGCTCTTATTTTTTATAATATGCAACAGAAAATATTTTCTTGGCTGTGAGTGTAAGACAGAGAAGTAATTTTTGCAGGTGAAGGAAAGTTTTAAACTGTTGTTGGTCTCTCCATCAAACAGGAGAGTCAGCAGATCTTTACAGTGTATCAGGCCCAAATGTCATAATTTCCATTTCTTATCTCTATTTAAATGATTAACTAATGGCACATAACCATGTAATGTATCCATGATAGCAAGTTGCCTCAGAAGACTGCCATGCACTAAGGTTAACATCCAGGTTCATTCCACAAGTTTATGAAGCAAGAAATACAACCTTTGAAAAGTTTCATATGAAATATCACATAGTTAATGCCAAGCTGAACCCTTTGGAGCTGTGCACTCCCATAAAACCTTGTGTCTGAAAAGCTACTGACCTCTTAATCTTGAGCACATTCTTTTTTTACAGTAGATGGCTGTTTCTGCATATTACCTCTCAAATGAGGTCCTGTGAGATTACATCTGTAACAGGGTGGGATGTTGTCACGTTCTTATCAGCAAACTATCAGTGATATTGCAATGCCCAAAAGCAGCACCCGTGATTCAGGAAGGACTGCCCAGATAGAAACAAGTGAGCTTTAAGTGTCAAACAGACAAGAAGGAAGGATATTCTGCAGAACTCTGCAAAAACTCAAACGCAGGTTTTGTATTTCCAAGTATCTTGAAGTTTAAGTGTGCAGTTGTAGCATTAAGTGTGCAATTACAGCCTGTTAAAAGACTTTTCAGAGCTCCTTGCCTCACGCAATTGATTTATTCCAAGTTTATTTAACAGATTATAAGTGCTGACTTTGGTACTGGAAATCATGTTCAGCTAAGAAGTTTTTTGCCAATAGCAGTTGTCTCCATTCTATTTGCTCCATTTCTGAAATCCCTCATGAAGATATTCAGGAATGAGGCTGTTCATTTAGAGCCTTGTGGCAAGCTACTATCTTCTGTTATGAAAATTAATAATTCAGTCCTGGGCATTATTTTCTCTCTTTTCTTGGGCTCAGGGTGTAGAGACAGGTTGCTTCTCTCTCTGTGTTACCTTACAGCTTCCTGGGAGATGGTCTTGGAAAGTGTGTCAGGCTGTTCTACTGCTGCTCTGCTGTCAAAACAGTCAGCCTATTCCAATAGGTAAATGAGGCACAAGCAGATTAGTTTAACTCTCTGGCAGGGATGTGCTTGTGCAGGCAGGTTCCTGCCTGGCTGGGGAGGTGTCCCTGTGGGTTGCCATATCCCAGCTGAGGCCAAGGATGGCCAGATCACTGCTTCTGCGTCTCTGTTCCAGTTTGAAATCAGACAGGTTAGATTAAATTGTCTGTGGCTTAAACTAATCTGTTTTGACTCTCTTGGAACAGATCATCGGTCCCAGCTGGGAGGCAGCAACCACCAGCGCTGCCTTTCACGTCACCGCAGCAGGGCTGGCGTTCCCCTGTGCCCCGACCCCCGTGGCCACAGCCCTGTCTAGACAGCTGAGACAGGACTGGGATTTTGGTGGTGTCAGTAGGCAGTAAACCAGGGTGGAAACCTTGGCTCAGGCTTAGCCTAAAAAGGGCGTTAAGTCTAAAAACAGCAGGAGATCGGAGCAGCGACGTGAAGGCTGCAAGGAGGGAGATGTGTGTCCTGTAAATTTTTTGTGTTGGGTATTATCAAGGAAGAAAAGGCAAAAATAGCATAGGTATGATCTAAAGGAATTTAAATCTCAAAGCAGATGCATTTGTTAGGAAAATGAGTGTTTAGGTCCTGTGTTACCAGAAAGTGGCCAAGTAAACCTCACCTTGCAACAAAAGGAGTTTCATAGTCTTTTTTTTTTTTACTTTCTTGGTCTCAGTGGTTCTGTTCCGTACTTGCTCCCATTTGATTTCGGGGACTTTTTTTGAAAATGCCTAACTAAAGATGTGCACACAAGGAGCCTTGTAAGGGCCTTTTCAAAAGCACTGATGAATCTCTGGATTTTGGAGATAAACCATCAGATGTGTGCTAGAATCACAGTTGCTGTTTTCATTCAGTTGATCACTGTCTAGAATAGTTTCTCTGCATTTCTCTTAATGCACACCCACGTTTGTCTCCTCTCCTCTTGTTTCCAAGCAGTATGTGCCAGGCTTACAGCAAAAATTCTAATTATTTCTTATGTTTGTTCATATTATTCCTGTCACTTAAGGTTATTTGGCTCTTCTTACTTGAATTTTTTCAACTCTCGTGTTTATTTACAGCAACTCCACAGCACTGTCAGTTTAAGACCCACCTTGTGTGCAAAGGCTGTTAATGCATCTCCTAATTTCAAAACTGATGTTCGAGGAACTCATTGATGGAGACCATTATTGCACTACTAATAAAGAAATAGCAAACAAGAGACTGGAGCTGATTAGCTGTCAGTGAGCCCTGATTTGGCTCTGAAAATGTTTATTTGGTAATAACTAGTCTGAGGCTGGACCTGGTAACTCTCAGATAATAAAATTACTGGCAGCCAGAAGAAAATTTTTTTTGGTTTTTTTTGGTAAATTGTGTATGCATTGTTCTAGAAGTCTTTCAGAGAAGGAGAAAAACAGACATGAAAATCCATAATTGTAAATTACTCGTTTTCTTATTGTAAAAGTCACTTTAATGGAAATTTATTTAATTCATTTGGAACAGTCAAAGAACAACTTGGTTCCTTCAGATAGTTTGTGTAACTGTAAACCTTGTCAGAATACCCCCCCCATTTCTTGTCAGATTTAACAGGTCTACTGATGACCATCAGAAACTAAAATAATAACTCTTTATCATGAGATGTTTCAAAAGACCTTCCTTACTGCTGGATCTCTTTCAAGATGCCTTGTTCTGAGAGTGTCTGTAGCAACCTGTTATTGACAGATGTGCTCTCTGTAGCTTGTATGTCAGTCCTGCTGCTATCTCCTGCTGACTAATAAAGTTAGTTGCTGGTATGTATTTGTAGAGTCTTTGAAGTCTGTTAGGTTGTGGAATAGCCTTCTGAAAGAGTTAGTAGCTCATTGTTTAACTATTGGAAATTAATGGGAAATGCTGCTTGATAATGCCATATGGATTACCTGCTTTGCTTCCAAGGGTAAAGTGAAGGGCAAGACCAAGGTGTCCTGGAAAGCCTTTCTGAGTCCTCAACTATTTTGGCAAAACTACCTTCCACATCTGCTCATAACCCAGGGACTGTGCCCACAGCTTAGTGACCTGTTGTCATTTACTGGCATCCCGTGGCTTACACAGGCACTTTAGACAAAGCACCACGTTGATTTCTGTACTATCTTGTGCAGAAGTGAGAGAATACATACCCTTGATAGAACCAGTTCTTACATGAAAAATAGAGCATGGAGCGAAGAGAATGTGGTAACTCACTGGGGGAATACAATGCTTACAGTACAAAGCATAACTCTTTGCATGCAAGGAAGTTTCTAGACGGTCATCTTATGCCTTATCTGTGCCTTAGCTTCTTCCTCTCACTAAGGAAATAAAAAATCACAGTGCCAATTAAATAATTCTTGGAGAAATCAATATTTTAAAATGAAAGTCAGAAAAATATGGAACTGGAATATCAAGGTATGGTATTAAATCTGTAGTGACAACAGCTGTTCAGAAGAGAGCATGTCCATGTAGGGTGTAGCGTGCCTCATGTGTTACTTACTGTACCCGTGGAAGAGAACATTTAACAAGTATTTTAACTTCCTCTCCTGCACAAAAAGGAAAATCACGTAACTGCTGCAGACCTTTTGGTCTGAGATGTACAGAACAGAGCAGGTTTTGCACTGAAGACCTGTAATACTGATCACTCTGACAGCTGGTTTCTGTGTGTCTTGCTTATTCACAAGTCCCACATCTAGTTGTCCTTATGTGTCTCTTGTGGGTCTTGTGTTTTTATACATTCTGGAGTCAGGAAGGCTCTATGTGATGCTTATTAAAATGCAGTGCCCAGATAATGAGCAAAAGGAATAATTAGCCCTAATTTTGGATGCACAGAAGTAATTATTGTGAATGTTCATTGTTAATTTGTAACTTGAGCTGTTAGTGACTAAAATATGTTTGGTATAAAGATGACCTAAAATACATGCATTCCACATGCTGTCTTAGAAGCCCAGTCTTGTAGTCGTAAAACATCACCTTCCCCATAGAGTTTTCTAACAGCTGTTTATTCTTGTGGTTATTTCAGTTGGATAATAAAGTAGTGACTCTTTCTGGCACTCCCACCTGCTCAGATTCTTTCTGCCCAGAGCTCCGGAATAGCTCTTTCAAATCCTTTATCCCAAGGAGAACCAGCGGGTGTGTGAGGTATAATAAGATCTGTCTTTTCAAGATTATCTAGTGCCTTGATGAGGCAGGTTGGATGGTGCCATGGGAAAACACTGCAGTGTATTCATCTGTCCTGCTAATCCTGTGCTCTGGTCCCTCAATCCTTTTATCACAAGGGTCCAGCCTGGATGAAACCTTTCCAACTTCTTGGTGTTTGAGTTGAGTGCAGAAGTCTAAATAGCAACCAGAGCTATAACTTTATCCAGCAGCTATTGTGTGCAAGTGTTCACAGTTGTGTTGCTGTTCCAAGGTGGAACTGGGGGACATGTTTCCTTGCAATAAGAGTGCTTGTCAGCACAGGATGCAGAATGCTTTGAGTAAAACTAGCTGCACAAAGTGCTACATGCAACAGAACTGGCATTATGACCTTTTAGCTACTTTGAGACGGCTGGAAAGGACCTGGAAACATTAACCTGTTTAAGACCTTAAAAACACCAAGCTTTGTTTTTTGGTGCTACAGCTCCAAAATGGTGTTTTGTTTGCAAGCAAGGCAAAACTAGAATTTATTTTTCTATATCTCTTTGATTTAGACAGTGCCACAGTTGGTCCCAGTGAGGAGAAAGCCCTTGGAGAGAGAACAGAAATGATAAACATATTGATGAAAAATGCATAAGCTGCACACGGGGTGGTTTTAACAAAAGCTGCTGCAGGGGAAGGTAATAAATTGGGGAATGCACAGTCCAAGGTGACAGAGATCTGGTCTAAAGAAGGGCAGACAAAAAAGGTCAGGAACAGAATCAGCCTTCTAGAGAGCCTGCACCTCCTTCACTTTGGGTCCCAGCAGGGAAGAGCAGTGCACGCCAGCAGTGCTGCAATTCATGGAAGTGCCGTCCAGATGGAGGCAACTCCGAACATGTGACAAACAAGCCAGGCTAAGCAGAGAGCTTGTTGTCCCTTGGAGCCTGTCTGGAAGGGAGACAAGAACCCAGCTGAACCCCTGGCAAGTATTAATGCACTGAAAGCCTGCATATGGTAGAGATCAAAATGGTTCACCTGGAAGAGTGACGAGGTCAGCAGGGAGAGCCCTGACTTGCATGGGCTTTGCTCTGTAGGAAGATGGGGTGTTGTCTCCTGTCTCCTGCTGGGAGGTTAATTTGGGCAGAATTTTTCTGTAAGAATATCACTGATTTGAAACCTAGCTGGATTGTGCATGTCATCAGCAAACACAGCACTGAAGTTGTTGAATGGATTGAGGCCAGGGGGAAACTCTCAGTGTGTGTCCTTTGCAAATAAATGATTTGTTTGCTTGATTTGGATGTGAGTTTGACCCTTCAGAAAGTAGCATTGCAGAGAACCTTAGCTGACACTTTGCCTGCAGGAATAATCTGGCCTCGTGTTAAAAAACAGCAGTTGTTTTGCCTAGAGGTGGTGGGCTCAGAGTCCACCTGATTGGCATGAAGAGCATGTCCTGACGTTGTAACTTCTGCCTGCCATGTGCTCACAGTCCTGAGGAAGAAATTGCTGATCAGATGAGTAGTATCCAGACTCAAATTTAGCAGACACGAATGAAATCTTAATCTTCTGCAGTAGGACTTTTGAAAGGGAGGAAAAAAATAAAAGGGTTCTGGAGGATTCGTGATTTTACTAATTAGACACTAAAAATTATAGAAGTACTAAAAAAAATAATAAACCCATAGCTCTTGCCCCAGGCATGAATTTACCAGCTTTAGTTTGTTGCTCAGTTCGGTTCATTGATCTTGTCACAATTGATGATTCATTAAGTTGTGACTACTGTAGAAATTACAATGCACAGATGTAGCTGAACTGCACATCTGTGTGTTCCCAATGTGTTAATGATTTAAAAATGCACTTTCTCTCTGGCCATCCACTGTGCTTCAAGTGCCAGCTGACATTTTGTATTACTGAGCCATTTGTTGTGGTTGGCAGAGGGAAAGTCTTTTGGTTCTCCTTGTACTGTTTTTGTGACTTTTATCCATATTTCAGAGAGCTGGATTTGATTTTTCTGAGCAACCTCGGCCTTGCAGAATGCGAGGTGTGGTTTGTGTCTCAATCTGCAGGCTGCCACCTTTTGCAGTGTCACCTGCTTTCTCCTGGTGTTTGCTTACAGCAGATGGGGTTATTTCCTGCACAGAGTCATGAGGAACATGGCAAGGGTTTGCTGGTTTTTGGAAGTTTAACTGGGGTGGCATTGACTTGGTTCCTCGCTTAAGGCTGACAACTCAGTTTATGTAGTTTCTCATCCTAGCAGGTCCTAGAAGACCTCAAATATTTTGTGTATTGACTTAAAGGCTGATTGGCACCAGCAATTCAGGAATGTGTGACAACACTGTAAAACATCTGAATTGTTAAACCTACTCCCAGCCTCTTCCCCTAATGCAAACCACTATTCAGACTGGTTCTCATTAGAGACTTTCATTTGATCAAAGCAGAAACCTGAGGAGTTGTCTGTCTGATGGAGTGTGGCTTTGCATTGATGAGGCAAGCTATACCCACTATTAAATCATAGTAAGGTTATGCCCATATTATGTAGGTAATGGGTTTTCTTGTGGTTGCATTCTGTCTGTCATACCTCTTTCTACTGCAGACAAACCCATAAGACTCCTCTGGCTTCAAGCCTTTCAGGGAGTACCCAGGGAGAATAGAATGCATCTGCTCAAGCACATAGCAGCCAACATACCTGGCTCTGTATCCACTTCCAGTGTGATTGTAGGCTCTGTGGTTAGAGGGTCCATGTCTAGCATCTCTTCCTTGCTTCCTCTTTGGTTGAGCTGTACAGATACTTTTGAAAGGTAGATTAAAGGATATCTTTATGAAATTATATACTATATCATCCCAGAAAAAGTGCCAGCCAACTGTGGGTCCAGCAGTTACTGGTTAGTTTATTCCAATAACTAATATATAATTCCAGTGTTGAAAGTGTATATTCTCAACATCAGTCTCAGCCATTTGGCTCTTTCTGCCTGTAAACCCTCTTTTCTGCCGTGTGTCTCTGAGATCCCTTTTTCCATGTAAGCTTCTGTAAATTCTCTTCACCAGGCTGAGCATTTGAGCTCAGTAAACCCCTGTTTTATGGCCTGTTTTCTAGCTCCTGGCTTGCTTTTTAGCTCATATTGAAATTCTCTGTGCTGTTTTTGTGCTTTTGTAGAAATACATGCATTGTAATTCACACTGTATTTTGCTGCCATAAGAAACAGTTGCAGTGATTGAAACTGAAGGTCAGTCTATCCCACTTTTTTTTCCCCAGGAGCCAGAATGCATTCCCAGAATGCCCAAGAAGTGTGTAAGGACCATGGTTATAGTGACAATTCATCCAAGTACATGCTTCTCTAGCCTCTACTGGTGTGTACGTCTGGCATTTTTGAGATAAAAGTAGTGGGTTTAGTCAGTCTAATGAAAGAAGCATCTAGTTGTGCTTTAACTTTCAGTGTGCATATAGTAACACATACAGAAAGATGTTTCCCAGCTTCACTGTGAAAAAACCACCTGTTAACTGCTAATAATCATTTATGCTTTGTAGGCGAAGGGACAGTGAGTTACTATTATTAGAAGGGATTCTGGATTCAATAGCTCTTTATTGCATCCATCCTTGTGTCTTCATACTAAAAAGTGCTCATCTGTTTGGTTGTGATTTAACACATGTAGTTTGTAACAGCAAAATCATGCGACCTCATCCAGTAGAAACAGGGCTGGGCAGAACTGTGGAGTTGCTTTACTTTATCTGGCACAGTATGGATGAATACTGTGAGCCCTTTGAGTTGCCATCTTCCAGGACTGCTTCCATCTTGCAGGTTGAGCACATGGTTTTGCTCAGTCCTGTGGCAACTGAGAAAACTCTAGAAACCCTATGTGTCCAGGTGAGTCAGTGCACAGGGTCAGAGTAGATAAAAGATGAAAAATCAGGAGGGGTTTCATGGTGGGAACTGCCCTCAGTGACTCAGGGTATTTTTTTTTTTTTCCAAATCCCCTGTGTTCATATAACTCTTCTTTTATTCACATGTAATATGTTGGATGTTGCCTCTTTAATTTTGTGCAGTTTGTAGCAGTAGCCTGTCTCTGTTATTTATAACCCAAGATGTTCCATGTTTGGGAGGCACAACGGCTGGATGTGCTTTGTAGCTTCCCTCAGTAGCTACAGTGAGGGGAAAAGCTCTGAGGCATTTTGTGCATCTGTGGAAGGCTGCCCCCAAGTCCTCCTTACACTGATTTTAGTAGCAGAAGCATTCACGTTCCTCATCTCCACACCTGGCTGAGGGCTTTTGCCCAGCAAAGGGAAATCTCAAAAGCTGTCAAGCTCCAAGGCAATTTTCCGTTCCCTACCTCGCTAAAATTCAGCCCTGGATCAGTGGATCTGCCCTCAGTTCAGGCTCCCCAGCTCAAGATTTGGAGCTACTTGATGCAAATGAAGGACAGTAAACAACAGTCACCCATCAAGACTTGATTGAAGCCAACTTCCGATTTTTATTTAAAAGATTTAATCCTAGCACAACTGAGATGTTATTTGTGAGTTGTACAAGTCATAAACAATGTTGGAGTAAATAGAATGGAGCTGAGCCAGACAGAACTGGTCCTTTTGATCTTGTCTTTTTTATATCCCGAAAGGCAAGGGACCTAAGGTATGTCCTTTGTCCCATCTAGTCCTGTGCTACTGTATGATCCCTTCATCTGACCAATGGCAAATACATAAAAAATGTTCTTACAAAAAAAAAAAATTAGAAAAAACCTGTGTGTTTAACAAAACTGTCTGAAACATAAGTTAAGTCACAAAACTTGACAACTCATCTTCTCCACCTCCCTAACAACTGTGTCACTAATATTCATTGAAGCATAGAATTGAAATGCCTTCTTTTATCATTTAACCTGTTGTCTTATGGTATACATTTTTAAAAAAAAAAAATTGCAGCACTCTTGGCCTTAAGATCAGGGCTGCTATTCTAAGCCTGACAAGGACTGGTTTTCTGTGGCTGAAAAATGAGTCTGCAGAATCTGAATATAACCTGGTGATTCATTACTTTATGCACTTTTCAGTTTGAGATATGATGTGCTGGATTTCATGGAACTGGACCTCACTGCCAAATAACAGAGTTTGAACTTGTTCTCCTTGTGGCATTAATTGCTAATTTACAGCTACTATGGAGGAGCAGATAGAGAGTGGTTACAGGCACAAGATTCACCAGCAGAAATTGCCCGGATTCCACAGTTTCTCAGTTAACAATGACTCCATAGTGCTACTGTTAGTGTGATCCTTTCAGCATTTTTTTAAGTTATTTTTGCATTTCTTGAAGAGGGCCATTCTGTCTTCAAGACACTCTTGACAGATACTCATTGAATACTGGGATCTTGAGAATTGAAGCTTTGCAGTTAAATACAAGTTTCAGTATAACATAGGAAGTTTTGCTGGTGTTTCTCCCAGTCACCAGTGTGTTTCCCAGGATATTTTTTTCAGTCCCAGGTAGGAAAGTGAACACTGCTTCTAATTGAAGTGCTACTGCCCTTCCAGTAAGTACCATTTAAGAGAGTTATTATGCAGAAGTCCAGAGTTTGTTTAAAATCGAAGTACAGCTCTTTAAGTTGACAGTGTTCAGTCCACTGATCTTGGCCTTGGATGATAACCTTCCACTTCAACAGTAGAATTAATGGCAGCCTTTGTTCGTTCCTGTACCATAATATTTTTATAAAACAAGTCTGTGTGTGATCTGCTGATGCTTTTCAGGGAAGCTGAAGCATACTGAGTGCCATTTTTCAGGACATGTTTGTGCGTTACCATGTCAGCTGCTCTGTGCAGCAGTGCAGGGCAGGCATTCCACTTGCTTCTCTCTCAATAAAGCTATTGATTTTCATAAAGATATTTTGCAAGTGCTTTACCAGTCTGCCTTTATTAAAAAATGTGTACAGGATTTCCTCTGTGAGCTCTGAGTATTTTCCAAAACAAATAGGTTGGAAATTACATTTGGAAGATGCTAAATTCTGAACAATGCAGGTGCAATGAATACTTTTGTCCTCTTCCCTTTAACCAGAGCTTAATTTCTTAGTTCAGGTGTTTCCACCAGTCATAGCAGTGCTCCTTGCTCTGGCATGTAGAGGTAATTGGGTGGTGCTACTTGTGTAGCTGTGCCTGAGGTGACTCTTCCTCATTTGGGGTTAACTCAGTAGTTATTTTGCACCAGAAACAGTCTGCTGCTCCAATTCTGAGACTGTGATAAATGGAAAAGCCCTGAATAAAAAAGTGAGTCTTGCACCATCTTATTGGTGGTGAAAATGGAGTTTGTTTCCTGGATGGCAGCAGGGGAGGAAGGCTCAGCACGCAGGGAGGGCACAGCAACCTCCTGTGCCATCACTGACTGTGTCATTAGAGAAGTGAAGGCTCTGATTGTGGAACCTGAGAGAAGAGCTCCTGAAACAGCACAGTCATGCAGGCACAGTGTAGCACAGTGAGCTCTGTACTGGGGTCTGAAAGTCCAGGTAGGAGACAGGACAGTCAGTGGGTACAGACAAAGCTGCATGTGTGGCATGAGGTAACACAGAGGCAATATGATCACCTGGAGTATCACTGGTTACAGCATAATTGTTGCTTGAATTCTGAAGAGATCCAGCTGGGAAAGAAGGATTTAGAGTCCTGTGTCTTGGTGAATATGCTGCTGCAGAAGGGCCTCAGTCTTAGCCTGGGGCACTGCATGGGAAAAAATGTGATGGAACTTGTGTGAAAACATGAAGTGTGGGTGATGAAGCATTGCGGGTGCCTGGTGAGAGTCAGCATCTCAGTGGAATGTCATATATCAGGGAGAAGCATGAGTCCTTCAAACAGAAAAATAGTGGAATCTTGTTGTCTTAGAGAGCTCAGGATAATAGCTGGGTAGTCCTCACTGTATGGCCAAGTTTCAGCAATTTAATATTGGGTGGCTTCACAGCTCTGCCTGACAAGAATATACTTTTACTCTGTTGTGCATTAGTATAACAAAAAAGCATTTCCAAGGAGCTTCTGAAGTCTTTTCAAGATAGCTGTTTTTGAGGCTCCACAACATTCAGAATGCTAAGTGCTGAAAGAGACTTAACAAGAAATTTTATCTGTCAATATTCACTTTTTGGATAAAATAAAATAGTTACTACTGGAAGGGAAGGAAAGGAGAGCAGAGCGGAGGAAAGGAGAAAAGAAAGGGGAAAGGAGAAAGGAAAGGGGAAAGGAGAAGGGAGGGGAGGAGAGGGGAAGAAAGGGGAGGAAAGGAAAGGAGCACATTTTCAGGGAAATGACTGGTAGAGATTCACTAGTTAAAAATAAGGAAGGTCCTGAAGTGTAATGGAGTGAATCACTTATAACCAGTTTTATGGTAGAGTAATCTGACATTTACTTTCAATGGTAAATACAGAAAATGATAGCGAAATGCTGAAAATGCGATGTCATAAAAGTTACAGCCTCCTCATCAAGTTTATTATGCTTTGGGAGAGACAAGGTCTTGGTTGCTTCCCGGAATAGTTAAGATGTTTGAAATTTAGACACTGAAATGTAAACTAGTCCTCTGCTACCTGTAGGTTTGAAATGGTCAAATATCAGCACAATTACGCAGCCGACGAGTTCTGCTCGAGTGCCCATTGCCGGCGATTGGCTGCGCATCAGTTGGTCGTGAGCTGCAGGTTTCCACGGAAACTGCATGTACCACTACCTGTGAATAATTGAGAATGGCAGCTGTAATGAGAGAATTTGGGGCAAATTGTGTAAATATTCGTAACTGGATTACAGTGGTAAAATATTTTCGCTCTAGATGAAGATTTAACTTCCAGGCTCAAGGGAGATTAAACTGAAGAGGTCGGGGAAAGGATCCGTCCTTGTGAAGTGTGGGGATGAGTGCTTTAAAAGCCTCAGCAAATTCCCAGGATTTTAGAGCAGGGTGTAGGAAAGTTTTCTTTCCCTATGCTGCCTCAGGGGTCTGGTATCTTTTGTATTTTTGTTCTTGGGAGCAGGTAATTGAAAGGCAAAAGCTGTGAGTTTGTAGCAGCTGTGTTGGCTGGGAAGTGACTGCTCAGACCCCACTGCTTTGGGGCAGGTGCCTTGTTCATGCCTGACTTGCAAAGACATGTGAGGATACGCCAGAGGTTTGGAGTAAGATAGCCAGGTAGCATCTGCCAACTCTCCCCTGTTTTTCCTCTTTGGCTTCTCTATTTTTTTTATCTATATTAGTTAGATGCAGTAGCTTAATATTCAGAGCACTCTTGTGCTCTGCAGTGTGATCTGCATAAACTGAAGGAGAGATGCTACAAGCTAGCTCCTTCTATAAAGACAGCTTTTTGTGTAATAGAGAGGAAAAGCCAGCTGGATGTAACAGGATTCACTGTGATTGCTGCTCAGATACTGTAGGCATGTATTTGTGTTGGGTTGAAGTGACCTGAAGAATTTCCATTGCCCGTCTCTGGGCATACTGTCTCTTGCACTGAGCTTGCAGAAGAAATGTGTGCAGTGGTGCCAGCAGGAGATATAGGTGTGTTTTGTGTTAGCCTAAGGCTAAAAAGAAATGGTGACTGTTGTGTGTGCTGCAGCTAATGAAAAGGTTTGGGCAAAGACATCTTAGTTAATTTTATAAAAAATTAGCTTGCCTTTGAAACTTATTTTGTTTTATTTTCTGCCAGCAACAGTTTCTCACAGCTGGTAAAGCAGTGGAGTATGTCTATTTTTGTGAGAGCCCAGAGCAAGCCAGGGGGGTGGCATTACTTGGAAGAATATCTTCTTCATCTGGGAAGCTTAAAAGTCAGTGCTAGACTCCCAGTTGTTCATTGCCTCTCAAACCACAGAAAGACCTGGGAAATAGCTTCTTGTGCAGTTTAGAAGAGAGAATGTTAATTGGTGTAACCGAGCTTTCCTCCTCGGAAGTAGAGAACTTTGAAAACTCCCAAATCCTGAATGTTGCTAGGCTAATTGGATGGTTAAATTTAGCAAATCCTCGACTGTGCCTCACTGAATAAAACAGAGGCACCATTTATTATTTAAATGTCTGTTGTGACATGAGGCGGTAGCTCAGGGTGGGCTACCGTGCAAACCAGGCAATGTAGTGAAGTTATTATTGACTTGAGAGATGGAGCTTGTCATGAATTGCATCTGTGCTGATGCTGTCAGTTAATTTTGAGCCAGATAGCTGTAACCAGGTTTCATTCCACTAGCAAATACCTGGGGATATATGGGCTATGTACGAGCAGTGCTTGGCTAGAGAGGAATTAGTTTTGTCTTACAGTCAGTGATCCACAGCATCCAGCAGCCTTAATAATTAAAACCAGAACATGTCTCAGGACTCTGATCTGAGTATGTAAAAAGGAGGTACCTTATACCTTGTATTTTGTTTTTAAGGGAGGGGGAAAAAAATCCTCACCAAAGCAATGCTCTGCTGATGACTGAAAGATTTAATAATAAAGAAGGTTAAATGGGAGGAAATACTCTTGCTCAGGTTTCCCTCTGCTCACGGTGCCAGAGCCTTGTCAGAGTGAAATATGTAACACTGGCTGAATGGCTGAGCAGCTTCCATCTGCTTCAGGATCTCTCAAAGATAATCAAGAATGATGAAAATTGTTTCTTCATTTTTGACCTCTAACCAACCTGTTAGCCTTATGTCTATAAAACAAGAGATGTCTCCAGACTGGACATAAATTGTAATGCCAGTGTAGATCACAACTCCTCTATCAATATTTGAACTGGGAAGAGCTTATATCAGTATAGCAGCAGTTTATTGTATTCATGAGCAGAACTTTGTACCCGTAAGACTCGTTAATTTGACAGAACCCTAATAGCATCTTGCAAATCTTACTGCCATTTCTTGCAGGAAGTGAGGTCCTTCAGGATATGCTGTCCCAAGACCAGGGGAGCCATTTGCAACATTCACTGCCTGTCCATGCCATCTTTCTGCAAAACAGGACATTTAGTCTTTTTTACCGCAGAGATCGGTTTCATGTACGCAGCGGTACCGTGGCAGTGGCCCATCCTCACTCATCTCTGTGCCTGCCAAATGACCTCTCCCAACAATCTCTGTCTCTTCTGTATTATATCAGGCATTTTACAGCCATTGGGAGTTTTCTGTAAGTCCTTTGGCTTTTGTTTTTCACGCTGTTCACTCAGCCTGTGTACTGCCTCCTTGCCTGCACCTCACTGCCATGGAAATTCCTGCATTCATCAGTTGGTCTTATTCCTGAGTGCCCTGTCCCTTTCTTTCCCCCTTTGTGCTTTACTGATGGCACAGTGCTGATGCATAGCTGACCCTATGAAATGATACATCACCTCACACCTCTCCTTTCCCCAAGTTCTGATTTTAATTTCTCTGCATGATTTATGTGCTTTGGGCACCCTGAGGAGGAGGACTGCTTCATGTTTTAACTCCATGAAAGCTGTTGGTAAGAGGTCTAACATCTCAGGCTGTCACTCTGGAGTAGCATGTCTGTGCAGAAATGCTTGCTCAGAGCAAAACAAGGCTTGTGCTAACTCTTTACCTTTCCTCCAAGGATGAGTGTCATAGGTTTCTGGAGATTTTTATCATCTCACAGAAGTTTTGTTACCTTGTGCAAATGCTGCATTCCCACGGCTCGTTAGCACAGCCGAGGCACCCTGTCCTCAGCTACGAAGCCCCTCTGAACACAGAAAGCAGGAGCATGGTTGTTTTCCTGCATCTCCCCCTCACTGTCAGACCTTCCTGACTGTCATTCAGGTGTCATTTTGGCTGCTGCATACTCTGCCTCATTTGCTTACATTCCTTAAACTCTCACTGCAGCAGTTCTCAAAGGGTAATAAAAAGGTGGTTGAGTCTAAATATTATTAGGAAAATGTTAAAAGATTGGCAACCTACTAGGACAGGCTATTGGCTTAAAAAGGATTTAGAGGGTCACTGGCTGTGGAAGAGGAAAAAACCCCATGGAAATGTGTTTGCAGTAGATGGAGAAATCCCTGGAAAAATGAGTACTTCAGCGCAGAAGTCATTGAACTACATCTGAGCCCAAAAAAGCTGAACTGGAATATACACATTGTCCAATCTGTGTTTCTTCACAGCCAACACATTCATCTGGGCGTTTTTGGTGTGGAATGAGAGTGCATTGCTGTAGTTGCAGAGTCTGTCCTTTGCAGAAAGCCAGGCAGTCAGGACTCAACCTCTCCACTCCTAAACATCCAGGTTGGCTGTTACAGAACTTTAAAGACAACTTGAGACAAGTGGCCATATCTTTGGAATTCGTCCACTGCCACACTGTGAACCTTCAGGGGAAACTCCTGAGAGAGATTATTTAAAATGCAATTTAAACTGGCATGCTAATGTAAGGGAAGATAAACACCTTTCCCATCTGGAATATTAAAAAGAAGGCTCAAATCTTTGAGGAACTGCAGAGTGCACAGGCTGGTATTAGGACTCACCTTTGGTGCATCTTATTTTATACGGGACAGGGATTCATTATGCTGAGCCCTCTTCGTGGCTGGGTTTCAGAAGGAGCACCTGCCCTGAAGATGCCTTTGGTATGGCTTGGAGATCCCTCACTGCTGGAATGCTTTTTCTGAGAAACACGGGAAGTGAGTGTTTCATTCGAAGGACTTGTTTGCTTGGTGGTCTCCCTTTGGTAAATTCTCTGTGCTGACAACACAGCTGTTGGCTGCAGCAGCCTGTGTGTGCTGTGGGCTCTGTTGTAGACTGCAGTGCCGCTGGACTCATACCAGAGCGATGTTTGTTCACCTGTAGCAACAAAGTGAAATTGTGTTTATAATCCTTGCCACGTCCCTGCAGAACTGTCTCATCCATGTACCTTTGGGCCTTATGTGAAGAGACATCGTTGCTCCCTTCCCAGCACCAAGAAGCAAGGGAAGGGTTTCCCTTGCCTGACTTAATTTCTCTCCCTCCTTTGCGCTGCATCCCACGGGAACACCTTTTGTGACACTCCTCGTAGCTTCTGCTCCCTGGAAAAAGAGCAGAGTCTTGTGGGGCACTGTGTTGTTCTGGGCCTTATCCTGGTGCCCCAGAAGTCAACTACTTGGACTGGTGGAGATAGAGACCATGCTAAGGGAAGTGGTGAGCATTTCCCTGGCATGTCCTGAGGATATGTGCTCGTGCAGCCCGTGGGAGCTCATGTTCTTTGATCTGCTGCAACACATCTGCTCGAAAGGATTAGCAGAAAACTCCCTTCTCAGCAGCTTACAGTTGTCATATACTGACACCTGTATTTTGGTATTTGCAGGCTAAGCCTGTGCACTTATACAAATAAGCAAGCTCAGTTCTACATGGGTAAAATTGTAGGATGAGCCTGTTTTAATTAGAGCTGGTGAGACTCCTCAACACTCCTGCTGTTTGCTATCATAAACATCTTGCACATGTTTGCAGCACAGTGAAAAAGACAGAGTTATGGGGCAGGTGCTTCTTCTAAAGCAACAAATCAACTCCCAGATAATTGAAAAAGCCAAAACTGTTTTCAGAACAGGTAGAGGATACAGAAGGAAATATTGTTTCCAAATATCTGGTCTGCAAATCTCCTGAGAGGAGAGTGGGGAATACCTACAGTAATGGGTCTCCTAGGATGTTTGTCTCTGGAGTTCAGACTGTTCCCTAGGGGTTGCTTGATAAGCAGCTTTTCTGGTTTTAAAGCAAACATGTCTCAGTGCCCAGATTTTTCTTTAAGGATCAGCCTAAATTTTTCGTATGGCCAAATACGGGTACTTAACATTTTTCGGATTCATTGATTCATAAATCAAACTGGGAAACTCTTGCAGTACTAAATAAAGGCTATTTATAATAAAGAATGTGCGTCACAGTATCACATCTCCAAAGCAGTGATGACATACTGTACCAGCTCTCCACCTGGATTCAGTCTGTCCTGCCAGGGCCTGCAGCAGGAGCCAGTCAGAACAGTGAGCTTGGTTTTTTTGCCTCCACTGATAACCTTTTTATTTCTTACTGTTTCACTTGGTCTATGTGAAAGCTCCATTGGCCACCTCTTCCTTCAGATTTCTTCCTGAATAAACATCCTACTTTACCTTAATTTTATTAGGTGGTAGGTTTCTTCATTCTTATTTTCTGTGCGTGGCACTTTTATTAAGCCCCTTGATTGTGTGTTTCTCAATGTGAGTGGAGTCCTCATGCATATATTCCTGTTGATATTAGTGAGCTATTCCCATGTTCCTTCCTAAACTGACTTAGCTTTGCTTTCCTGAAATCCAGTACTGCTGCTCTGCTGCATTTTGGAGATTATCAAAGTCAGAAAGCTGTGATCTCTCATGCAGGCTTTCTCTGGATTAATTCCTGTTTGAACTTGAAAAGATGTTTTAGAGAAGCATCCCATCTTAACTTGACAATCATCAGTAATGTGCAGTCCTCTGCAGTTCATGGGATATTGTTTCAGTTGTTAATGAACCTGTTAAAAATTTGGCCTTTCAGCCTTTTATCTGTTAAGGTTCTCTGGACTCTAATCAAATTTCTCTTTGTGTGCTGGCATTTAGTCACTTTGATCCGGTTACCTTTCAGTCTTCTCTTTGATAAGGTGAACAGATTGAGGCCCTGGAATCTCTCTCTGTAAAATGGTTTGTTTCTCCATATTTAAACCATTCCTACAGCTCTGGATTCAGTGTTAGTAACACCTTTCTAGGAGTACCAAACACAGAGGAGGCAATGTGTAGTGTGCCTGCTCTTTGCCAGTGTTTTGGTGCAGCCCAGAGCTGTCTCCTATGGTTTTCTTCCTTACAGACCAGGTTACAGCATTACTGTGTTGAGGATGTAGCTCCCTTTCACAGAGAGGCTGTTCAGACACAAGGTCTGTAGGAAGAGATAACATTTTTATTAGACTAGATAACACAGATGGAAAAAATGAATGAGAAGCCTTTCATCAAATAAGATCCTCCTCCACCCCTGCAAACTTAGCTTTCCTTGCATCTTTTGAGCTGCCTGGTTATATCAAAACTGTTGCCAAATACTTTGACCTTTGTTTTAAGCATTTATGGTGTCCTATCGCTGTAGGATTCTTCTGGCCTCACCTTTAGGCTGGCAGTGAGGCTCATCATGTCAGGGGTCTGCCTTATTTAAGGAATCATGGTATTTCTGCTGCAGGATTGTAGTTCTTCCTGCCTTGAAAATTCTGTAGTTGACATTCACTCCAAGCACTGCAGAAGCAGACTCAAGGTCTCCTTTTAAAATAGGGACTGAACATGCACAGCACAACACACAAAAAGGCCCTTATCTCTTAGTTGGTTTTTCATTACCTCCTGTGGCTCTAATCTGATTGCTTTGCATATATTAATGAAGAAGGAAATAAAATATTTGTAATAACAGATGCATGGCATTCTGGGATTGATTATTTATTTTCCAGAAAGGTTTGCTCCAGTATTTATGGATTTAGGCAGCTTTGAGATGCTGGTGGTGGATCCTTAGCTGTTCTTTGGGACCATCATGATGCATGAAATGATGTAATGAACTCTGTTCTCTGCTGGATGTTCTTTTTCTAGGAATTACCAGTATTTGGGCTGTGACTTTTATTGTGGTTTTTGTTCAGTACTTTGTAGACCTACAAAGGAGACATCCCCTTGCATAGGCATTTCAGATCCATTCCTCACAGAAACTGCTTTTGGAATGGAGGGCTGGAGTGAGGGGCTGCAGACCAGACACCTCCACCACACCCTGGAGACTTGCCTTTGACTTTGATACTGAAATGTAAATGCTTGAAAAATCTCAATATTGCTTCCATAGTTAGGGAAAACACAAGGGGAAAGCATGAGATGCTCCAGCAGACACAATGAGAAAAGGATCCAGGCCTTCCATTGCTGGTCTCCTTCACGAGCACCAAATTTTTCCAACTAAGATTTACTTTATGGAAGAACAGATGCTTGCACTGAAAATGTGACTGGTTTTCACGTTATCCAGGGCTGTCAGTGGGTGTTGAATATTTATATGCTGTAGGGAAAAGGTGATGAACTAGTTTGCTTCATACTAGCTTTTTCTGCAGGAGTGAAAAAGCCAAGAATTCTCAGATGAAGCTTCCTGTTAGTTGTTTTTGGTGCGTGAACAGTAAAGGATCATGTGGAAGAGTGTGTGGGTGATGAGAGAAAACTCCCCTGGGTTATGTAGCGAGAGGTTGGGGCAATTCTTACCTCTCAGCATGTGCTTGGTTTGACAGTGAAAATAAATAAGAGGGACCTAAGAAAGAGAGTTCTTCTATTTCTGAAAGGAAGCCTATGGAAGTGTTTTATATCATATTTTCATTACAGTCTATAGAACCTGACATCCTCTGATTTTAATCTCTACAGAGCTGTAAATGCCACAACGTATTCAGGAGGCGTGATGATCGCTGGGTCACTGATTGCCTATGGAGATGTGCCTGTTTCAGCCACCTTGCTGCTGCCCCAGAAAATCAAAACATAGCTACCTCACACTTGAAATGTTGTTGAGTCCTCTGTCCCTTTTCTCTCCCAGTGGTGATAAGTGTAGAGATATTGAAGTGAAAACATCCATGACTTCTTTCTGTAATAGGTGAGAGCCTGAGCAGATGGAATATTTTTACCAGGGGCCAGGTCAGGACAATCTTTTCACAGTAGGTGTGTGCTTGAACAGGTCTCTGTTGACATGTTTTTATTTCCCCTTGGAGGCAGTTTCTCTGTGATGAGTGAGGTTGCAATCCTTCCCTCCTCCATAGGAGGAATATGACAACGTGCATGCAGGTGTGTAGTCTCTCTCTCAAGCTGCCTCTCTGCCATGGTGGTGCTGTCACCCTTCACCTTTTGATTGCTGTCCTTATTTCCTTGAAGTCTTACCCATAAGCAGTTTGCAGTTTCAGAGGAAAGAGCGTGGTGCCTCACAGTGTTGGATGATGAAGTGATACCTTCAAACTTGTCCAGCGGTGCAGAAAAGAAACTGCTGGTGAGAAGAAGCCGGTAATGGCAAGTGAAGTTCCTTCTAGAAACAAAACATTAAACTACATGATGTGCTTGCATCTCTGCCAGTGCTGTCCCTGGCTGTTGTGGAGATGGGGTGGATCCCAGTGCCGGGACTGAGCAGGGTGAAGCTGAGCAGAGCAACGCAGGGCTTGTCATGCTGGTTATAGGTGTGGTTGTGTGCTGGGACACACACACCTCGAGCTGCCTGTGGGTTACCAAGGAGTGGGATGGTCTGTGCTGAGAGAGGCCCTGGGTGCCTCAGGAGGGTGCAGGAAAGCAGGAGATGGATGAGGTCTGGTGGGTTATAGATCAAGTAGTGTATGCACTGAAGGGTAACACTGAGAGCGTGTGGGTGTTTCAGAAATAGGCTTAAAACACTTAATGAGGGCAGAAGTAAAATTGTCTGCCTGTGTTTATTAACTTTTTTCTTTTGTAAGCTTGAGTTACTCTGAACTAGGTATTCTGGAAAGGACTGAGTTCCCACCAGACAGTCTACATTAACTATGTATCAAACACATCTTTATCACCCATCAGCCTGGTGTTTTAAGCAGGAATTATCATTGGTTCCTTGTCATGGGACTGATGGGGCTCAGTGAATTCTCTAGGTTTTGCCCAGCATTTCTCCGTGGGTTTGGGAGGGAACAGATTTATCTCTTGGTAAAAATGATGGTTGTTGCATGTTTCACTCTCATATTCTCTGCTGCAATGAAAGGGAGATTATGGCTGTGCTTTCAAATGTCTGAAGGTTGTTGACAGGAACAGTGAGAAATCTCAGATGCTATCTGTATTTCCGGATCTCAGTTGTTTTATTCAGTTCTAGCTGCAATAAATTTCAGTGAGAAGAGGAAACAAAAAAAAAAGGCATGTCTGTTCCCTCTATTCTATTTTCAGTGCCTTTTGGGCAGCTCACTCCCCTTCTTGGTCTGTTAAGCCATTAGCATTATTTTTCAGTGCTCAGTTTTTTGGCTGGTGGGGGTAGAAAGAGTTGCCCAGAATTCCCAGTACTATGTGCCTTTAGTGGGCCCAGCCTGGGGGAGGTTTCTTTGCAGCTGCGTTTCACACTTCCCACAGTGGGAATGTTGCAAAGTTGGGTTTGTTCCCCTCTGTTTCTGTGGGAGGAAGGAAGAGGGACCCAGCCTGTGGTATGGGGCATGGAGGTCTGTCTTTCCCTGAAGTGTAGGGGTTCTGGGGGATCCAGCACCCCAGGGGGAGATGAGACATACTTTCCTCCTCAGATCCCTGGAGCAGGAGATGGGATGGCAGCACAGTGACCAAATGCTGCCCAGCTCTGACAGGACCCAGCAAAGGAAAGCAGCTGCCCCAAGCTGCTTAGCTGTGCTGTACCCAGAGCCAGGCTGATTTCCCTGATTTGTTCTGAACAAATATCCCATGAGTGAAGCAGTATTGGCTTCTTTGTAGGCATTTACCTGAAGGAGCAGTAGGTTCATGGAGTAGATGGGAGTAGTGGGTGCTGTTTGAGGCGTAATAAAGAGGTGCAATTGCATTCCCTAGTCTTTGACAATCTCTCGGCACTTTTATGAAACCTTAACAAAAGCCACTTTAGGAACTTCTGCCTTGGGAATCCTTTGCCTGAAAGGCACCAGATTTGGATTCTAAATCTTAATCTTCATTTCATGAGGCACCTGCTCGTTTTTAGACTATGTGTGACTATTTTAGAGCACTTGGAGCTTACTTTTAAGCCAAGATCCTTCTAGGAAAGATTTTTAACTTTGGCAGAAGCTGTACACAGTTGTAATATTTTTCCTTTGGGAAAGCTGGCACTGATCATTTATGTTCTGAGAAAAGACCGGTTTTCATTTTACAAAAGAAAGAGAATTAAACCCCAGGTTAGGAAGAATAAGAATAAAGAATTCCCTTGCTTTTATTTGTACAGGCCACATACTTCCTTACACAGCCCCAGTGGCATGGAAACCCCGTGGTGACCCTGTCATTGTGCAGCACAGAATGGAGATTAATCTGGAGAGCAGTAGGTAATGAAATGAGTAGCTTTAGCTTTTTTCATTGCGTTAGCAGTGAGGGTATTGAGGGCTCTAAGTGAGAGAAATACACTCACTACTGTTTTGGGGGGTGTTTATCTGAAGAGTGAATTTAAAACATCATTATACAGAAGTCTACAACCTCTTCTGTTTGTGTTTATATTTTTGGTCAAAGACCAAGAGGTAGGAAATACTCGTTACCAGAAGGAACTGCAGGTGTTTAAGGCTGTGGTATTAACTCCAGCCATTACAATGGCAAAGGACAGAAGAGGTTTTTTTCCCCAGTGCATTTTACTTTTGCCTGCTTTTGTGTTCCTTAATCTCTTTGTACCTGGGCTTCCTACCTGTAAATGAGAGTGAAGATTCCTGCTAAATGTTCTGGTTTCCCAGAGAGACAATAAGAACAGACAAGTTAGGGCTGGTTATTACTGGCTAACCAGCAAGGTAGAGGCCACAGTTTGCAAAGAAAAATAGTCAGCTATTGTATTAGCTATGTGCTTAAATTGGCCTCATAGAGCTTTGTAAGACAGAATTAAAAAAGAGATCTCTGATACTGACACACAACAAGAGCTCACACTTCTGGAGCAGATACTTCATGGACCTGTAGCAAAGTTTCTTGTGCTGCTTTAAGCCAAGGTTGGTGGCTGCCAGGCAAAGTAGCCCTGCTCTATCCAGGGAGAAGTTGCTTGGGCAAACAGACAGTACTTGCTAGAGATTTTGGAGACTGGGCAGGCTGTGCTTGGATTTCCAGCACAGTGAGGTGCTTTCTGGACAAGATCCCAAACTGCCAATCTCTCTGATATACATGCCAGAAAAATCTGTGTAAAGCTGTCTAACATCTCAGTAACTTTTTTGTTTTTATAAAGCCTATCCTTTTGAAATCTAAATGCTGTAAGAGTGAATGTTGTGTTATTCCTGTGCTGGCATCTCCTGGGATGACTTTCACATCATATGGAAGTGATCCTTTGAAACTGGTCTCTTTACTACTTGTCTCATAATCTTTCTGTTCTACCTCAAGCATCTCACACCAACCTCCTTTTTGTGCTCTACTTCCTTCATGAGGCCATGGTTCTGCATCCTGAAGATTCTCTAAATGACCTAAATATATATATATACAGGGAGAAAGGATTTCCAGAGGTCAGAATTTCCTTAAGGTGTCTTTCACAAGCAGAAGCTGCGGGAGGGTAGAAGGACCAAAGCTGAGACTCTTCCCAGACTTGTGCGTGCTTGCTTTTCTCTGCTCCTGGCTCAAGAAAATGACTTTCCATTTGATTATAGATACACCAGCACTTCTGTTGCTGAGCTCTGATCATCAGACAAAGCAGGCACTTGGTACAACTCTCTCTCCTTGTTTTGGTCACTCAGTTGGCCTTTGTTTCAGGGCCCATTGTGCTGTGTGGGTGAGGTGGAGAGGATGCTGCTTGCTCTTAGCTATTGTCCCTCTTACAGTCCTCTCAATCATGTCCAAGCCTGGCAGTACTGTGAGTTGTGATGCCCATCACTCCCATCCTGCAGGTGCTTTTGGCAACACCAGCACCTGCTTTTCCTTAAAACAAGGCTGGGAGCAGGGAATGCGAGACCTACAGGAAATTGTTCCTGGACTGGAAACAAAAGCAAAGGAAAAACCTGCCACAGCCAGACAGAGAAGTTATTTGAATTAAAGGCACCTGCTGTCTCCCACTGAGCACTGGATACTAGCATACAGTGTCATTTGCAGGGCAGACCAGTACTGACTTCTGTTACCATGGGATTTTGGCTTCTGTAGCTTTCTCCCTGCTGCCTTGAAGAGCCAGTTTGGAAGTTTAGAGCCCTGGGGTGAGTAGGAGATGTTCTGGGAAGAAGGATCAACTGAGGGTATCACCTGTGAGAAACAGGAATCCCACCTTTTCTAGGCCTCCCTGATTTTTTGTGTCATTGGGTAGATGAGCCCAGGTGTGCTTTCTGCTCTCCACATCTCTTCAGGGCTTTTATTCTGGGAGTCTAGTGCATTCTTTTTGTCAGTGGCTTGTGGGAAAAATATGACAGCCATGATAAAAAGGAACTGGAGGAAGGAACTGGGATTTATATTACCTTAAAAATAATAATACCCTCTTTTCTTTTTCATGTTGCCCTGCTTATCTTGGATATTGGCTCGCTCCCTCCCAGCACCTCTGAACAAACTGAGTTGTGCATGTGGCTCTGTACCTCTCATCCCAAACAGGCCTGGGGCAGGAATGCCTGTTGGGCTGTTTGCACGGGGAGTGCCCATCACTTTTCCTGTCTGCTTCTGACATGTGGACAAGAGACTGAAATACAAAATGTGTGTTGCAGTGGCCACGCTTTGCACCAGCATGAGCGTTCACATGGGGGTGTGTGGACACACTTACCCTGCAGGTGGGGAACTCAAGGTTATGCCCACTGGTTTGAACTCTGAGAGATGTCATAGGTGGAGTGTGTGGCTTGAACAAAAATGAGCTATTATTAATGGGAGTGCTTATAAAAATTAAACATTTATGGAGAAATGCTTCTTTGGCCTTCATTTTATAGAGCCCCCTCTGCAGTTAACAAGTTATTACTGTAGGATTATAAGAGCATCACGTGCACAGTACTCATGCTTCACATAAACCCAGCATTGTTTAACTTCTCCTTTGGTCTCAGAGGGACTGGACAAAGAAAATGTGATGCAAACTCAGCTGTGAGAGTCAAGATAAAGCTTTGCTGTAGGAGGTTAACCAGATTGTTGGTGCCTCTGTGGGACACTCTAACAGGCTCTGCTCTAACAGGACAGCCTGTGCATGGCAGCTTAGTTTATCTGGATCCCATAAGAGGAGTTTTGCTGCCATACAGATCCTTTCCTGGGAGGAAGGTGTCAGGTCTGCTTTCCTTATTACTGGCTTGTTATCATAAGGCCAGGACTATGGGACTGGGGGAAACAGGTTAGAAGGGACCTTTGGAGGTGACTGAGCCCAGCCCCCTGCTCAGGCCAGGGGCAGCTTCAGTTAGTCTGTGACAAGAACTGCTGCAAGCTGGGTGGTGCTTGCAGCCTCCCAGAGCACAGACATCTGCCAGGAAGGGGGTGATGCAAATTCCTCTCTGCATGTGTAATGAATCCTCAGCCTTTTTGTAATTAAGTGCTCATGCCTGCTCTTCCATGCAGACTCTGAAGACATCTAGAGAGGTGACAGGCTTAAGGAGACAAACAGTAAAGAAAGGAAGCCTGAGAGAATAAGCATGGATTTTTAAAGGAAAAAAAAACCAGGAAAAATTAGCATTTAGGCAGTCTTTAGAGGCACTAGGTGTAAGGCAGCTCCTTACATTTCCAGGGCTGCAGGTGAAGAGTGCTTATGCAGGTGCTGACTGCCTGGAGCATTTTGGTTTTCCCTCCCAAGGAAGGCATGCCTGCAAACCACAAGGACAGACCTTCTGGCAAAGCTGAAAGGCTTGAGCCACCTGACACTGCTCACGGAAAAAAACCTGCAGGGTCTTTGTGTAAGAGTATAAGAAAAATGATAATCCCCATTCATCCTGTGTTTCAAATCACTCGTTGAATTTAGTAGATCAGAATCTTTCAGAAGCTCTGACCCTTGCCATGGTTGTAATTGATGCTAATTAGAAGTTTTTCCCTAACATTCATTTGTGGGTATGTCCCCAGATGCACTACCTGAAGCCTGAGCTTTAACTGCTGAATACTGTTTCTTGGTATCTTTTTCTCATGCCTCCCACTCTGAGAAAGCTGCAAGTGATCATACCCTGATTTCAGAGAGATGGAGCCAGTCCACCCCAGCAGTTTAGTGAGAAAAACTACTGTTGGTGCCTGCACTGTCTTCACCAGTTACTAAGAGCAGCTTGCACTCTAGAGGAGATTTCAGGTGGCAGGCAAGAGTTGGATCTCTTTTGAGTTCAAATATAAACAAATAGTACTTAAGCTTTGAAGTGATTCTGCTAGTTGGTGATGCTGTAAGAAGTAGCTTGGGAAGGTAAGTCAGGACTGATTACCTTGATGCATACAGGGTTGTAGATTTAAATATTTCCGTTTGGATCTTTTGCCTTTAAATGTGTTGCTCCTCAAGACTGCTGGAGTAATGACACTTCAGCTTTGAGGTGATGGGCAAAATGCATTTTTCTTCTACTTCAGATTTATTTAGGGGTAGGATGGTAGGGTGGGGGCTTTCTTCAAAATTAACAAAGCAGAGCATGGGAAGGACAATGCTGTCCACCTACAGCCCCTCGTCTATGCACACCTCTCTTCCTTACATGCAGTCTGGGGACTACAGGAAATGTGACTTCAAAATTCAGTAAATGTGTACTACTTTGGGAATAGGCATGAATATGATGCAAAGGAAGGAAAGGAGAATTCAAAGACAAATATTCTGTAGGATGATAAATCAGAAGGCTGCATATTGTAATTAGGAGTAGCACTTCTAGATTTTTCATGGGGTGTTAATTTCTTCATAATCTGAAATAATTGAGTCAAGTGGTATTTTTATTTTTTCCTCCTTCCCTAGGGAGAATAGAAGGGGACTGGCTAGTTTGGTCCCACCCATACATACTTCATTCTTCTGCAATCTATTTATAGCCTCTGCAGAGGGCAAGGAAGGAGGGAGACCTTGGAGAAACAGGGAGGCTTAGCCTTGTTTGTTATACATTTGAAACCCTGGCTTTTAACCCTTTCCTTCCTAAGCTGCCCCATGAATATCAGAAATCCTTTACGTTTGGCAAATAAACGAGCGCATCTCTTGCCGTCAGCTGCAAAAATAAAACACCTATGTTGTTAATTCTGCATTATTACAGAGTAACTGCCCTTCAGTATTTATGAAACTGTCATCTGTTGTTGTGTGTTGTCCCCCTCTCAGTGCTGTGACTGTGTGTGTGTGTGTAGCACCCCCAGGAAGCTCCCATCCTCTCCAGAGGTGCTTCCTGGGCTCCGCTGTGGCAGCGGGTGAAAGGAAGAGCAAGCCTGGCTGATACTTCCAGATTCACTGTGCTAAAGAGATAAATGGAATTGCCAGAGGGTTACTAATACCCTTTAAAAGAAGAAATATTCTCTCTCCCAAAAGGATGTGGAAAAAAATTAGAGCAATTACATTTGTATCATGAACCTCTGTACCAAAGGGAATGGGGAATGCAGAGGAAGGAACAGGACACGGAGTTCCCATTCTGTGCTCCGTGCTAAATAGCTGGGCTTAAAACTGGGACAGGAGAAAATGGTTATCAGTATTTTTCTCAAATATGTTTTCTCACAAATGTGGGCATGAGCAGGAGGTGGCTTTCCAGTATGACTAGGATGCAGAATATGTTACAGAATGTGCATATTCTGACACAATACAGCACTGCTCCTGTGCTGTGTTATTTGTGTGCCCAAAGAGAGCAGGCTCTCTCTGGCACCCTGTGTTGGTGGAGCAGCACATCCCGAAGTGGGAATGAAAGCAAAGGTGGCTTTCTTTCTAGGTTAATGCCAATGGATTTTTCCTTATTAAGCTGAGTTCTCTCTGCTGCAGCCTCTGCCACAGCGTAACTGGAGATGCCCTGCTTGCAAATGTCTGGGAAGTCAGTCTATTTTCCATCTGTAAGTAGTGTTTTAGTGTTTAATGCAATTTATCTTCACTCCCATCCCAAAAGATGTCAACACTAAAACATTTGCTACAGACATCATAAACCCGAGACATTGGCAGGCACTGCTGAACAGAGCAGAAACAGTGGCAGTGAATACATATTTTTGAACCATCTGGTGTGCAAGTGCTATTGGATCAAAAATTGACACGGTGCAAAAAACTCACCGCTGGTTGTCAGGTGACCTTTGGGCAGTCGACAGAGAAGTCAGTTCTGCATGTAAATGCGCTTGAAACAGTGCGTGGCTGTCTCAGTTCATACTTCTGGGCCCTGTTCCCTCTCTTGCCAGGTTTCAGAAACTAATAGGCTTATTTAGTAACGTTTAGGAGCAGCTCAGATAAACCAGTGCCTCCAGGGCTTTGCGCACCACTCAGCTCTCTGCATACGCACTTCCTTCCCTCTGTGGCCTGCAGGGAAGCAGAGTTTCGAGAGCCGTGGGTGGGAAAGATCCCTTTTCTTTTTTTCCTCCCCTTGTGTGTTTTGATGTTTTGCTTTCTATCCAGTTTTCTCTTTGTCAGGAGCAGCTTGCCCAGGTAGTAAATACATGTGAACGCCTGCACACAAACACAGGCGCCGCTGTGTGTTTTGTCTTTGTGGTATATGCCTGCAGTGGGAAGAGAACTCATGGGGTTCTTCATGTCTTGGTGGAGAAGCCCCTTGGAAACAAGTAGCCCAGTTATTGCCAGTCTTTGGCTTAGGGTACTGTATACTTCAGCAGGGACATCTCTGCAGACAGCTGTTCCCAAAATAAATTCTGCCAAGCCTCTAGATTTTTCCCCTTTCCTTCCCAGAGGGTTTCTAGCTCGTTCCTGACCATGCATCAGATGAATGTGTGTTTACTGCTGCCTATAAGCAGCAACCAGCATGAGAAATTATAAAATTTCTCAGCTAGCCCCTAAAGCATGATTGAAAGTAGGGGCCCCACCAGCTAAAAGTCTGGAAGGCTGAGTGTGTTCTGTCTCCCTCGGTTACAGGTGGCTCAGAATGACCCCAAAGAAAAGTGACCCATAGCTCCTTCCATGAAAAAAAGCCAGCTACTGTGAAAGCCTGGCCACCCCCACACAGAGCAACCACAGTTCTGCCTTCAGTGGTTAAATTAGGCTTTAAAATACATGGTGCAACAAAGATTACTTGGAATTCAAAACAATGGTAAAAACAATAAAAGGAAAATGAAGGTACCATTTTCCTGGAGTAGGGACAGGTTGTCCTGTGGCATCTCCCTGTCTCACAGTTCATATAAAACATTGTGTCCACAACAGGCTTTTGAGACAAACACCTGATTACTACACCAGTGTTTGAAGAAATCTGCAGCACCCCCACACTTTCTTCTGCTGCAGCTTTACTTTTTCTTTCTCCTTTGAAGAAAGAGGTAATTTCCAGATTAATGCTGTCTCTTTATGAACAGACTTAACTAGGCTGCTCTGTATCTCTTTGTCTTGGAGGCTGAATAATACACAGATGATAGCAATAGGAGTCATTTACTCCATTAAAAGTAGCTGATACTACAATTTCATTAGGCTAAAATGAAGAGACTCAGTATGGATTAAGCACCTGAGTTTTACAGATTCTGCCTTGTAGGTTTATGTGTACAGGAAAGACAACCACATCTCCTGGAAGGTGAAGTTGCCCTGAATTTACTGTCATCATTTGGAAAGCTCTTCCATGGACAGATATTCCTTTCTGAAAGAGAGCATTACTCAGTTGCAGCCTAGGAAGAGTGATGGGGTGCCCAGGAGTCTTTGGGATTATGAATGGGATATATTTAAATGAAACTTCTTCCAGAGCCCTTTGCACTGAGCAGATGGGAAGATAAGCCAATAAACCAAGGAGTGGACTTCCCTCCTGCACACATGCACTAGCAACTTCTGGATTTGCATAAGTCTCTTGACAAAAATGCATGTGAATTGTACCTTCTGGGGCTACTGAATCAAATGGGGAGGTGGCATAGTGTGTGCTGAGGCATTTTTAGGTATTGTTTTATTTATTCCCATAAGAAAGATACTGATATCGCAGAGTTCTCTAGTTCGGGCTTTAAATAAACTAGGACCAAAGTACAAACCTATTTTTAGGTGACTTTAAAATATCTTGACATGTTTACCAAGCTGGCTTTGAACCAGCTAAAATGTGTAAACAGTTAATACAATATCCTGCCGAGAGGGAGACTTTCTGTTTTCTTACAGTGTGGATCAGTAAGTGCTTTTCTTCACCACACAAGCACCGAAAAGGAAGGAAGATACAAATGTAAGTAAGAGTGACACTTGGCAGGGTGTCAGTCTCCAAGCATCCTTTTGATACATGCTAGCACCACAGTACCTTCTCCAAAGTCACATTTTGTATTCAAGCGCACATCGAAAAAAAATAAAACAAAGCTACAATGCACAGCCTTCAGTCTGGCTTTCTAATGCTATATTGCTTAATAATTTAAGGACAGTGATAGCCTAAAAATTGCAGTCGTAGCAGCTTCACATAACCTACATTACACAGAGGGGGAATATCATATTTATTACGTACTCAAGATGTCTGACTTTATCAGGAAAAAATCTTCTCGTTGCTTGGCACTATATCACTTAGAAGGGCTCAGCTATATGTTCTGTATTACTAACAAATCCATCTGTAATCATTTTAAGAGGCTGGTGTTCACAGTCTCTTGCTTCCCCCAGTGCTACTCGTGGGGCCTCGCTGGGATAAACAGCAGCTCTTCTGGGACAGCACAGGGAGGGAGAGTGGAGCCAACTCGATTATTGCAAACAGTAGAGTCGTGCTGTCCTGCCTCTGATAGATTTCCTGTTCCCCACAAAGGTGCCTGTCCTCAGTGGATCTCTCTGCCTGGCAGCTATGGCACCAGGAGCAGTGCAGCTGTACTGCCACCAGCTCTGCTCGTTGGGTGGTGCATTTTGCATACAAAGGTGGTGTTTCCTGGTGTGATGCTTATAGAAACGGTGTGTTTCCAGTTATGGGGTTGTTTTTTCTCTTTAGGGAAGCGTGACATCAGTGCAGGACTAAAAGGTCATAGGAATCGCTTTTTAGCAAGGTAATTTCTGAGTTCAGGGGACATTGAATTCAAATTACAGTATATCCTAATGTTGTGTTCATACACTGTTAAGGTTTTATCAGTACTAAACCAGAAAAATGTATTCATCCCTTGAGAATGCAGATGCTTCATGGGGCCTGCTATTGACTGTGGCAGAGAAGGAATTTGATTTCTGGGCTTAGAAGATCTGTAGAGAGCGCTGATCCTTGGGAGATTACAGTATTTCCATAAATATGGCAGGGAATGTTGTGGTACTGGCAATGACACACACACACATACACAGAAAATCTGTGTTCTTCTTCTCATACTGGTTTCTTCTTGCAGGCTTTGTGACTTTAGCTGGGTTTTGTTTTTGGACTGACAGTCATCCTACAATCTTCAGCTCAGCTGGAGTTACCTACTTGGATTCATCTTGATTTTCTCAAAGGATTCCCAGTGTCCTGGATTTTGGCATTACTGTTAAATGTTCGCCACCTATCTCTCTGAGCTCTGGATTATGCTCCCGGCTGACTGAGTTGGAAGAGTCTGTTCCCCTTTTGTACTTGTGATGATTAGCTGTTAATTCAGGTGCACTGTGCAGCCTCCAGATGCCTTCTTTGAAAAGGCCTCTGTTTTTTTCATGAAGGATTGAATTGCCTCTGCTCTGAAGTGTTACATCTCCACTGTTCTGTGCTGCAGCGGGGGGGCAGCAGCCTTTTATTTCCACCAGGGTGGCGTGAGGGTTGGCTGTCACAGCACAGTTACAATACAGTCGCCAGCCCCAGTAAATCAGCACTGCTGGTGCTTGCTGGGCTGACGTCTGATTCAGTATATAACTCTTTTCAGCGCTGCAAAACTCATTCCTGAAATGTGGCGATGGTCAGCTGAATTTGCGGGACCGGAGATCAGCTAAATGTCACTGTGCCACGATAGCTCACACTGCTCCGTAATGTGGCAGCGGTGACAGGGTTATTAATAGGTGCAGGTACCTGTTCCTGGATGCTTTATGGGAGCACAGTGGGCATAAATGGCAGTGAAGGGATTTGTTTGTGGGTTGAGTGACTTCACAGGATAACAAATGTTATCGGCTGCCACGCTGTCAAGGACACAATTAATTCTGGTTGCTCGGTACAGTTAATTTGGTATGCATCTCAAATGTTTTCAATGAGATTTGCATGCAGATCCAGTGGACCGTAAGAAAAGTTTCTTTTTAGCCCTCAAATCTGCCTCATCTATTTTAAAGTGATTCTAAAGGGACCTGACAGTGTCCCTTTATGTGAAACAGAGCTGCTGGTTGAAGTCAGAGGCACTCTGCTCTGTGCTCTCCCTCTCTCTCCCTGGGGGCACTTGGGCTGATTGCCCTTTTGTAAGACTCTAAACTCTGCAGTATCAGGCTCCTAATCAGCTCCTAGAGCCCTCTGGGTGCAAGGCCATCACCCTCGAGTGGCCATCTGTAGCCTTTGGGGAGTTGCAGTTAAAGGGTGGTGCTGGCCCTTGTTAAAGGAAAAGAACGCATGGTTTACCATTCTGTTTGAGTCTCTCGTGTACTTCTAGGGCATCAAATTTAAAACTGAAGTGCCTAACACAAGAATTCAGCTCTGTGTGTGTTGGAAAAGTATGTTGATTTATTTATTACTATTCTAATTTAATTAATAATACGGAAATAGTAACACACAGGGTAACAGATTTTTAATTACAGTTCTTCTTAGCCACCCTCCATGTCTTCTGTTTTCCACTTTGGATGGTGAAAGTCAAGTTTGTTGTTGAAACAGCAGAAGTTGGTAGTAATGGGAGCAAAGAAAGAATGAACTCTTTGTTTAGGAACTCAAGTGTGGAGAGGGGGGAAACTTCTTCTGTTAAAAAAAAAAAAAAGACAGGGAAGGGGCAGTAACTTAAGTGCAGCTATTAAGCCATATTATTGGGACGCTGGGTTTGTTCTTAATGGAGGGAAATTAGCAATGCAAATATTTCTAGTCACCAATTACCCATGATATAAATAGGTCGGAAATTTGCACTGTTAATACCAGCCTTGAAACCTTTTCTCAGCAGTTCATCAGCAGAGAGATTTTGGGGTTTTTTTGTCTGATTTGTATTCCTGTGGCTTGTTAAAGGCTTGAAGAGAGGGAGGAGAACAGGAGTAGGAGAAAAACAGGTTTAATGGGCTGTAAGGAGTAAAACTCTCTTCTGTTACTTCTACTGTAAACAAAACAATCAGCTGAAGCCTGACTTTGTTTAAAAAAGGGAAAAAATGTAAATAGCAGTGATTCTCCTGTGCTGTTTCTCTTCCATACTTTATGTGCCTTCCTTAGAGGGTTTTATCCTTTAAATATAAACAAGAAGGCTTTACAGACACATAACTGCCGGAACAACTGTCCCCAGACAGTATTTCTGCAGAGAATATAATTAATCCAGGCTGTGGTGAGAGATGTGGGGAAGCTGGGGTGTCATACTGGTGGGTGCCATGCATGCATCAGTCACCAAAACTCAGCCTTGGTAGGTCTGTAGAGCTTTTCAAGGCACCCAAATAGCTTAGAAACTACTTTTACCCAACAGATTTTGCTGAATGAAATATCTTTTTCAGGGACCAGATGTTTCTGTTGAAAACTGAATACACATGCAGACACATGGAGATGTGCCTCCTCTCCTGTCTGCTGTTTAATTTTTAATTATATGAATTGAGCAATTGTGGGTTGCATGTTTTGTTCCAGTCTGCTCTTTCATGTTGCATCCCCACTAAGAAACAGCAGCTTTTCTGGTGCAGAAAATCGTGAGCCAACCCAACACAGTAGTACTGACAGAAAATATGCCTTTTTGTGAATTTGACATTTGTATTATGGCACCCAGTAGCTCAGGGCATGGAATAGCTCTGCCATCCTACAACATACTTGCTACCTCTCCCAGAGCAGGGGAACTCAGCCCTGGGTAGTTATTTAGAGTAGCCACACTCCAAAGTTGAGAATTTAGGAAATAAATAAAGGGGGAGGTAAAGGAATGTTTAGCCTTGTGTTCACTGTCTTCTTCGGGAGGCTATAAGCCACTGGTTTACCCATGGGAGGAGGTAAGCCCTGAGCTTCTGCTGGGACCTCTGCTGTACTAGCAACACTCTCAAAGGTTTTGTGATGTGACACAACTGCCCAGGGAACTAGGAGAATGGGATTAAAGACTGGCTGCATGGGTAGCTTGTGTGCTTTTTTCCCTCTTGGAGATTCTTAGCATGTTGAGAGAACAAGTGCATGTGCTGTACCTGTGTAGCTGTGAAATGGGTGTCACTGTGTTCTGCCACTAATGCACCAGGAATGTTGCTGTTCCTGAGGTCCACGAAGAGACACTGTCCAAACTCAGGCTTAAAGGCAGAAAGGAAAACCTCATTTTCCCTCTAGACCTTGCTGTTGAGCCCAGGCACACAAAGCACTGTAACTGTTGTGCATCATTCAATGAGCAATTCCTTGGCTTGCGAAGGGGGTGTTCCAGGTGAAGGATTGGCTTCACTGGTACTTTTAGGTTGCCAGGCTGTGGCCAGATACGTGTGTTGCTCTGTATCAGTTAAGATTTCTCTCTGCAAGGAGAGGTGGTGCCATTCCCTCACCCCTTTTTGCCACATTGGGTTATGTGGCATTGGCAGGGATGCTCACAGAAGGTTGTCCGTGAGGCTGGCGTTGGAAAGTCAGTAAGAATCACTCTGCACGTTCTCGTTTGCATGTTGCACACAGTAGGAAGTGTTTGCAAGGGCTTTTCACTAGTGTTTGGATGTGCTGCCAGGCCAGGCTGTAATCCCTGCCTGCAACTGGTCTGCTCCCAGGCAAGACAAATTGCTGGGCGAGGGGGTGAGTCTGTGCACGTTGTGAGTCTGCATGTTTGTGTGAAGCAGGGCAAAGCAAAGTGGTCCTTTTTGCTGATTATATTAACTTTGTAGTTAATAAAATGTTCTGCAGTGCTGATTAACCACACTCAGGGAGGAGGTAACTGAAGACTTGGGGCTTTATGCCCCTGGTCATCTCTGCCCCTGGTAGCTGTGTCATCTGTGTGTTATGGATCATAGAGTTTTATACAGGAACAGTTTTAGCTTGATCTTAATATGCTATTTCATCAAAGCTCACCTTTTAAAGGAACAGCACACAGGGTGAGGGGAGAATGGTGTTCACAAAGGCTTCTGCTCCTCAGCCTTTCCCAAGAAGAGCTGTAGCATCTGCTCTTCTCCCTTGGCTGCTCATTGTGGGATCGTGCTGCTCTCATTACTCTCTGTTCTCAGCTGCTGTGTCAGATCACACCATCGGTCCATCTTCTCCAGGGCTGTACCTGCTTATGTTTGAGAGCTCACCCACACCTCCACTTAGTAACTAGCACCAAACACATGCAAGGAAGATGAATTTCTCCTGTCTATCTCAACCTATCTCCTGGCATCTGCTTGTGCCTCAAAGCGCTTACCCTTCAGTAGGATTTGAGCATGAGGAGCTGTGCCACACCACAGTGCCTTGTGCTGACAGAGAGTCCTAAGACTCCAGTGTTGTCCTGTCATCATCTTCTGTGGATTCCTCATATGGTCTGTGTGCACCTGTGTCCTGGGCAACTTGGGAACCCACATACCTCGAGAATATTTTATTTTAGTGATTTAGAAGGGAGTGTTATCATCTCTTGTCAAAAATACGTTATGGAGGCAGCTTGTCTCCACATGCTTAACCCGATGAGGAATAGTGGCTCTCAAGGGATAGCAGTTCCTATTTAAAAGGTAAAAGATGATAATTTTCTTTCAAATATCCTCAGAGATTTACATGTTGTTAGCCCATGCTCTCGAAGCTGGCAGACCCCAAACCACTGAAAACTGAACTAGAGCACTAATCCCTTCCTGAAAACAGAAATGACAGAGATCCTCCCTCACACTCAGAGATTAGCAAAAAGCGATGGATTGTTAGGGACAGCTGAGTAATTGCATCCCCACTGTGCTCCCAGGAAGGACAGCTTTCCCCTTGTGTGCTATGTACTATGGAGCCCTGCGTGCAGTTCAAGGGATAACCTGGTTTAAAACAGTTAATAATTGGATCTTGGATGCTTAAAGGAAAATTATCTCTCATGAGTGTTGCAGAAGGAGTTGGGAAGTGTATCCTTCTTGGGATGAAACAAGCCTGTGATGGCACTGCTGGGCTTGAGTTGTTTTGGTTTTGGGGCAACTCATAGCAAGCAACAAGAACGTGAAGAACGAAACCAAAGGTTAGCACAGAAGCAAACTTCTTGTTAAGTTCTACAACTCTTGGCTCCTCAGACCTTGATTCAGTGTTTGTTTGGGGTTTTCCCGTCTGCTTGTGTGTTGGAATGCAGATGTCAGGCAGGTAAGTGTGGAACAGTGACAGAGCAGCTTGTTGATGGTGTGATCAAACCATTCAAGTCATGCACTTCTGCAGAGAAAAAGTGTCACTGCTATGATAGTTCACTTTGCTTGGGGAGCTGAGGAAGTCTGGATAGCCCCCAGGCCAGGAGAGCTTAGTGAAAGCACTGCCAAGCAATGCTCTTGGCACACTTTGTTGGCATGGCAGCATGACAAACTTCTGGAAAGGGCAGAAGTGAAGAAGAGAGAAATTGCCAAGCCTGCGTGTATGGGGAAAAGTTTGTGTGTGAGAGAGTTCACACACAGAATATTGATAACATCTCTTTCCAGCATGCGGAGCCAGTTGTCACTGTGTGCCAGTCCCTGAATTTCATACGTTGCTTCTTTGCCTACCAAGCTTGAACTTCTTACCCTTCCCTTCAAGGCTTTCCTGCTTGCATCTTGATGCTTTTGTCTATCTGTCATTGCCTACTCCTGTCTCCTTAAAGCTGCCTTTGTTGTCCTTTTTCATCCACAATTTCACCTTTTTCGTATCCCTCACATAATGCTGAGGCTGGACTAGCCAGGCTTGAACACCCCTCTAATGCCCTGGTGGGGAAGGCCCACTACAGTACAAAGTGGTGATGGAGAAAAAGCCTGCAACATGTTCAGTCACTGTTTCAGTTGCTGTTCATAAGAGTACAAGAGGACCTGGGTTTGTTCTGTGCGCTGGTTTCTTGAAATGAAGGATGATGGAAGCCACATATAAAGGGTGTGCATTTTTAAATCATAAGGCCTAAAAATTGGAGGGTCCTGTTTAATAAAAGTTAAAATACCAGGGAAGCCCTAGATAGATGTGTCATACTCTCTTGCCAATATTTTGACCCAATTAATTAAGCCTAATATTTGTGTTAGATAATTTTTTTTATTATTATTTTGTGACAGAATTTTGTCTGTGAAGACCTAGGTTATTACTATGTGGATTTGTGGAAAGTGCTTCTGTTTTTTGACACTGCAAGTTTAATTTATAAAGATAACTGTGCAGTAGAGACATACTAACTTCTGTGAGGCATTTGACTTAATGCATCTGATTGGAATTTGTGGTGCTGAAAGGTTGTATGTCACATTTGATCAGTTACCTGAACTCAGAAGTGGTTCTTGTTGGACAGTCATCAAATGGGGATGTTTCTAGTGGGACTTGGCAGGGACTGGCACTGACTCCAGTGCTAGGCAATGCCTCAATCAGAGAAAGAGATGGCAAATAAATCTTCTAATAATTGTGAATGATGAATGTAAGCAGATGATTGGTGCAGAGGGTAGAGTTTTTATACAGCTTTATAGCTAAGAGCTTTTCCAGAGCCATGCACAAGGTTGCACAGTCTTCAGGCAGAGTAATCCAGCTTTCCATCATACAGAAGCAGCCCTTTTTGATGCAGTTGGGGGTTCCTTGTGACTTGCTCAGCCTTTCAGCTGGCAAAATGGACTATGCTGTGTCCTTGGACCTAGAGAGAAGCTGAAGTTAAGAAAAATCCCTCACTGGTATTTGAAAGAGCAAAGTAGCATCTAGTTCACAGTGGTTTAAGAGGAGTATTGAATTGGAGGTGAGAGAGATGCAAACGTAATCTAAGGCTGGGAAAAATGGTAGACTGGAGGAGATCAGTTTGCTTTCCTTATTAATATGAAGATGGTGGGGAATTTGGTTATGGTTTCTAAATCATTTCATGGGGAAAAGAAAGGCTTTTTAAGGGATTCTTAATCAAGTGAAAAAAACATATTAGATGGACTTAATAGGTGAAAACTTTAAATGGTAGCGAATTGAAATGGGAGGAGGGCATAGGTTTCTAGCAGACAAGGGGGCAAGGTGGAACAGTCTAGAACTGGAAGTGACAGATTCTCCATGTGACTTTATTGATGCCTGGGTGATATTGTTGGAGATCTTTGAAGGCATACATTTTCTGTATGAAGAGGAAGACTCTGCTACTTTACAGTCCGTGATGTAACAAGGCATCAGAGTGATCATCTCCCATTCCCTCAAGACCTTAAAATCTCTTTTTGTATCTGGGTACACAGCTCTTCTTTGCATTGCTTGGCTGGTATATTGAATAAACTCAGAGAGGAAAGCCCTGAATCTGGCAGTGTTTTCAATTCAAGGAGGTTCAGCAAGGCCAGCATGCAGAAATATGCAGGTGACAGCCTTAGGCAGAGCTTTGCAGGGAAGTTTGGAGATCCTAAATGTGTGAGGATGGGAAAAGCAGAAGATGATGGTGTGGTTCCTGTGGGAACGAGCTGGAGCAGAGCTCATGCAACATTAGCTGAGCAGCCAGGAAGATTATTAGTTGCTGATTTCTTGGGTGGATTTAGGAGGTCAAAGAGCAAAAGGGCAGCTGCTGTACTCATCTGGAAACAAACAGTGTAGTAAATGCACAGGGTGAAAGTGAGAGAAAAATGGAAGGATTTTAATGTAATACAGGGCAAGAAATGCAGAGCAGCCTGGAAGGCCAAGGAAAAGGGCAGAACAACAGGGACAACACCAGTGCTGGCAACTGCCAAGGAAACTGAGAGGAGAAAAAGGAGAACTGGAGGAGATGGGCTGCTCAGTCCTCATCATGGTGAAGCTGAGTGAAAGCAAGGCAAAATGTTGTAAAGAAAGGCTTTGAAGGGAGTGTAGCCATGTGATGCAGGGAGAAACTTGAGATTTCTGCAGACCCTCTACACCTTCCATGCTGTTTTTGGTCTCTTCTGAGAGGGATGCCTGGGGATGCTGTTGCAGAAGGTGAGTAAATACAGTACATATAATGCCCCTAATGGAGGCTGTCAGTCAGTAGGGATCCTGCACTATTGTAATATGTTTACACCACAGTTACCAGAAACTAAATTGCCAGGGATGCAGAGAATACTCTGCTAGTAATCTTGGCTGCTCCTTAGCTGAGTGACAGATATAAACCCTGAACCCAAAAAAAGGGAAAAGTGATCTGGGCAAACAGCAGTAATCTGTCTATAGATTCATTTTACAGCTAATCAAAGTCAGATATTACAAGCTCGTAGCATCTGGCAGTCCATAAATGATATGATGAAACCTTTAACTCTTTGACTCTCTGACAATGCTGCTATGATTTAAACAACTCTTCTTGTGTTAAACACTGGAGGAGTGAAAGGGAGGACGGAAAAGAGAAAATTGTTCAGTTGTGAGGTCTTTTGCAAGACCTACATCTTCTACAAACACTAAAAACCTACAGTTCTTGCCCATGAAGCTCAAAGAGGCAGAAAACATCTTGGAAACAGATTTTCATCTTTAGGAATTCAGCATGTATCAAGTAATTGTTAAGGTAATTGTTAAGGTAAAAAATCTCCAATTATGTGAAGCACAGTACGAAGGACTGCTTTACTGCTTTAAAAAAAGCCCTTGACCAAAAGGGTTGCCTTTTAATATCATCCCCAGCAGCCAGAAAGATACACTATGAACACCCAAGGAGTCAAGTTCAGATGGGTTCTCTGTTCCTTCTGAGGGAAATCTGCTGAATGAGTCGTAGGTGCATTACACACCACTGGGACCTGTGTCATTTCTCTGTTTCTTAATGCAGAAATCTGAATAGAAAGGAGTGGAACCTTTGAGAAGTAATGACCTAAAATTAGAAACATTATTGTAAGGCTAAACAGTGTTTTGCTTGGAACAGTAGTTTGAGGCTGTTGGTACACGTTATGCCTATACAGGTTTGGAACTAACCTTATAGGGGATATACAATGCTTGTTCTTATCCATTTTTTATTAATTCTCCTTGTGTGTATCCCTGTTTCTCCTTGATGGAGGCAGAACTTTTCAACAAGGGTTTCCTTGGTGGTGTTTGTAACTGCTCTACCCTTCTTATTCCTAAGGTCTTATCAGATGAAGTTCTCTGAAATTCTGATGCTGTTTTAATGTGGCTCTTAATCTCAACTTTGCCTTGTCCATATGTAATCATCAATCATTATTATAGCTTGTTAAGCACTGGTAATGTGCTTGGCCTTGTACATCTCAAAAAAGGAGAATGACTGCTGGCAAGATGAACTAATAGGCTGGGGATGTGCTGGGAAACGTCAGAGAAGGGAGAAATGTGGAGTTCTTTAGTTTTATGTATGATTGTTACTACTGACTCCCTTTTTCTGAGCACCCTGAGTTAGATTTGAGGACGTGCTTTTTCTCCTCTGTCCACCCAATTTGTTTTCGTTCTGTTCTGTATTTTAAATTATGGCAAACTAAGGTGGAAGAGGTGTTTGTGCTGTATTTCTGCAGCATTTTCTAACTCATCCACCTTTTTGTGGATGTATGGCTATGCCCCAGCACCTGTTTGTGCAGAGAATTTGGAGGCTGTTCACCGAGGTTTTTCAGCTGTCCACCTGGGGAGCATCTTTGTGTAGCTGTGAGCAGAGCAGACCATATCTCAGGGGAGGACAAGGACTTGGGTTTGTATTCAGAGTGATTGGCAGGAAACCTCGTTCTTAGAAATGCAGTAGGAATGTCACACCAGAACACTTGGGAAGACTGAGATATATTTAGAACTCCCCTTCATTCAGCTGTTGTCTCAGGGAGTTTCTGCCTATTACCTGAAGTTAAGGAGTGTATTCATTATCTAGTGCATAATGGGCTTGATTGCAGTCTTTAAAGTAGGCAATGGTGTTTATAAATCAACAAAAGCTAGTCAGAATTAAAGCTGAATTTTCACTAATAATGTGTAATCAGCTATTAGGAACAGTTTTAACAGCAGTCCTCCATCAGTTTCCCCTAAAACAAGGCACATAATCTGCTGGTAATAATGATAAATGTCTTTAGAGATGTTATGAATTGAACCTCGGTACTTTCAGTAGTATTTATTGAAGACTTCATGACCTGTTCAGCGTCCTCTTACGCACTGCTTATCTTCCATTGCTCTTTGTATCTGAGATCTGCTTTGAATTTTTACAGAATACTCACTTCAGCCATATTTTTGAAAGGGAATATGACATCCAGTCCCCTGGAGTCCTCTGAATGAGCATTTTATCAGTGAATCAGCCTTGAAATGTTACAATGCTGTTTTAGTATTTGTCAACGTCTGTATAAAACATGCACAAAGCCAAACCATAAAGAACTCAACACTTAAACAAAGAACAATAAGCATCTGAATTGCCCTGAGAGCTTGAGAGCTTACTTGAGCTCCAAAGATTACCATGGGCATTTGTTTCAGTGGTTTTTCCTGGCTCTTGGTGTAGCTTGCACCTTTGCTTCTAGGCAGAAAGCCAGTGCCCTTCTGTTAGAACAGCCCAGCAACATGTTACTGGGGGACCACAGCTTTCTGTAGTCACACAAGAGTACACTGAATTGGTAAAGCTGCTGAATACAAGGCTGAACTATCCTAGCTGGCAATAGTTTTTCCAATAGAGCGCTTGATTCTGATCCTGTTGAGTTGATGTCCTTTCCTGGCCTCTCTTAGAAGTAGAGGTTAGAGTGGATATCATCTTGTTTTGCTTGAAATAAAGAGGTTTACTCCCACTTCCATTTCATCTAGTTCTAAGCTTGCTTCCAGCTGGAACAAAGCACTCCTTAAGTTTGGGCAGTGGTATCTTGAGCTACTGGAAAGGGGCCAGTCTAAAGCACTTGATGTCAAGGAGATTTAATATAAAGTTTCTCCTCAGAAGAATGTGAACTTGGTGCCAAAGGCCTTGATTAAGACCATTTCTAAGCCTGTTGGACATTGTCAGATGCCTTTCCTGATGATTTAATTAGCTTTGTAGGAAGGTTTAGTGTCAGCTCAGAAAAACAAATGAGGAGAGAGGGTATTGCTGGCTGTCAACAGTACTGTAAGTGTTATGTGAGAATTCAGCCTTAAAAGCATTTTTCTCAAGTATTAACCACAGTTCTCATAAATCATGGGGCTTCAAAATTGCTGTATACAGTCCATGCTGAAGAAATCTTAATTACCTGAAAGCTTACATGAAACAGTGACTCGATGTCTGCCCCAACTGGAGAGACTGTGTGGCCAGGACATGCAGGGGCGTGGCAGAGCAGGTCATGGAGGATTTCTCACAGGGATGAAGTAACAGGAAAGAGAGAGAAACTTGTTGACATTCAGAAATGCAGCTGCCAAATGCCATCTCTGCTTAGCAGAACGCGGGGTGGTCTGTGCTTGTGCATCCTTTTGTAAGAGGAGACAGGGGGCTCCACTGGCATTTTGGCCCCACTCTCAGCATGCCAGCTTTATCAGGACAAAGGGGAAATCAGTTCACAGTCCTGCCTTGGTAATGGGACCCAACCTACCTTGCACTCTGTCACTGGGTGGGGGTGTGACACTAGTCTGGACATCCCGCTGGGGTGGGATGCACTGTGGGATCCAACGCTGCTCTGCATAGGTTAGGATGAAATAAAATGGAAAACCCTGTCAGAGGGAGGACAGTGGATAACACATGTAAAGCTGTGGCTAGTGCTGCCTGCTGTGGCAGTGTCAGAGAGGTTCCTTTAGTGATCCCACGTTCCACTTTTTAGAGGAGATCACGGGGGTGTTGGCTGATGCTTGTAGGGCTCAGGAGATGCTGGGGGCAAGGGCAGCTTTGTCATTACTTCAAGTCCTTACATGGTAGTTTTTCAGCTGGTTTCTAAATGGAAAACTTGAATTTCAGAGGCACAGGACGAGCCTTTCACTGCTGTCTGACTGCAGCCAGCAGCACGAGAGCTCTCATTGCCAGCTACTTGCTTTGTTGTTGGGGTCCCACATGCTGCTGTCCAGCTTGGGCAGACAAACTCACCTTTTGTAATGTGTGCATCTTCCAGAAGTGGAAGTACCATGGGGTGCTTCTTGGGTGGTAGAGAGCAGAGCACAAAATGAGGTGCTGGATGGGTGAGGGGACACCAAACCAAAGCGTGGGTGTAGGTCAGAAAGCTGAAATCACAGTCTGTCACCTCTGTACATCCACTGCTACCTCCACGAGGTATTTGGGGGCACCACTGCAGCATGAGCAATGCACAGCAGTCGTGGGGTAGGATTATAACCCATGCTCAGGGAGTGCTGTTCTGTAGATCCCCTCAAATCTTTAAGGCTTACATATCTCTTCTGTGATTCTTTCTAGGCAAGGCAGACTTTTTTCTTTATACAGAGAAGATTAAAATCTCTGTTGCCATTTCGAAAACGTAGATGATGATGATTTCTTCGTCATCTGAAATGTGCTGTTTTCAAGTTTAACAGCTTGGCTTGGAGGAGGCAGCAGAGAGGATCCCACCTGCAGCATGTCTGCACACTTGCACGCAGTCTTTACCAAACGCTGACTCCATCTGTCATGACAGAGTAAAAATAATTCCACAACACTGTATGCTCTGCAGTCTTACTAATATAGAGTCATGCTTAGTAATAAATCAAATGCTTAGGTGTCATGTTTCATCCCATGCAATTAAACTTCATGAAACCTCTGAAAAATGTATTTTAACACCAGTAGCAGTTCACTGTGAGAACCTCTAATGTGTGTTTGTCATGGTCGATTCAAAAATTCATGTGATGCACCAAGTGTGACAGTGATTAGAGGATTGTCATTTCAGTATTCATGCATTCGTGATTATATAACAAGGTTCCAGGTTAGCTGTATGGAAAATATGAATTCAGGCTGTTCTGTAGGTGAAGTAAATATACCATTAAGCCAATGGCAGGTCAGTTGGGGTCAGCATGCACTCGCTTCATTTTTTCTTTGGAACAGTATATCATGACATTTATTGGGCTGTGGTGCCTAAACCCTTATTTAGGCTCTCTGAGTAAAGTCTTTGTGAAGCAGTGCTCATGCAGGCAAGGAAAATCCTGTTCAGAGTGTTATTTAACCCCATCTCCTTCCTTGGAATGGTACCTGTTCAAAAAAAAACCACCCGGTGTAATTTGTACCAATTTCCTACCCCCACCAAATTCTAGAGGGCTTTTTCTGCACCACTTACTGCCCTCACTTACAGAGGGTCTCTGTGATTTTTGATATTTTCTGTGATGGAGCACTGAGTAGTATAAATTTGAGGTCATGAGGGAAAACAAAATTTGCGTGCAATTCCCGTCTGTTTTCATAGCTGGTGAATAAGCTGACATTAGGATGTAGTTGTGATTCACTCAAGTAAAAGGTCATCAGCAGATCAAAATGAGAGCTAAATACCTTGACAAAAATATCTTCCATGGGTAATTTTTTTTTTTACTTCTGTGAGCTTTACTTCAGGAAGGCATTATAATATTGTCTAACATGTAGTGTTTCTACAATGCACTAGAGCTCTCTTAGCAGGGCTGTGAAAACTGGCTTGCTGCTGAAATGTTCTGTTGTAGGGAGAACCCCAGCAGCGTGGTTTTTCTTAACAAAACAGAAACAGAATGAAAGCACTTGAAGGACTTTCCTAATTATTATTTTTGTACAGCCATATAAAAAAAATAATGTAGCGTTTTACAGTAAAACACAGTGTACCCTGTGGAGTCACTACTTCTGGTATTCTGTAAATAAAATATTTTGACACAGTTGTGATGTGGAGTATCGAAGCTGTCTGCCTCACATGGGCACTGTGTAATTACCCATCTTAATCGCAATTATGTAATCTAGTATGTTGTTACAAGATTAGGGTATCTATTTATGTAGCTGAATCCCTCAAACGTTCAAAGCGCCGAAAATTACTGTGGGGAAAACAAGGAAACATAAACATTTGAAAATTCCGTTTAGGAAAGGCCGTTTGGGTGAGGAGACGTGCTGCCAAAATCAAGGGCATTTGCAGTCGGAGGGGAGGCAGCACAAAGCAGCGGCAGTGCCCCTGTGGGTCAGGCAGGGCCCTGTCCCACAGGGAGCTCTGCAGTCGTGCCTTTGGGGCCATCCAAAGCTCCTGGCCGTGCCTTTGGGGCCATCCAAAAGCTCTCCTGTTCACAGGGCTCCAGTGGGTCACAGCTCTGCCCTGTGACTGCCCCAGAGCTGGGGCATCTCAGGGGGAGGAAGCCTCAGCTGAGTCTTTGCCGCCATGAGGGAGTGGCCTGGGCTGCAGCTCGAAGGCTCAGAGATTGCTCCTTCCTCTCTAATTGTCAGCCTCGTCAAGGGAAGCTGTTCACTCTAGCTCAAAACTTGGTGCTATTTTCAAATTAAAGTTCATTGTTGAAGGCTCAAGCGTGAGGGTTTTTTTCTGTGACGGTTTTTCAGTTAGAAGTGCAGTGACTTATTCTCTTGCTGCTTCTCTCGCCAGGTAGGGAGTGAATAGATTACTCAGGGTTCAGCCTTTCTGCTGAGAACAGAAGCTCCTCGCTCAAAGGGAGACTGGTCATTGTGCGCCTCGACCCAGCCCATCATGTCGGGCCATTTCGCTGAGTACAGAGGAGACACGTGGGGAGAATTCAGCAAGTAAAAGGGTTTTGTGCTTTAGGGAGAAAGCCCTATAGCAGACTGGGAGAAAAAGCAAAAGAATTATTCACAGGGCTTATAACTCTAAAGGTCTCAGAAGAATAGAAGTCTTAGACGGGAGGCTTTCATCATGAATGTGGATTTGAAAACAAGACCAGGTTTTTGACCTAACTTAAACAATTCACACAGGAAAGATACCCTTGCAGAAGTGGTTAATGCAAGAAGAGGGGATGATTAAATGAGTTAGACCTTGTAAAAGGATCCGTTTATCAAGGCTGTGTACCGGGGGAGCTGCCATCCTCGGGAGGCTGGCAGAGGGATTTGCAGAGCCTTCCTTTGTAGGTCATGGCTTCCAATTTGTCTTAACTTGCTACTGATTAAAAGTTAGCGGCGGATCTCCCTGTCTTAGCTGTCTGAAGTGAACTTTTTACCTCAATATTGCTCCAACATGTGCAGCCTTTTGCAGTGTAAGAGTTGCCATTATGTTGTCCCCCCCTTCCCAGCAGGCTCAGCAGACAGCCAGAGACACAAAACACTGTTTGTCTCTGCTGAGGCTGGGGTTGGGTCCCCAGAGCCCATTATGGGTATTTGTGGCTCCACAAGAAATCTTTCAGGTGACTTTACAAAATTAGCTTATTTCACAGGGCTCCAGGTTGGTCTGTCAGAGGGTTCTGTAGGACACGTTCTTTGTAAAACCACTGAGGTCTGTTGAAGAATTGTGCCATGGGAGAAGCATGAAGGTAGTGGTGAGGGTTTCCTGAGGTGCAGAGATGGTGCACAGGTCAGACTGTATCACATGCCCTATTAGTATATTTTCTACCATATTTTTGTATCTGGCCTCCAGCACTTGTGAAATGCCCTGGCAAAGAGCATGTTCCCCACAGATGGGGAGGGAGGACTAACAACTTCTGCTGAAGCATCAATACTTCATCACCAGTACCAGAGCAAAAAGGGGTCCCTTGGAAACATCAGCACAAGAGTAGAGACCAGCAAGAATATTGGCAATGGCAGATCCCTTGGCCAGAGCTCTTTTGTTCTTTCATGGTCTCTATGCCTTTTTATTTTCTTTTTCTTTTTTTTTAGGAACACGATATTTCACCTCTAAACCAAATACAAGTATTCATTAATACCAGTCAAGACTTGCCGTGGAGTTTTTAAATGAGACTCTTCTGCTGAGTCAGATAGATGACACATCCACCTTCTTGTGTTACATTGCCTAAAATAGAGATCTTTTTAAAAGCAGAATTCGAGTGCATCTTGTCTCACTTCATTCTGCATACTTGCACAGGGATGCCAAAAAGCTACTTGTCAGGCCACAAAGTGATTTCTCTGCAGATTCAAACATCTCCTGTTTTAATAATGTATCTTATATGAGTGACTTATTTCAGGTGTTGAAAGGGTAGATAACAATGGTTTAGAGAAGGACTTTTCCAAAGGCTCCAATAGCAGTTTGGTACTTATCTCCCCAGTAGATTTTAATGGGAATTAAGCACCTACAAGTCTTTCTTTTTTTGCCTTAGAAAATCTTCCCTGCAGGCTATAGAAGAAGATTGGTAGCATTAAAAATGATGACATTTATCCAAGAAATGGCAAAAGGGAACACAATAACCCCGCACTTCACAGGTGCTTTTCATCAAAAAAGAAGCCCCACATCTTCACAAATCCAAGATACAAATGTTGCTGCATCCTGACGTTTGACCAATTCAGTGAACTCTTTAAGACCTTGTATCAGTGCTACGTGCCAGCTGAAGACACGAAGTGAAGTATGTGCACTGCCTCAGTTCTCACTGCAGTGTATTTTGACAGTAGAAGTCAGAGCTGTGATCAGAGCAAGCAGGGTGAAAATACAGAATATTCTGAAGCGCCTTAAGATCTTAAGGACAATATAAGTGATGTGTAGGTTACCAGGATAGAAGATCTGATGCCTCCTCCTCCCATCAGTCTCTAGGTGGGTTAGTGGTTAATTATAACCTGGCTCTTGGGTTTTCCCCATGTGACTAGCAATGATTTCCCTATTCCTAGATTAATTAACATGTTAAATAAGATCTGTCCCCAACACCAGTCTCGGGAGGGGGGGGGAGTAGCATGTTATCATTTATCTTTACCCTTTAGTTATGGACATTTAGTAAGTTTTCAGACTTCTCCACCAGGATTTAATCCCATTCAGCTTCAGTTTTGGGGATGGCATTGATCATGTGCTATAGCACACTTTTCTTCTGTTGACTCTGTAATACAACCACAAGGAAAAGCTTGGGTTTACTCCTTCTCACCTGCTGTTTTTATATCCCAAATGAGTCCTGGGTTCCTGCTGGCTCTTCAGCATAGGTTTGTCACTCACGTTTGTTGTTACAGTTTTGGCATTACAGGGCAGTGATTTCCAGATCACTCTTTCTACCTCTTCTTGTAGTAGATACTTTTGCTTTCTGGATTCTCAGATGACTTAGCTCTCCACAGATGTTAAAATAATTGCAATTACTGTAGTAAATTTGTTAGCTAATTCCCATAACACATTGGCACTAAAACTAAAAGCTGAGTTTTCTTTCCTGTACTTTTTTTTTTTTTTAAGTACTGAGTAGCTCAAGCACTTGAATCCAAAATGATGCTCCATTTTCCCTTATTTACCAGACCTGCTTTTCTGTTATTTAGTTCTGCTGTCTGCTCATTTCTCTGAACTTTTAATGGCAACATTAAGTCCTTCTGGATTTTCCACTTTTTGTGCTGCTCTTTCTTGTTTTGGTCCCGTGCTGTTCCTGTCATGCTTTGGAGGGGTTTTTTTAACTGCTTGTTTTGTAGTGGAACCACGTTGCCCTCCCTGTTCCCACAGACCATGCTGGCTGAGTTGGTGGGAGAGTCTGTCTACAGAGAACAGATGTATAACAAATTTAGCTATTAATAAAAGACTGTAATGACAGTTACTATTTCTGTACCACTTCCTTTTGGGGGAGCTGCATATCAAAATCTGCACATTAACAGAACTCTCTTTTTAATTTCATTTTTCTTGTGACTCAGTGGCAATAGCATTTACTCTTTTATTTGGCCACTACAGGGCAATGGTAATAGATTTTCCTTGAAACCATTTTCCCTCATCATTTCCCATTACAGCAGTATACTTTTTCTTAGAAGGATCTGCTCATAGGCTTCTGCTAAAATAGTTTCTTGTGCAGCAAAAGTGGTGTAGAAGAGCTACGTTGGCCTTGAAACAGACAGAACATTTTCATACTATTTTTTCAACTCTGATTTTAATTTTAACAAATATAAAGGAAGATGTGGGATGAGGCAGGGGGAGGTGGTTTATTTCCTGTGATCCCAAATGGACTTTCCTCCGTTGTCTCACACGCCAGTGTTTTGGATGCTATAAAGCGTTTTGAGTTGAAATGCAGGGGGAATATGAACACACATTTAGTCTGGTTTCCCCCGAGAACTGTAGCAATCATGTACTGGTTGTTTTGAAAATGGAGGATTGCAGTAAAAACTAATTCCACCCTGTGATGCCTCAGCAGTGCTTTGAGATTCTGTTTGTGTAACAAATGATGGGCTGGTGAGATTTAAGAGCAGAAAGATGCAAGCACCTAGGAATACAAATAAAAGTATTTCTGACCTCACCTTAATAATTGTATCAAAAATATATCCTCCAGTTGATAACTAAAGGAAAAGAGCAGCTGACAGAAGTCAGCTGGAAAGCACAAGGATTAGCCAGTGACATTCTGATCTGTACAATTAGGTGGATGCTATTAACATTTAAATAGTTTAAAAATCAGCTCACTGAAATACGGAATTGTGTGCTTGAACTGTAAAAATGCTGTCATTCTACCTGACTCAGTGATAATTGCCTAGTAAGTGCTAAACATAGTGAAATTGCAGCAAAAGCTCAGAAATGCAGGCTAGGAAACAGTGATGGGAATGAAAGCAACATTCATCTTAAAACAAATTCAAACTAGCACTGAGTTGAAAGAAGGGGAGAAAAACCAAACAAACAACAAAAAAAGCTTTTAAAATGCCAAGTTTGATGTAACCAAAAAAGAAAATAAACGGTGGTGCTTTTCAGCTGAAGAAATCAAGGATAAAAATCTTCACTGTGAGTATAACTGTTTTCTCACTGTCACACACACACATTCTGCACGTGTCTGCTCATATGCATGCTGGAGCCAAAAGGTCTTTTCCCCTCCCTCCCCCCACTTATCCTCAGCCAAAGTCTGTACAGATAGTTGAGTTTGCCTGTGTGGAAGCAGATTTGCTGGATAAAACACAGCTTTGTTTGGCAACAAGTTGCTGCTGTTGTTAGCACACCTGAAAACTCACTTTGCTCTGCATCTTTGCTCCTCAAGTTTGGTTTGGTCTGGCTTACTGAGGCTGATCTGCCTCACTGGGAGGGCCCCTTGGGGTTGGGCTGCCCTCTCTGTGCGTTTTAGACTCAGCCCTGCAGAGCTCATCCCCTCTGGTGTCCTTGCACACCGGGCTGAGCCTCCTACTAGCACTGAAAGGCTTATTTGCTCCAGGGATCAGCTGCAGGAGAACTAGACACGAGAGGTGGAGTTAATCCAACGAGTTTCACAGGAATGCAGGGGATAGGACACAACAGTGGCCTTTCCAAGTTAACTCCTAGCCCAGGGACAGGGCACACTGCCTGTGCTGCTCAGGTGTGGTGCAGCTCAGAGGGTCAGGCAGGATGCAGTAGAGGCATGTGCTGCCTGTTCAGGCTGACTGAGGAACTGCTTTAGGGATCCTAACAGGGTAAATAGCAGCACCTTTTTTGTTCCTTAATAAGAAAGGAAGCATGTGTGTGCAGCTGTAGCTATCTCTGCTTCAGAGCTATAAGTCTCTGTCAGCTTCAGTGCCCGGTGCATTCCTCCTACAGCTAATGCAGCAGCACCTGGGAGGAAATATGGTCCAAGTCACCCACAGGCTCAACCAAAATAAGCTGAATCAAGAACCACCTTACTGTCAGCCCTGGCAGCTGCCTCAGTGTGTGAACACCTTGGTAAGAAGCTGCTTCAGAGAACCTGTCATGTCAGTGTGCTTGGAGATGTGTCTGGATTCGGAGTGCATCTCCCTAAATCCATTGGCTCTATTTAAAGCATTTTTCTTGAACATACATGCCATCTCTTTGGAAAAGCTTGCTCTTTTACTGTCATATTTCTCAGAGCTCATCTTACTTGGAAGGGTGGGGAGTGATTGTTATTTCCATCTTTCACTAGGGAAGGAGAAAGGTTTTGACTCCAGAAGTTTGCTGGTGGTAATCTCTCTGCTACCACCACTGCAGGCTCGATGGAGAACAGGGAGTAAAACTGGGATATTAGTTCAGCAATACAGCATTTCAAAATTTTGCATATGATTCTATTAATGATGTATGAGCAAGAATGGATGGCAGCTTTCTCTCCTAGAGCTACATTTATTTTGCAAAACAATAGGATGGGAAGATGTTTAGCTTCATTTTTGTTAATATAGTGAGCAGACATGACTGATTATGCACAGGGAACAGAACAGTTATGTTAAAAAAAATGATGCAGTCATTTTCCTGCCTATAGCCACATTTCAGAACCACAAAGGATTATTTGTAGATCACTGAGAAGTGTTAAATGAGTTCATTGAATATTCTGTTAATATGCAGAGATTCAAAAACAAAAGATGCAAAGGTAAGAATTTCTTTGCCTCTGTACTTTTTCATCAGAGAATACCAAAGACAAATAACAAATTTTAAAAAAGCCTAACCACCTCTTAGAGGTTTGAGTAAGGGATGAATTAGAACTGTTCCAGAGGGGGGGAGAGAAGAAAATTTAGGTAAAATAAGAGAATTTTCTTTTTCTTGCTTATGGCAATAGGCATTGACTACTCCTAGCAGGCTGCCAGGACTGGGGAGAGTCTTCCTGTGAGAGACACCTCAGCAGCAGCTCCTCAGGCCAGGAAATCCTTGATCCACATTCAGTGGGTGTATTTCTGTTGTGGACAATGCATCATCTCTCTTATGGTGCCATTGCAAAAGCAAGGTTTGCTTTAGTAAACTGCCTGGCACAGAGGGGAAGATCCTGTGATCCTCACACACGTGTCCTGTATTTCTGCATGTCTGTAAAGGCTGAACCGTACCGCCGGTTTTGTCAAGAGATTTTTGTAGTGATTAATATTTGACCAGCTCTTAAAAGGTGCTGGAAGCTCGCTGTAGTATCTTCCCTATTCAACTCCTGCCACACACATCTGAATTTATTTTCTTCCTGATTGGCTTTAAAGGTGTGTAATCGTGCGAGACTTAGGCTGTTGACAGCGCAATTTTAATTCTCAGCAGCCACCCAACAGACAGTCGGTGCGGGAGCAGAGTGCAGGTTCCCGCTGCCCCCTTGTTTTAATAGATGCACTGCTACCTCAGTTTTATTAGTCATTTCACCTCTGAACACAGCACTGAAATGTTATCAGCTTCTCTCGTGGTCTTTCATATTCTTGCCATGCTCGTGTGCGACTGGAATCTGGCTGTATCCTTGGAAAGCTGAGGATACACCTGCCCCACACGGTGAGGCTCAGCATTCAAGTGCCGGTGCTGGCTCTCAGGGAGGATCTTGCTTTGATGGTGTGGAGATAAGCACAGGCTAATTTACCTTGCATGAGAGTTCCCCCAGTGCAGCAGTGGTGTGCCTGAGCTATCTGCCATCGCTGTAGGCCAGGGGTTCAACTCTGATAGGCTTGGGGTGTGCTGCTCCACTACAAGCAGGAGATGTTGTGCAGGGGCAGGTTTTGCATCACTGGCATTCGTATCTGTAGCAGGAACATCTTGACTCTTTCTCCTGACAGCAAACAGTCCGTGTGCCACGGCTCAGCAGCACAAGAGCAAGGACAGGAGTGCAGTGCTAAGGCTGCTGTTGTAACTGAAGTGGAGCTGCCCTGAAGCTTCTTTTTGCTGCTTGTATTAACTACGATTTCTTTATTTTCTTCAATTATTTCTCAACTGCAAAATACCAACAATGTCTTTTATTTTTTTTTCTTTTATTTCCTTTTATAGCACTTGAAGTGCCTCTAGCTCTTTGACTTTAGCCATATATCTATCATCAGGAAGGTTGTTTTAGATCTGACTACATTTAGCCCGATGCATAAAGAGAAGTATTACTGCTGATCTCATTTTGAAATGTTACTAAGAGGGAAAGTGAAATTACTGCAGGTTGTTTTGAAGCAGGAGCAGTGTTTGTAGTCAGAAGCAATGTTTCAGTGTTATTGGGGAGAAGTGAACTGATGACAAAACCAACAGTGAGTCAAAAGAGGAGGCCTTTGCTGCTTTGAGCAGCACCCTGTGCCATCTGCCTGTGAGTCCAGCCTCTCCAGTGACAGGAACCACTGTGTTCTTAAAGCATCCTGGGCAGGCTGAGCTTTATTCTGAAGGATCATCTTTGAGATATGTTGATTATCAGTATTTAAAAGGGCTCAATTAGAAGTTCAGGCATATTACAGAGTGCAGCTAATAAGAACCATGGTGTGAAATACAATAGCACTCTGGTGACACCGTTAGAGCATCACGGTTAATGACCAAAATATTAAAGAACTTATTGAAGTTCAATCATCAATCAAGGTAAATGGATTCTTCTGGCAAAGAATGCAAATGTGTTCCTTTGATACTGCGTGAATACCAAATACCCAGGCTCGGCTCACACTCATTTCTGTGGTTATCAATTTATAAACAGCTGGCTGAGCCATGGTGAAAGGAAGAGGGGAGTAGCAATAATTAACATTCCATTTACTAATTATTGGCTGAAGCTGTCACCATAATCCTGATTTCTAGATTTTGGCTCAGAGTTTGCTCCTCTTTGCATGTTGTCTCCATCATTGTCTGTTGAACCTGGGGCTAATTTCAACAGAAGAAGTTGGAGAGGGGATGAGCGGTTTAAATCTTTCTGCAATCAGCGTTTCCTTCAGACACTAAATGTGTGTGAAAGTGAGACTGAGAGTCTGTCTTGGTCAAAGTTGCCATTATAATCAAGATATCATTGGAGCAGAGGCTTGTTCCCCTGCTGTCAGAAGGTCATCAGTGCCTCTTCAGATCCTGCTCTGGTTCTCTTGCACCGCTCTCATCCAGTTTGCTCTGTTGGGCCCTGCACTCAAGGATCTCACAGAACTTCTCCTCTCCAGTAGTTTGTTCCTTTTACTTTCTTAGTTCTTTGGCTGTGCCAGTGCCATCAGCCTTTGCTTTTTTCAGTGGTGGAAATCTTGCTTGCAGCTGTGCTGCCCTGGGCACAGAGCTTGCCTACCATCCCTAAACCCTGCATACCTGGGATACTCTTCCCATCTCCCCCTGAAACCTATAAACACAAGTACAAAGCCTGCTATTTTAGTATGATCCCTCCTTCTCCTAAAAATGCTGTGTCACTGTCACGTGGGTATGTTTTTGGGGTGTGTTATGTTCCACGGGGACTAAGCTTCAGGACAAGATGAAAATCTTCGGAGGCTGCAGCTGGTTTCCATGTCCATGGCCCCTCTCCACAGCACTTTGCAGGACACCTCACAGCCTCACAGCTGCTGCCCCATGAGGGCTCCTTGCATGGATGCTTTGTTGTTTTCCAGAGTGGGCAACGGGCAGATTGTCCTCTCACCTGAGCCACCACGGGAGCAGCAGAGGTCTGATGGACACTAATGATAAACACTGATCTCCTCTCATGCTGCTTATACAAATGTCACATTATGCTCTTACAATGTAAAGCCAAGAACAAGCCATTCCTCACCTCAAGGACAAAGAGTTGGCACCATGACCATGGCCAGCAACTCCTGAAATCTTGCCAGGACTGGTAATATAAAAACCAAAATTGCTGTAGTAAGAATTACGTTTGATATATTTCATAAAAAATACCCTCATTAAACATTTTCTGTGAAAGACCAAACTGTCAGAAATAGACCTAGCTTTGTAATTGATTTTTCCTGCGTGGACTGCTCTCCATCCCAGCCTTCGAGTGAGCCTCATTTGTATGTGAAGTGCATGTTGAGTAAGAATAGGAGCTGTAGAAGACAGGGACAGAAGAGCTAAGTTGTTGCTGGGAAGGAAGGAAGTACAAATGAGAGAGAGAGAGGTCAGACATTCTGCCTAGGAATACAGATTTTTTTTGAGAGATGGTTATTGTCTTTTGTTCCTCAGCCCAAAGTTACCCTAAGGACAAGTGCAGTAACACATGTTTTCACATGCCCATATTTTTTTCTGACAAGGAGGAATGCAGGCCCTAACTACAATATGCAGTACATAAAAGGCCATGAGAAGTAATCTACAAATGGAAAAATATTCCATGCAACAAAAGACTTGAAGTTCTGTATGCTGCACTTAGCAGAAAGAGGAGCAAGAGGTGAAATATTTGTGGAGTATGAGTGCCTAAAGTGAAAGAAGGTGCTAGCTGCAAAGAATGACTGTTTAATCCATCAGACAGTGCCAGAACAAGAATCAATAACTGGAAGCTGAAACCAGAGAAATTCAAGCAAAAATAAGGCTTAGATCTCCAACAGTGGGGCTGATTTGCCACTGGAACCATCGGCTTCTCTCTCTCCCTCTCCATGTTATCTAACACTGGACACCTTTCAGCAAGACCTTTCAGCCCAGTGAACATGGAAATAGAGCACAAGGCGAGTGTGAAGGGCTGCTGCATGGAATTTGTCACGGCAGGTCAGGCAAGGTGACCAAATACTCTTCCTGGTCTTGTAATTTTTACCTGGACATGTAGCAGGTAATTTTTGGATTAGCTCAGATCTGTGATTCTCCTTAGATCTTTTCCTTGAAAGCAGAGAAGAGCTGATTTTCACACAGGTTATTTTGAAGTGGGAATGAAATTAAATTAAATGAAATTTTTGCTTGGTTGTGAGTAACGTCCTCCCTGGAGTGGCATGGAGAAAAATCCAGAAAGCAATTGTACAAATTAGCAGCAAACCTTGCTCTCCATCTTTGCAGGCACACAGCTTCGATCACAAGGTTAACTGTGTCCTTCCATCTTGCAATATCATCTCTGCATCAGGTGGCAACTTAAATTCCTCTACAGGAAGGTGCAGATCCCTTCTCTGGGGTCTCAAAGATGGTAGCTGTGCTAAAACTGCACTGCTGGATCAACATGCCATGAGTCCTGACGGGACATCCAGAGTGGAGGTTTCTCTTTCACGTGAGAGCGAGCCATGGAACTGGCTCAGCAGTGGCCCTGGGAGGTTGCTGTAAGACACTGTGTGCAGTGCTGGTTTGGGATTTTCCAGTAAAATCAGAGTAAAGGGGAGGGTTGAGTTTTGAGACCATATTCTGCTAGGGATTGACCACTAACAACAAACCCCGATTCTCGTCGCATTGGTGTGGAACACAACTAAAAACAGCTCTTTCAGGAAATCAGAGTGGGGATAGGTAGGATACGTGCATGCAGGGCTCACATGTCATCAGTTTCCCAGAAAAGGAATCTCTCTGGAGGTTACTGGAGAGAAATTGGGAGCCGTGGGAGCAGGAAGTGGTGTAGCTGCAATGCCACAGCTGGTAGAAAATGCTGTCAAGTTTCCTCAGCTGTCAGTTAGGAGGAAAAGAAAATGTAGCACAGAGCTGCCAGCACATCTGGTTTAACTAAAGCATCCATCCTTCAGCTTGGCTGGTTACACACTACCCTGGAACAAACTGTAAAGGCTGACAGGTAACAGATGGTGGAGGCAGCCTAACTTTGTCCATTGGCTCCTCCCAGTCATGCTCCATTAGCAGAAGCACCTCTGCCCACCTGAGTTAGGTGGCCTGTAGGAGCACTGCTGTGGGCTAAGCTAGGCCTGTGCCAGCAGGGTTGTTCTCTGGTTATTTGGCACTGGCATTGTCAGCAACCACAGCTGTCAGGTATGGATTTTGGTATGTCCCTTTTCCTCTGGTAGTGGCTCATAACTGCCTTGTCACTGTTCAGTTTTTAGGCAAGAACACAAAGCTCACCCTTTCTCCTGTGGTCATTTCTCGTTATCAGGTTATTTTCACTAAATTATTGTATGTCTGGTATTACTTGTAATTATAGCTAGAAAACACAGAAAGATGTTAAAGTCATTTTCACGCTTGGTGGAACCAAGACCGAGATCCCAGTGGTCCAATGATCTGAATTTGCCACAGTGTTTAGGGTCAGTTGTCTGTGGTCAGGGAGGAGCAATATCTGCTGCACTGAGCAGGAAACAGCTAGTTAAGAATAAATGGAGCACTCAGAGATGAGAAGCAGAAATACTCGTCCTTTTATCGTCACCATCTGCTTTTTTCCCATGGAGGCATGTGGCGTACTTCACTTCAGCCTAATGCCAGCTCTGCCCAGAGGGGTTTAGATGAAATAAATGAAATTCCTTTCTTCCTTATACTGTCCTTGTAAAATTGCCTGACCCTAAGTCTTTACCCTTTTTCCCCCCAAGGTTAAAACCAAACCAAAAAAAAAAAAACAAACCCTAGTGGTGAGGACCCTATTACTTTCTGCCTCTTTGTACGTTTCCATAATGACTTAATGCTTTCTGTTATTCAGATGTGATGAGCATAGTTTTTGGGGGGGATGGAGATGGTTGCATTTATATTGAGATGTCCTCCCACATTGCTGACATAACCATCAGCTTATCTGTGCACAGTCATTGGGATGGTGTAGCTGCGGAGTTACTTCAGCTTAGTGTCTAGACTCTTTCTCTCCAGAAAGGTGATTAAAGACTTAACCAAAAGACTTGAACCAAACCAATCCAGTCAGTTGTGATCCCATCCAATCTAATCCCACTGAGGAGAGTGTGGGGAGCAAACTGGCAGCTGTGACCATTTCCACCTTCTGAGCTGAAGAACATCTTCAAGACTCTTGTGGACTTGTGGAAGCTCCTGGCCCACCCTGAATGTTCTTACGAGTTCTTCTTTAAATTGCTGCCTTGCCTAGACCTTCTACATCTTTTTTCCTCTCCCTCCTGCTCCCATGTGAAATGATACAGTACACTGGCACATTTGCTCATTAGCACAAATTTCTTTGGTGGCTGAATTGTGCGCGGCGTTAAAATCTGGACTGTGGTTGTCAAAGCCAGGATGCTTAGAAAAGAATGGCTTTTTGTGGAGCCATATGCAGCTCAGGCAAAATTTGAAAAAGAAAATCTCCCTGTAGAGACAGTGTGCACTTAACTGACCTTTTTTTTATTATTTATTTATTTTATTTTAGCATGAGAGAGCCACGTAACACCTGAAAATATCTGCTGTAACCACAGCCCCAGCTTCTTTGTGAGCATGCATAGTGGGCATTGGTTTTCCCTGGGCATTTGAGGATATGCTGCATGGGGAGAAGGCAGCAGCTTTGTTGTAGACGCCCAGCAGTGATGGGAGGAAGCTGCACTAGGCAGTGGCACATACTAAAATCCAGTTCATGCAGAGCTGTGCATTGCTCAGGACTGGCAGTCCTGCCCACTCTCTTTGGACCTGCAGGGTTTAATAAGCTGCCTTGGCACAGCAGCTTTCACATTCCTGCACTGTGAACTCTGCAAGCTTTCTCCGTGCCCCCACTGCAGTTTATAAGCTCCTGTCTGCCAGGGATGCTCTGGAGCACCTTCAGCTTCATAAAAAGGGTTGTCAGGAATATTTTTAAATACAGCTGGCCAGTCTCTTAAGTGCTCAAATACAGGTTGCTAAATGGAGAATTCAACCAGAACGCTTTGAGATACTTTTCTAGGAAAGCTATGACAGTTTACAACCTTCTTTCTGCTATCTCCAAGATACAGATTTATTTGACTTAAGAATCCCTTCAAAATTCCTCCTTAGTCAGTACCCACTCCTAGGCAGTTCTTTCACTTGAAAACAGTTAATTAGTCATAAATATGCAGTGACTGGCCAGTCTCCCTAGATAGATACATACCGATGAAATATGATTTGTAGAGTTTGGGATTGCTGTAGGTGCTGCAGAATGTTCAAAATTAATATCCTCAAGTGAGTATCCCATGGGAGGGTTATGGTAATACTGATGTCCTCTTAAAACTCAGGATTGTTGAAAACACACATGATATAATGGGTAATAAGAATTCATATAATCATCTCTGAAAAGTTAAACATGAATCAGCAAGAATTGATTGCTTTAAAAGACTGAAGTTTAATGATCCAAAGAGCAGCAGTAGTGGTACCGTTTTGTTCCTCAGTATGTAGCCCTGCAGGAAGAATTACCATGATGCCATATAACAAAAATGTTAGAAAATCTAGTAAAACTGTTAAAAACACCCATTTCAATAGGTTTTTGGGGATTATGAAATGAATTGTACCAGGTTTCTCCTAATGCAGAAAGTGCCTCTGTAGTACAGTAAGTGGAACTGTGTGAACTGTGAAGCCTTAGGATTGCAATTTCGTGGAAAGAGGTGGATGCCATGCCTCCTACTACATTATGTATTCCCCCTGGAGTACTTCCTTCTTGCAGAGTTTCAGGTATGGAAAAGATGAGCTGTTGCATTAGCAAAAGTCGTTGCCTGCAATCGTGTGTCATTCCAAGAGCTAAGTCTCTGTAATTAGCAAAGGGAGCAAAGCACTTGCAGTGTTGCTGTGGTGCAGAATTGATATTAGGCAAATCGAAGCTGGGCAGTGTGGCTTTTGGATTTGTGTGTATTATGGGACAGCTGCAGGTAGTGTCACAATTAAATGTGTCTTGTTAGCACATGGTATCCCTCCTCTTCAAAGTGCTTTGTGCTGTGCTTTTGGGGGTGTTGCTTTTGCTGGCTTGGGGGTGTGTACAAGTAACCATTCCCACACAATCAGTAGTTGCAGCTGCCAATCCTGTGCAAACACAGACAGCTAGGACAGATCCTTGCACTTCTCATTGGGTTTTAGTACTTGTGCACATCCCCAGCGTGGCCAAGAAGGGGCATGTGCTCACTTGCAGCAGTCTGGGCTTAATCTTTGGCCAGCAGCAGCCATCCCGTCACAGGGCTGTGAGGTTTCTTGCAAGATTGGACACTGAGTTACTCCAAGGCCCCCCTGGCCACCGTTTTGGGAGCTGCACAAAAGAGCTCATTTAGGTGAGGTGCCTGTCAAAGAGGCATTCAAAGGCCCATCTCCCTTCCTCCCTGCAGGGTGGCTTAATTCAGAGACTGCCGCCTACAGAGAGTGGGGCATCACTCAGAGTGAAATTACAGACAACTGACACAATCCCTGTCCTCGTAAATCCCCAATAATTGTGACAAATGCCCGGAGCACTGCAGGCTTGCCGTGCTCTGCCAGCAGCTGCCCTGCCAGCCCGGCAGCCACTGCGGCCACAGGGCCAGCGCCGAGCGCGGCTGCGGCAGCGTGACCCCATCCCAGGGCTGCCCGCACCCGAGCTGGGCTTTTAGCTGTCCCCTGGCAGGCACAGAGGATCAGGTCTGGTTAGAGCAGCCAAAATGGCAGCAGTTGTTTCCTGCTGCCTGATTTGTTGGTATTGATTACAGACCCCGGTGGAAACCCACAGCTGAAATGGCAGAGTTTGCTGCCGGTTTTGCTGTGTCAGCAGAGTCCTGAGATTTCAGGAGCGTGAGATCAGATGGGAGATTAGGTCATCTGTCCCCATGTCCTCACCTCTGAGAAAGTCGCCAGATAGTCCTGTGGTACATCCAGACCTCTCATTGCACAGGAACCCGTCCCAGGAGAGCGGGAGGCTCAGAGGAGCTGCTGATGCTGAGGCCCCCATGATGCAAGGGGGGTGTTTGCAAGGGGCTCGTGCCATCCCTGCACAATGAACTGGGCTGCTCCTGGTGGGGGAGCGGCCCTTCCTCTCCCATTGGCCTCATCTGCTTTCTCTCCCTGGAGATCCATTAGTGTTTCTGATCCCTCAGCTTTCTGCGGGTTTCGTGGGATTATTTCTGGTGCCAGCCCCAACTATTGCTGTCTCCAGCCCCATGGTTACAGCTATGGCTGCTCTCTGCTGCTTCAAGGAACGCTGGGAAAGAACCAAAACCACGGGTGCACTGCAAATAAAATTCCTCCCCGAGCAAGGCAAGCAGTTGTTTGAAGCCCTGGGCTACAGGAATTGTTGAGAAGTTGTCTTGTTGCTGCTGTCACCCGTGTGCTGAGGGCAACACAAAACATCCACTCCTGCCCCTGGCCCGCCCAGTGACGCAGGTTCAGCAGTTTGGGTGCACAAACCGGGTGTTGCTCTCCAGCCCACGAGCCCAAACTGCTTCTACACATGCACTAGTGATGCAGCTTCTCCAGCAGGCTGAAGGAGTCTTTTTGTGATTTTTTTTAATCTCCTCTGAAAGATCCCAAGCAGCTGTGAGTCCATCATCCTTCCTGGTGATATGCCCCAGTTTTGACAGGGATAAGGGGGCAGCAGCAGAGCCACACAAGCACCTGGACAACCATCAAGTCAGCCCAACACCTAGTTGAGGGTCAGGGGCCGTGGCTGTGTGGTGGAAGGAGTTGCAGCTTCTGTGATACATTTTTCTTGCCTGCACTTGTATTTGACTCTGATGGTAGCAGCTGGTAAAATACAGGCTAAAACAACAGGGGGGGTTTTGTCCCAATGTATTGTTCTCTCCCTTTTTATGTTGCATTGAACTTGCTTACTCAGGAAATTCTTTTTTTATTTCCTAGCTGAAGATGTGAAATTTCTATCATTTTAAGATCTTTTTTTCAAAAAATAATAAAAGTATCTGCGGAGCTGCCACATTGAGATTGATTCATCTGGAAAGAGTGGTATTTAAAGCTAATCTTGCTTCAGTTCGTAAATTGCTTGTTATGTGTGATGCTTAGGTCTTGAATCGCTTTTCTTGGCCAGGGTGCTCCAAGCTCTAGGGGAAGAAGAGCGTGAAAGGTGCAGCTGCATTTAAAACTGAAGTGCTCATTTTGAAATATCTCCCTGTAGCAATGGGAATTTTTCTCCCCTAAACAAGTGTTTGGTTTCAGGCTGGTTGGAGACACATCCTTGAGGAAATAAAAGCTAAAAAGGAAAAAAAAAAGGACTGTCTGCAGATTCATTTTTCCATTACTTGGAAGTCATCTTGTATATAATTTAGATGGGTCTTAACGAGGCATAAAGTCACTTTCAGAAAATTGATGACTCTTCGTTCGCTTCTCTGAAATGAGGGCCTGGAGCCTTCCCTTTGTTCCTTTGGTGGGATCATCAGATCTGATTGCAGAAACCCGATGAAGCTCTTAATCCAAGCACCAAGTAACCACAGCTCTGGCCTTCTCCTCTTTATTGATCTTGCGGCCGGGCCACATTTCTATTTCAGCCTGGTATATACTCCATGTTTCCTTATCTCCAGTGAAACTCATCCCTGGCCCTTCTGGATTTGTTAACTCTTTAGTCACCTAATGTTGTCGGGTAGGGTTCAGAGAGTCTGTGGCTGTGCAGAGAGGATTTCTGCCATTTCTGACTCTGAGTTTGCAGTTTTGTGCACAGAGCAGGACCCAGTGCACCCAGGGAGTTGGGGTCTGTGCTAATCCCAACATGTTCATAGCCTCCATTCCACCTCTTTTTATCTTTGTTTGCCCCCGCTGCAAAAGAGGATGCTGGCACAGTCATTGTGGGCACACCGTGGTGGGTCCCTGGCATTTGCAGGATTCATGCCTGTGGTGGATTTGCCTGGGCAGCCTGGGAGGTAGGTGAGCCCGAAGGACAGCCAGGGCCTGTGGGAGATGGTGCATGTTGTGCATTCCCTAGTTCTTGATTTCTGAGTTCGAGCACACCGGAGAAGTCAGCAGGTGTGAATTTTTCATTGCTGCATCCTCAGCGTGCCCTGAGCTGCCGTTTGCCAACTTGCTGCTTGGTAGCAGGAAAGGTCAGGAACCTCATAAACAAGGTGAGAAGCAGAGTGGGGCAGCACGGCCACCGGGGCTGCTGATTCCTCCTGACATTAGAGCGCTAATGAATGTTCTGTCACGGTCCCGTGAATATTGCAGGAAGCTTTCGCCTCCCGCCTCCCCTGCCTTGGAGTTACCAAGGTTACCTGACGTGACTTTCCTGGGAGAGAGGAGCAGTAGCTGCAGGTCGGTGGCTCCTGGGAGCATCCCACAGGGAGCGTGGCCAGGGCAGCCTTGCCATCCTCCTGCTCCCTTTGGCTGCTGCTCTTCCCCTCGCTCCCACCCCACACTGCCTAAGGAGTCACCGGTTTCATTTTATTTTAGGGTTTCTTGAATAAGGATCATATTAATTTTGTTTTGCTTGCATAACCCGGACTGTTATCATCCGACTAATTACTCACATTTTCCTTCAGACAGCAAATGGGAGAGATAAAGCTGCAGCAGGTTTATGTGATTTCTGCTTATCAAATTACTGTAATTATTTGAAGAATGGCTTAAAATTGTATGGAGTAATGAATTTAATTATGAGTTTGCAGCGATGCCTTGTGCTGCATGTGGCTTGCAAATGGGCGAGTTTATGAGAAGCTGTTCACAGAGCAGCAGCACACTCCTGCAAAAAGGGAGCCTCCAGCACCTCCATCCCACGGCAAGGGGGGTGCGGCATGCTCTGCAGGTCGGCTTGACAAATGGTGCTCATCCTTCAACTGATCAGCTGGCTTAGCCCAATTCTAACACAAACCCAGGCAAGACAAAGTGCCGGCAGCCACCTGGTTGTGGTTGTGGCATGCTGCAGCTGGTTGGCTTTGCTGAGCTCCTCAGCCCCAGGGCGTGCAGGGGACCAGCTCGTTTGCCCAGACCTCCACACCTCCTCCCGTTCAGATCAGCCTGCGGGGAGCTGTCAGGGAAGGCAGGTCAGGCAGTGCTGACAAACCTGTCCCACCAGAGCCACAGCCTGTTGCAGCCTGCTCTGAGCAGAGTGGTGTTTGCCACCTCTGCACTAGGAAGAGCAGATTTTTTTCATCACAGCTGGGAGATGCTTGGGGACCCGCCTGACCCCTGTGAGCTGCAGAGCACACACTCTCCTCCCAGCATGTCCCCACACCCTCCAAAGCAATTAATTTCTCCCTGCCTGCTTGTGCTTTTCTTTATACCCTGCTTAGTTCCAGGTGCTGTAAAAACTTGTGTTCTGCGCTCCACCAAAGGGCTCCAGCCCCTCCTGAAGTTAGCAAATGGGAACAGTGCACCTCTCCATCCCCACAGCCCCACAGCTTGAGACACATCCCACTGGGCTGTTCCCTACCTCTTTGCACAGATGTGGAAACTTTGTGTATCCTGTCAATTGAGGTAGTGACAGTATATGAGATTTCAGTTTTGGTTTGTTGACTAAAATACAGGCAGTAACAAGAGGGTTGTAGGAATAGTGAGCTCTACGTGAAGATGGTTGGGACTGGACAGTATTTTTTATGCCTTTTTTCATTATGTGCTGCTGGTAGTTGATGTAGATGCTGTTAAGTAAGTGAGTTAATAGGTAGAAAGACTAATCCAGAAAGGTGCAAAGCCAGGTAAAATACTGTCCTTTGGAGCAGGGTTGTTTCAGAAAGCAGGAGACAGCCCAGCAAAGGTGGATCACACTGGCATTCCCAACAGAACTGGATTGTGGAGATAGACATAGGGCCAATAGAGTGAAGAGATTTGGGCTAGGTGCAGTTAGGCAGTGACACAAAAATGCAGCCACAGAAAATTGAAACTGAGTATATGGGAAGTGGGAAAACTGCTGGAACTTCAGACCTGTGCTGTTTGTTGATTCATAAAGGACTGTTGGCTCATCTGGTACAACCTGACTGTCACCTTGTTCTGTGTGGCATCTCTTATAAGTGGGTACATAGTTCAGGCCTAACTACTTAAAATGTCAGATATGAAAGGCAAAACAGTAAGTGACCAACAGCCATCCAATGTCAAACCTTTGCAATGATGAAATGGCTTAGACATGATGCTAACAAATGGTTCATGGTCTACAGGGATTATTACAGTGTTAATGGAGGGGGGGATGTTAAATTAAAACAAAAGTGGCTACCTTGAGAGGTAGCCAAATTTCAAAAGTGCAAGCCTGCCCTAATTTAAGATTTAGGCAAATGTGGCTTGCATGCAAAGAGAAGAAGGCATTAGCAGTCAAAGCCCTTGCCTTTCTTGACGCCTGAGTTAGGGAGTTTGTGTGCAGGATGGAGTTGTACATGATACTATGTCTGTCTAAATGCAAGGTCAAAGCAGATTCTAAATGGCATTGACTTTTAAAAGAGCTTGTCACAAGGCAGACATGAATTCTGCATAATCTCTGCAGTTTTATGTAAGCGAGGAAGAAGCGAGGTACGACGAGAGCGCCAAGAAGAAATGTTGTTGTTGAAGCCATAAACCAGGTGCAATTTTTGGCAGTCTTTCCATAAACGTGCTTAAGCCAGGAAGGGAGAAAAGCCCACTTTCATTTGGAAAACTCGTAAAGATTTGTGCAACGAATGCTGTAATTGTTAGTGTGTTGATGGCAGTCATAAATACAGCTGAGTGAGAGGAGATGGCTGGCTATGACTCCAGGATTGACCTCCAGATGTAGCTCCAGCCTCCAGCCCCTGTGGGTGTCTCCAAGGAGAGTGTGTTTTCTCCTTCCCATACTGACATGAACTGTTTCCACGGGGAAACAGGTGTCAGCATGTGGGACAACAGAAAGAGAATACCTTAAGCACCAGAGCATGAGATTTCATTACCCTTAGTGGTTTTAGCCTTTACAGCTGCAAATGTTATTCAACAACATAAAATTGTCCAGGTTTCTTTAAGTTCAGCTGCAGCACTTTTCCCACTTCGTGCTTAGATGAAAAAAAGAAGACAGCAAGGCTTGTCTGTGAAGAAATGAGAAACTAAGAGTCATCTTAGATTCTTAAAAGCAGTTTGAAAACATGAAATAAAATTAGCAATAATGTTTTGCACACAAAGCTGTCTTCAGGAAGGATCTCTATCAGAGCAAATAACGATGGCTAATGTTTTCTTCTCTCAATCATTTTTAAAGGTCATTTCATGATCAAAATCTACTTGCTAATTTAATTTCTATTCTCAGTGTAAAATGTAAGATGATGCTGTTATTCTGTTTGCAGATGCTTTTCTGGGGAGAATCAACCTTTGTGCTCAGTATGTCAAGGTCTGAGTCCTAAGCTTGTGCCTGTGATGGTCCAGATTAGGTAGGGCCATATTTCCCAATCCAGGGTTTCTCAGGTGTTTTAATCCAAGGGCTCTCTGATCGCTCTGAAAAAAAAACTGTAGACTATCCAATGTAATGGTACCAAATGAAAATTGTATTTTCAGTTGCTTCATTTGTTTTTCTGATTTTGCTTGCTGCCTGCATGTGTGGCAAGGCAGACTTGTGTTTATTTGCCATTCTGTAGCAGACCAGGGTTGTTCATGAGCCACAGGTTGAGGGGGAGCTTTCTTGTTCTCCCTGCCTCACATTGCCTTAGAGATCTTCTCTCCTCAGCTCTTTCCATTCTTTTAGGATGCACCTTTCTGTCACAAGGTGTGGAATCAGATATGTCACTGAGCAGAGTTGAGCAGAAAGAGAGAAGGAAAAGAAACCTAGGGAATGAAATGCTTTGGAGAGTCATTGCTTAGGTCAAGCACTCCACACGCAATGTGAACTTGGATTTTCAGCTCTCACATGACAACATTCATGGGTTTGGGACATTCCCTCCCTACTTTGTCACAAGGAATGATTTCTTCTGTGTGGGCTCTGTAGAGATCTGGTCTGCTCTTGGGGAGATGTGGTGCAGATCCCAGCAGCTGACTGTCTGTCTGCCAGAGAGCCCTGTCTGCAGTGTGAAAGCCTCAGGATCAGGCAGCTCCAATTGCAGAGGTCAGTGATTTCCCTGCCATTTCTGTCTTCAAGAGAAACCCGTGAGATCTTCCTCCAGCTGCTGAGCCACGGGTCTGGTCATGAGGAACTGAGTGTTGTCTGGAGAAGACTGGGACCATGCTGGGTTTCACAGATAGGATGAGGACCAGCTTTATTTTCCCTCAGGCGGGTCATGGGTCTAAAAACCCCTGTGTGGAAGAAAAGATGAAGTTTTCCCAAGGAGTCTGAGGCCCCCGTGATCATCTCCAACATCAAAGACTCCTTGTGTAGGGTGTCTTGTCGTGGCATTTTGTGTTGGTTGTCAGCTCAATAAAAGTGAGCAGCTGACATTCAGCCAGTTCCACTTCTGTCCTTGGCAAGGGTGTCCTCTTGTGTCCCAGGCAGTCTTCATGGTGGAGCCCCACCAGCTCTGAAAATCACATTCTGTGTCTTCAGGGCCTCAGTAGAATTTGCTCTGCTCAGGGTTTGCTGTTGGTGCTCTGAAAAGGGACACATGGTCTTGTTTACTTAGTGCATGAGGGAAGCCTGAGACAGGAGCATCAGCACTTTTTCTCTGGATGAACCGTCCTAACCCCAGTGGCCTGCACACTATATAGTGAGCTGGGGAAATAAGGATTCAAAGTATTCTTATCTGCAAGGAGGTACCTGCCTCTTACATCCTCTAGGAAAGACTGAGAGCGGCCTCTGCTTAGCAGAAAGTTTTCTTTCCTGTTAGTGTTACAGCTGGGAGAGTCGTGCCTCATCTCTTGCTTGTAATTACATCAGTAGAGTGTCTTGGGAGAAGGTTAAATAGTCTTTTGTATATCAAATAAAGCCAGTGAACTTCACTGAAATCATTTAATGAAAACAGTCCTGATTATCTGTATATACTGCTGTGTGGTATTTTAAAAGAACTTCTTAAAGGGAAACGTGGAATTGTTTAAGGCCTCTAAAGACTATAGTGCAGAGGCTGTGCAGCAAATGCCTTTATAATCTAGGATCTGAAGTGGGCTTTGAATCCAATTGTGTTTTTCGCTGTTGTAAAACATGAGAGATTTTGATACAGTAACTCGGATTTGATTCAGAACTTTCTTATTAACTGTTCTTCATGCACATCAAATTTTAAGAGACTGAGCTGAAGGGCTCTGCACATCAAGGATGGAACTGACTCAAGGACAGAGCTATTAAGGTGTGTAATAATCAAGAGAGGAGAATTAATTGTCTTTAATTTGGCATAAATCCCAGGGACCATAACTTGGGTTATTAGGAATTCAGGGCCTATTTCCAATTAGTTACACCCAAGCATGCTCGCATATCCAACTTTGGGAGTCTAATCCGTGAGTGTGTTAGCACAGCGATGGTTGACATGCTAATGAAGGACAGCACTGCCTGACCTCTCCGTGTGTGGTCACTGCCAGACGGTGTTTGCCCAGCAGTAAATCAAACCGTGCTATTGCTTTATCGTTTCTGACACCTTGCATTGAGCAGCTCGGGCAGCCTGTGCAGACAGAATCACCTGGGCCGTGCTGGAGCAGGTCAGAGAGGCTGCTGTGGCTTTTACATGCTTTTTTAGTCTTTGAGCTTCCTTCTAAGACATCTGCTCCAGCAAAGCCAGGGTGTCTGCCCTTTAGGTGTATGAAATGTAAATAGTGCAATTGTTATCTGTACCGGAAAATCTGGTTTAACCTGAGCTGGGTTATAGAAAGATGTGGCAGCGGTTTCCTGAGTTGGCAGCAGCAGCAGCAAAAGCACATAGTGCGACTGCGTGGCTCCAAATGCAGCACCTCCGTGCTGGAAACGTGGGAAAGTATTGAGGGATTGCTCGGCCATGGCCAGCCAGCTCCCCCTGCACGTACCTGCAGCGTGGGGCAGAGGTGCCACGTCCCATCCACGGCAGGGCTGGCTGCTTCATACCTGCCAGGAAATGGAAAACACAGTAACATCACCCTTATTGTGAAGCTCTCAGTGTAAACATCTCGTGATTTCAAGGAAACGTGGGCCTGGAGAGTCCTGGAGAACTTGGAAGCTCTTGTAAGCCAGGCTGCGTGTACCTTGCATCAAAGCACCAAACAGAACAGTTGCAGCCACGTGTGTATGTGAGGGGCAGAAGGAAAGATGGTTCAGAGCAGGGGAGACAAACCAATTTATGCTCTCAATTCCCCTGTAATCGTTTTCAGAGACCTGCAACCCCATGGAGCTTTAGCCCCTGTCTGTCAAATGCTGCCTGCCAGTCAGTCAGGAATGAAACAATACTCGGACAGGGCAAGAGCACAACCTCCCTTTATAGCTGTTCTCAATTCTGTTTATCCTGAACTTTGGCTTTATTGCATGAGTAGATCCTGGAAAGTCCATGGTGGCTGCCTCCTCCCCACCCCCTTCTGTGATTTCCCATTTGGAGTTAAGGAAACTTCAACAGCTAATGTGGAGACTGCTCCTTCCAGCCACTAGTTAGTGGAGGTAGTGCAGGGATCTTCCTAGAGAAAGCTAGACTTGCATTTCAGGGGGAAAAATAGTAGGTTGTCCTTAAGACTTGAAGGCCAACAATCCTCCCATTTTCAGGAGAAGGAAAAACCTTTTTAAAGCTTTCCTTAATTTAATTTTCCAGCACAGTGAAACTGAAGCTTGCCAAATCCAGGTGTCTGTTTAGCTTTCTTGGTCTGTTTCTGACAGATGTACTATTTTGGGGGGAAAGATAGGGACCATATTTAGAAAAAACACACCCTTCCACTTGGGGAGTCCCATGCCTCCCAGCTGTGCAGCCCTCCTCATTTGCCAGGGAAAGAGTGGGGAAACCCACAATTTCTGTAGTAGTCATTTGGTAAAATGAACCTTTGACTAACAGCAAACATGTCTGAGGTTAGGGAATGCATTTTCCCTGAACAACAGAGGAATTTCAGCTGATTTCCTGTATTTGGTCGTATTAAGATGAGTACCACAGGAGCCAAGAGATGCCATTTTTTTTATCCACTTGGTCTTGATGTGGTTTCACTGCCAGCTTTCCATTTATCTGTTGCATGCTCTTTAATTCATGAGGGCCTGCACTGGGGATTTGTTTAAAGCCTTGGCTGAAATTGTCAGCCACTCCTTTTATTGCACATCTTTCTGAAAAGATGGGTGTTGTGGCAAAGCAGTAAATAGGATATTGAGCCGCTGCAACACTTGCTATCTGTAAGAGGAAGAGTATGTCCTCTGTTAAACTCTGGGCAATTACATCATCCCAGCATTAAAAACCATCACTTGTCTGGCAACAGTGTCTCACTTGTGTTTGCATGTAGCCGCTGGCTTGCTGCGGGTCTTTGGCTGGGGCCTTTCTGCATCCTACTGTCTCTGAAGGATTGTTAAGGTAACCAAAGTCTCCATCTAAAGTGATGTTGGAGCCACTGCAATTAATGGATCTTCTAGAAAGTGATGGCTTAACATAAGACATAAAACAAATAGTAAGAGGATATATCTGTCCCTGACTCTGGGCAAGTCTTGCTATGTTTTCCCCTCTATAAAAAATCACTCCCCTCACCAAGTAAATAAAGTTAGTTACTCACTATCTCAAGATGTTTTCTGTGATAGAGTGTTTTAAAACTTATGAATGGAAAGCAGTGATTTGCCATATTGCTGATCTGTCTGGCCTCCAGATTAAATTAAAGCCATTCTTACAAATTCTCAAGTGATTTCTGTGCCAGCAGAACCTCTGTGCCTGAACTGGCTGCAGTAAAACAAGGGCACTGAAACTTCATATTTATTGTTTCATTTGAAAATAGAATTTCTCTGAAAAAAAAGGTACGTGTGAAACTTTGTGAAAGTTTGTCACGGAGCTACCAGATGTCAATATATGAATATTTTCTGAAGTTTTTTAAAGGTTATTCTCTTCCTGAATACTGTAAAGAAATAACGCCTTGAACTATAACTTGTGTTTTGCTGTATTGGCCTTTACTGGGACTGGTTTTGGTAACTATTAAAAACACTTTTATACCATTTTTGAGCATTTGCTCAAAACACAGTTTGCTACCATTAAGAAAATGGCAGACACAGCCACGTGCATGAGATTTAATTGCTAGTGGCAGGAAAGGATGGTGCTGGGAAAAGACAATATGGGGAGGTAGAAGAGCAGGCTGTTGAGCACCAGGACTGGTGCTTTTCAGCTGTTGCTGCAGAGGAGCCTTGTTTTTGTAAGAATTGTGTTCATCCTCCTTTCCCACACCCACACACCTTGATTGCAGGCTTTGGGATTCAGACTCTCACGGCATCACAGAGCAGCTCCATCCCATACCTTGGCAATTTTGGAGGTTGACTCCAAAGGTTTCAGTTTAGTCTTTGAGATGAGAGAACAAAAAGGTGTTTCAGGGGGACAACCTGTGGGGGCAGGGGGAATTCTTGTTTGCCCTTACAGAAGAACTGTCTGGTTGGGAATGCCAGAAGTAGAACATTTTTGTGCTTTATCTAACTTAAAAGTACGACTTTTAAGTTTCAATTTCTAAGCTGGGCAGCTTTCCAGCCTCTCTGCCCCCAGCCTGTAGGGATTGTTGTGACCCAAGTGCAGGACCTGGCACTTGGCCTTGTTGATCCTCATGCCATTGTCCTTGGCCCAGCAATCCAGCCTGTCCAGATCCCTCTGCAGAGCCTTCCTGCCCTCCAGCAGATTGACACTCCTGCCCACCTTGGTGTGGTCTGCAGCCTGACTGAGGGTGCCCTCAATCTTCTCATTGTTTGCCAACTTCCAGTCACCTGGTATGGTCTGCAGCCTCCTTTGGGGATTTTGGGAAGGGTGAAAGATAAGAGTCAGGTGTTTCTTTCCTTAAAAAGTCAACAGTCATTGCTCATCCATGTTGTCTGAATACCTTTGTTTTTCAGTAGCTTAGATGCAAGGAAAGGCAGTGCTTTTTCTTTTCCATATTGGAACAGTTGCTGGGGGGGGGAAGGCTTTTTCAGCAGAGTATTTTATTAAAACATACAAGTTTTTCCTGTCCCTAATCAAAGTTTTTGCCTGAGACTTGCTGGCCAGTGATGCTTTGACAGGCTGCAACGTTCCCCACAGCAGGAGAAGCCGCTGGATTGACAGTGATGCAGACAGGCTGCAGAAGCTAAACAGAAATCAGATTTTAGCATGATCTACCCCTTTCACCAGGAGTTGAGTGACCGAAAATGTTGCATTCTGGGCCTGTAAAGTGGAAATGAACAGATTTAGTATTCCAGCTGAGTGGCAACAGGAATGCTTGACTTTAATCTGAAACTCGATGTTAGAAAGCGTGGGAGAGCTCTGCTGTCAGATTAACTCCGTTCTCATGCACTTTTTCCTGCACTGAACTGCAACCAAACATACATGGATCAAAAGTCAAATGCTCCATTAATTTAACCACACGTTGGATTTAATGGCATATGGTAATGCATTATTGATTGCACATCTTAAAAATGAAAATCTCTATGCTAATAACATCTCACATCAGTGCAGGTAGTATGAAAAATGCAGTGGATTAATAGATGACTTGGAATACAAGTAAGAGCTGTTTCCATGCTTTTCCTTGAAAAGATTGAAGTTTTGGGTGTGTTTTAGTGGGAGTGTGTTTATATATTCTGTCATGAGGAAACGTGCAGTAGGAATAGTTACATCGTATTTCTTGTATAAAATATTAAAAAGCAACAACGGTTTGAAAACAGTTCTAGAGGCAGTTATACTCAACAGCTGGTACCAACAAATGGCACAGTCCTGCCTGAAAGCACAGCATGGTCGTCTTTTACTGTTCCTTTACTGTGGAGTCTTAATAGCTGGCTGCAAAACCCTCCTGAATTCATGTGTTTGAAGAACTTTTGTGAGTTCTTTCAATGCATACTTCCAGCTGATGACTCTTTTTTGTAATAGTTTTTGAAAGAGCCTAGCCTTATTTGTCAGCTGTTGGATATGACCCACAAAACTCTATTTTAACCTACCTGAAATTATGCTGTAATTTTGAGGGAGAATATAAAAACTTTTTTTTTTTTTTTTTCACCCAACAAGGAATTGCCTGTTCCCCACTGTGAAACTGTGACTAGGCTCAGTCATCTCAGCAGATCTTGCAGTGCTTACGAAGACCCCAAATCAGAGGAGTGCAAGGCCGTGGTAGTGGATGGAACTTTATCCCCAGAGGGTCTTTTCTCATGCCTTCCCTTGGGCTGTGCTTAAGGGACAGCTGCATGCTGGAGAGTGACAACTCTTGCCTCACCAGTGCCTCTAGAGCTGAAGCTTTGTATTGTGCCCCAGCCTGAATCTGGACTGGATTAGCTACACTGTGAGAAGCTTAGAGGTAGCTATGGCTGATACTGGACTATGTCTGGTGTATCCTGGAGGGCTTTGGTAGTGGCATGCTGCAGTGCTTCTCAAAGGGAAGGAGGAAGTATTTCCTAATTTCCTGCGTCTGTGGTATCATCTTTTATCCCAGACAGTTCCTTGGAGCAGGTCAAGAGGCATCATGAGGCCCGTAGGAAAGTTGTTGGGGTGACGGGAGCATTTCTAAGGACTGGGAGAAACCATTTGTTTCATCCCATTGGGGTGCACTGCCCCCTCGAGCTTGGAGCTCCGAGGTTGCCCCTGGCTTGGGAGGGAGCACTGGGTGCCAGTGCATGGCAGGTGCAGGGTGCTCAGCCCTGGGAGGTGACAGGTTGCTGCAGTGACACTGTGTTACCTTGTCACCGCGCTTGCGGGAGCATGGAGAGAAGCAGCACAGGGACTTGGCAGGAGCACAGCCTCATCCCACATCAGTGAGCTGGGAGGCACTGCTTTGTCTTGCTTGCTCCTGGGAACACTTCCCTGTGCAAAGCCATCCTGCTCCCCTCTGAGGTACACAGGAGCTTGGGAATGACCAATTGAGAAGGTGTCAGGGCTTATAAATGGAGATAATGGCTGTCCAGCCATGAAAGGACAGTGTTAGCAGCACCCTTCTGGCTCTTGAAGAGTAGCCCTGTCTCCATCGGGTGTTTTTTGGACTCATAGCCTCTAGAACAAGCAGGTCCCCTGAGCTCCCACGCTGGGAGCCCCTGGAGCAGGAATCTACCTGACAGTTTATTCTCTTCTGCCTTGTCTAGTCTCGTATTTTCTTGAATTTTCCTTACAGTAGTTTCTTTGTTTTGAACTGACTCAGATTCTTGCTTTTGTGAACTGTTTTGCTGCTGCTGTGATCTTCCTGAGAGATAGCAAATACTTTGTTTACTGTAAGCTCTTGTGCAGTAATTCATGTGGTTACACCATGACACAGAGAAGTCCTTCTGGAGCTCGTTTCCACACCCACCCATTCATCTGCACCCTTCTCCCCATTTTCAGTAAACGGCCTCAGCATGTCACGTTGGCATGATGTCATATACAAAGCCAGCAGATTTGTCATTAAAAGCCTTGTCATCAGTAGATGGCTGTTTGTATTTTCTGCCTGCCTGAAACTGTTTTATACTTACTAAACCAGTAATTAAGAGTTTGCTGCCTTTGAAACAGGTTGGTTTCGCTGCCCCACCTTTTCCTGGGGCGATTGCAAGGTGGTGCCAGTGTCGACAGGGGTGTTCATTAGTCTCCATGAGACTTGGCTCTGACAGGGAGCACACACTAATGTGCTCCTCCTGCCGCTCCCCACACGGGCAGCCCCACGCTGGGCAGCCTTTGGAGACCATGAACTTGGCTAATATTTGTGGTGCACCTCTCGGGGGACTTGTGTGAGAAGGAGGATGTGGAAGGGGAGCACCGCCTCAAAATGGCTGATTAAATGCTCATTGTGCAGCTTCAGTTTGAACCCCAACAGAGCGATGTCAGGGTTTTCTTATTGTGTAAAGTGATGCCGTTCTTCTGGGCCACTGGATTGCTCGACTGCTTTTGATTGTCTTGCAGTAATTGAATAGCCATGCTGTGTAACCTGTGCTGAAGGAATCAGAGCTGTTTATTCAGCAAACAGATGTCCTGCTTTGTAGTGTGCTTACAATGCTACTGGCTTGCATCTTTTATTAGTTAATATTGCCGACTACCCAGGCTATTGTCCTTGCACTGATAATTTTGTGTTTGCTGATGTATTTCAGAGTCTCAAAAGGGAGATTTAGAAGCTTGTAATATTTGCAAAGTAATTCCATTGATCCACCAAATATGAGTCTGTCAGCAGACAAGGGTTACCCCTGCAACTTCCTGTGTTATAGTGCATCAAACCACTGCCTCTGAGCAGGATCTGTTCAGCCCTGGTGATGTGAACTTGGTGAGATTCCAGCCTGCCTCACCAAATGGCTATGGAGCATGTGAAATAGCTTTTGGTTTGTGTATCTGCTCCTGTGCAATGCTGACCACAGTCAAACGCATTTATCAGAGATCTCTCTGCCCTCAATCCATTTCCTGACTTGTCCCTAGCACCACAAACTCCTGAGTGATTTCAGATAGCTGGCAGAATTGAAAACAAAGCAGCTCTGTGTTTTAATCATCCCTCCCAAGACCCTAAAATGGATGTTGGGCTGGAAGTTCCCCAGCTGATGTGGGCTGGCGGCAGCCAGTGGCCCAGATAAGCCGTTTCCAGCCCTGTGTGGGGATAATGCCAAATATCTCACTTGAAATGAGCTGAGAACACCCCTTCCAGTGGGGCAGTGGTTTTGATAGATTGTAAAAGATTTAACCTCACAGCTGTAGCTGTAATATATGGAAAAAACAACTTTTTGCTATTTCCAAATTATATTTGCTGTCATTTTTTTTTCTCTCCCTCAGCAGTCTGAGCAATTGGACTCATGATAGTAACCAGGCCTGGCTTTTATAGGAAGAAGAATGTGACAAATAACTCCCATAAATGTGTTTACAGTTTGCAGTATCATTTCTAAAATACCATTTCCTGTGTTGACACAGAGGAAATTCAGTGTTAGGGGGAAGGTTTACAGGTGCCAAGTCAGGATATGACCCCCAAAACACAATTGCTTGGCTGCAAGACCAGTGAGTGCTGCGCAGTGTTTGTGCTGGTAGGAACCTGATATCCAACTTTTCTGTTCTGTGAGAGATTACAAGTTTTGAGCAAAATCCTGGGGGTAAATCCTGCAGGATTCAGCTGTCAACAGCTGTGCTCACCACAGACTCCTCTGCAGGCCTTTTTTGTAAGCAGCTGTTATCCACACACCATTCCATGCTGGGGCTGATCCGGGCTTCTTGTAGGACGTAAATTGCAATTGCCTCCGTGTCCCTTATCATCACCTGATATTTGGAGAGATGCAGAAAATAAGGACACACCAAGGGGTATGTGTCTCATGGCAGCATCCTCAAGAAAGGTAGTTTTCTGGGGAGCTGGAAAACGAGCCCTGTAATTGCAGCTGCTCTGAGGGAGGTCTCAGCTCCAGTTTGGCACTGTGGGAAAGGTTTCTTGCCTGAGCTTTTCCCTTAAAGATGGGGAAATGTGTGGCACAAAAGAGCTGTATGAGAGCAGGGGTTAGATTTCTGTCACGTCGGAAAGATTAGCAGAGGGAGCTGTCAAGTGAGCAGGAGATATCCTCTGCCCATGCTGTCACACTAGATGCCAGAGGGACATTCCTGGCTCCTTGGTGACTGCTACTAGCAAGACCTCAGCCTGGTTGTGGATTTTCCAAGTTTCAGTTTGTAGTTGCAAAAACCCATTTATTTGTTTTTTTCTCTCTTGCTGTTTCCCTTTCCTTTCCTCCTGCTTCTCTCCTCTTTTCCTGCTTTCCCCTCTGTAATTTCTGCCATTGCTGCTGTAGTCCATGGAGGGAATTAGAGTTTTCAGTGCCTGAAAAATTCCTGTTGTGCCTAGATTTTGCTTGCTCTTAACCTAGTGCCTACCTTCTGAAAGTCCTTGAAACCAAGAAAGGAAAACTGGTTTAAATGGTGTGTACTTGAAAGCACATTCATAGACTGTTCTAATGTGCATTGAAGGCACTACTGGCTCTCCTTGAATAAAACCAAGTGCTGACAAACTCATTTTCTAGAACAAGAGTATCCACATATTGGCTGGAATAGGGCTTTGGCTATTACTGACGAGCTCCGTGTGCAGACAAGTTAGTACAACTAACAAGGGCTGAAAGGAGACATGACTGAGCCTCATAATTAGACCTAGATTAGACTTTTGCCTGAGGGGAAGGCAAGGCAAGAACAGCTCTGAACTCCCAACGTCGCCTGTAGTGTTTGAACACAGAGACATCCCTGGCCCTCCCAGTGAAGTCAGCAGCACCAAGCCGGGCTGGAACCAAGCCCCGTTATCTCGGCAGGAGTGTTGCTGGCAGGGCAGGTGTGGGCTTGTTCTGGGCTGTGCTCTGCGCTGTGACCAGCTCAGGTTTTCTCCAAAACCACCCTTTTCCAGGAGGCCTTTGGGCGGCTGCCAGAGCCACACAATACGGGGGAGATCTGAAGTAGTTGAGGTTCCCCATCTTGTGATGGTACAGGCACCTGAGGCCCTTGGACCACCTCTGAAGAGGGTGCTGGTCCTCCCCATGAGTTGACCTTGTCCCCATGCATCTCCCCAGAACTAACATGAGGTGAACTCTGGTGTCTGAGATGTCCTCAGACTCAGATTTCCCTGGGTGTCTCATCACACACTGATGCGACCTTGGACTGCTGCTCCTAAACACCAGTACCAGTGGTAGCCCAGGGAGCCTGCTGTGTCACTGACTCCAAAGGGTGCATTATATCTCTACTGTTGTTGTTTACCACCAAGTTTTGGGGCTTGTGTGCAGTTAAGAGGGATAATGAGCTCTGTGTGGGGTCTGGGTACTGAGGGTCATCAAGTGGTGGTAACCCTCTGTTCAACTGTTGAGTGCCCAGCGTTCTCAGCTGGGCTCCGTAATGGTTTGGACTGGGGTGGATGGTATGGGAGCAGCACTTTATGTAACTTTGGAGCCTAGAAAAGGCTTGGGCTGAGTTCTAGTTCAGCAGAGGTAGCTTTGCTGCTGGGTGTTTGTAATCAGCGTCTCTGTTGTACTCAGTGAAGTCAAGGTTAGATCGTGTAATTCCTACTGGTCCGTGACTCATCACAAACTGCTAATTTTGATTGAACAGTCACTTCAGTGCAGCAGGCACTGTGTACCTGTGGATCAGACACTGTGAAGCACTCTCTGATCTCTCTCATGTCTGTGGGCCAAGGATCACTGCAGGCAGGAAGAGATTTCTTGCACAAATGCTGGTCACAGGTTTTAGCTGTGTGCTAAACCTCCACACACAGACTTTGGACCGAGTTAACTGGGTGATACTTAGCTCTGTGTGCATTCTTTGTAAAATCTTGTACAAACCAGAAGAGATTGTCAGTGGTAATCATGGTGATTAGATTAGATCACTTCAGGGTTTCAGCCTTGCCAGAGTAAACATCTGCTTTCAATACCCTAAATAGCAAGGTGCTGCACTTTAGGCAAACTTGGCCTCAGTCCAGGGGACTGCCATTGTTTACTGCTTTTCCTATATATCTTCCTTTGCTTTTCAGTCTATACCATGTGTACCCTTCTTTTGTTTCTTCTCAGCCATGTAGGAGTATTCATTGTGGTTGCTCAGTATTGAGTGCTTCTGTTGCTTGCTATTGAATGCTGGTGCTGGTGTCATTCCAGTTAAGCACTATGTACCTTTTGTCTTTGAAAATCAATGGAGAGCAAATATTAAAAGAACTCGTTTTAGTGGTACCTTTCATTTAAAAGAAAAAAAAATAATTCCATTTATGTTTGCTCATGATGAGAGAGGTTTCTCAGGAGGCCAGTCTGGGACACAAAATACAGTTTGTGCTTTTAATAAACATCAGGAACCTTTTTTTTCTGTAAAAAACTTTGGTTCTTCATACTCACTCTCATTTAAGCAAGGCATTTTTTTGTTTTCAGCAGATGTTGGCTTTTGCTACAGAGTCTTGATTTGCAACCAAGTCCAGGGTCTTGGAAATTCTTTTGAAATCTTAGGGAGAAATATGTAAGATTAGCCACCACAGGCTGGCAGCTGTGGCAGTACAGGTAGAAGGAAACACCTGAGGTGGCCTATCCCTAGTACCTGCCTGTGAGGAGTGAGGGTTATGGTTCCAGATGAGCAGTGATAGCAAGAAAAATCAGATTGCAGAAAGTTCAGACTCCCGTGGGACTGGGGAAGATGCCGAGGTCTTGTTTGTTTAAACACTGCAGTGAGCTGGGAGCCTTGCAGAGTTGGATTTGACAAAGAAGAAGGTTTGCTCAAGTTCCCTTAAAACGGGGAAAAAAGAAACACACTGAAAATAATTGAGTTTCTGGTGCTTTAAAAGCTTCTTAATGTTCTTCCAGTTCTTTTTCTCTGCGAAAGTATGTCCTTTTGATTGCAGTTCAGGCTTAGCAGAGTACAGTACATCTTGCCACAGAATGAATAAATGAGCTCAGTTTGCAGCTGCTATTGAATGACGATGTTGGAGCATGCCTTGGCTTATCAGTGAAGGCTGCCTAATGTATTCCACCCAGCCTACCTGAGCGTGCTCTGCAGCAGCAAACCCAATTAACTGTTTTCGTACCTGCTGTGGGAATGGTTTCAGCAGTCACGGGGGCGCTTCGTTTCGGGGTATTGCAGTCAGACATGCCAGAGCATGCCCTGGCTGTTCCTCGTGCACCACTGTTGCTCTCTGCAGCCCAGAAAATGCTCCAGGAGCTTTGCCACGGCACACTCTGGCCAGGCGGCTCATGAGCGGAGTGTGGCTCGTTAGCTTTACATTCATTAGTTTCTAGAAGCCTTCTGAATCAGATTTGGGGGCAGGAGGAAGAGATTTACAGTCTGTCCTAGCAGTGTGACAGAATGTTCCTAGTCCAAAAAAAAAAAAGGATAAAATGAGCCTCTCAGGACCTTTCTAAGAGGTTTTATTGTTTGGTTGTTGTGTTTCAAGATGCCTCGAACTATTTGGCTTTGTGTTTGGCTGTTACCTTCAACTTGGTCCTCCCACAAAAAGGCAAATACCTGCTTTTACTGAATTATTAACAACAATAGACGGAGCTTACGTATCAATGAAAATTATGAACGTTTCCCAAGGCAGTTGATTTAAATGGAGTTAAATTTAGTGGAAGCTTCTATTGGTGTAATGAATGCTCATTATGGAGCCTAATCTGCTTTAAGGGCTTGATAACCTTCTCAGTAGGGAAGTCAGGCTGCTGTTTTCCAGCAGAGGCACAGATGCTGTGCCATGGCACCGCTGTCACTGCAACTACATCCCATCGCTACGCCCCAGCGTTTCTCTTTAACCTTGTGTGTTTTTTTCCTCCTGCAGAAGACCACCTCCCAGCTGGCTTCCCAACCATTGACATGGGCCCACAGCTGAAGGTGGTGGAGAAGGCCCGCACAGCCACGATGCTCTGTGCTGCCAGTGGTAACCCTGATCCCGAAATCTCCTGGTTTAAGGACTTCCTTCCCGTCGACACTGCGACTAGCAATGGACGGATCAAGCAACTCCGCTCGGGTAAGGTGGCAGAGCAAGTAAGCCTTCCCAGCCTCCTCACTCTTCCTCCCTTTTCTCTTTACATGCTGCTGTTATTTTTTTCCCCTGAAATGCAGTTCTAAACCCAAATGTCAATTTGCTTTGAGCTTGTTTCTTTTACAACGTAAAAACAGTTTTTGGAGCTGATCCTATCGTGGCTTCTTAAAAGGAGGCACTAGAGTGGACGTGCCTTTTGGGACATCACCCGGATTTCTTCTTCGGTAGACCATCTTGACATTGCCCCAAATCCTTGGTAGGCTCAGAGATTTCATTACCAACTCAGTGGGTCTCAGATATTTTTAATAGGAGCACAGTGCAAATCAGGATAATGAGATATTGGTTGAGATTTTACAGTCAGTGGTCATAGGCGACTTTACTCCTTACACAGACTCTGCAAGACAGTGCTCTGCTTTCTGTTGAGCTCATTGTCACCTTGCTATGGGATGCCACAAGAACAAAGAAAAATCCAAAAAGCAGCAATTCTATGGATTTCAAAGGAAGGTGGACACAGTTTTGAAATACGTAATTTCTTTTAAATTCTTTGGTTTGACAAGCCAAATACTACCTTTTGAAATACAGACAGTTTTTGTGGATGGATAAGAATGCACTCATTTTAGCATAGAACTCTTGTTCTTCTGCTGGACTGTTCGGTCTCCCAGGACTGTAAGGCCCATTAGAGAATTAAAGAAAATAAACCATTGTTTTATTCACTGATGAAGTGGAGCTCCCCAGCATGAATTACAATGGCTGTTTAACAACACACAGCACCACTACACAGCAGCTTTAGTCTGGGGGGGAAAAAGCCCCCAGTACCCTACAGAAAGTACAGAAGGGAAAAGAGCTGGAACAACCTTGGTCAAATAAGAGACAGACTGCCTTGCCTGGCCACGATGTATCTCTGGGCACTCAAAAGTCGTGTGTTACAAGTGCTGCTGCCAGGACAACACCATCTTCTTCCTATCAAGGTGAATGTCTTGACACATCTCCCCATAGCTGGAGCCCTCTGCTTACATCTGATGATGCTTGGATAGTAAGAAGTAGGTTTGTACTTGGGGGAGTGGGTAATGAGACGTCACTCTCATCAGAAATAGAACCCAGCCTAACACTCCTGATCCCACCTTGATGTACCAGTGAGTGCTAATTATACTAATGCATTTATAGCTTATGAAATTTCCCAGTGACCTTTAGCTTATCTCCCCCACAACATGGTTTAATCTTGATCTGTTTGTGCTGAAAGAAAATATCACACTTGTTAATTATTCTGAGAAGCTTTAGGAAGCAGCAATAGGAAAGTGCACATGGGTGTGTTTCACTCCATAGCTGACTAGATCAGCATCAGAAATTACCATAAATGAGCAGCAAGGCAGCCTCTGATGCACTCGCTGTGTGTTCTCCAGCCTCCTTTTCACAGGCACTTGGCTGCCTCTCTACCAGCTGCTTCACAAGTTTAGTGAGATAGAAAGTTTAAAAACAAACTAGTAAACCCTGTCACAGGGTCCAAGGCTTGATTCCTATTCGCTGTTCTTGAGCAACATCTCAATTGAATATTTCACCTGGGATTCAAACTCTAGAGCTGGCTGCTTGCTGAAGACACAGTAATTACCAAGGGAGGTGTCAAGGGAACCTTTTAGAAATCAATGAGCAGCACGCATCCTCAGACTCACAAAAGGAATTGATTAGCTCTCTAACGTAGTAATGGGAGGTTTCCGCAGTTCAGTGCGAGAGATTTCCAAATATGAGTTTGAAGTTTTGTTTTCAGGGACCTGGTGATTCAAGATTCACCAAGGCTTTGCTCCGCCCTGGCGTGAGTGAAGAGCACAGAGTTCACACCTTCTCATGGGCCAGAGGTTCAACCCTTGCTTGCATTTGTGGCTTTTTCCTGTATTTGTAGTGGACATAAGGTAGGGCCTGTGCTTTGGAGTACCTGAGCCCCACTGATGTGACTGCAGTCACCCTGTGTGAGCACTGTGATGGGTTGGGTAGTTTCTGATTCGTTCTGCAAGGTGCTAATTGAGCTCTCCAGCACTACACCTTCATGGGGCAGAGTTGCTGTTTTTCAAGGAAAAGAGTGTTTAAATAGATACCTCATTAAATGGGAGAGTTTAATAGTTTGCAAAGTCTCTGCTCCATTAAGATCGTATCTTACAGTCAGCCTGGCATATCTGCATGGATGTCAGTTTATACTATCTCAATCTAAATATACGCTCATTTAATTTCATTTAATTAAAACCCAATAAAAGCTAGACAGATGTAATATAGTTAAAATAGCTCCAGCACATTGTGAGCCCAGTATTGTGTATATAGAGTGTCTGACCTTCAATGAGTACATAATATATTAGTATTCAGATGTACAAAATAAAGGTCATGAAGGTCAAAGCAGCTTTAGAGTCCGACTTATAAGAGGGGGTTGGAGGGATGATTTTGTTTTTCAGGCTCCTGGCATGGAATAAATAGCTACAGGTGTAAAGCAGCAGCATATTTGGGAGAGGTGTTCTCTTCTGACACTCACAGTTTTGTGGGCTGGCAGTGCTTTGGGGGCTGCAGGCAGGTCTTTGAACTTGAATGCAGGCAGATCATGTCCCTAAGGGGGCTCTGAACATCAGTTTTGAGAGTTCTGTTCATCTCTCAAGGTACTAGAGTTTGTGGTTTAAGACATCCAAGCCATCATCTTAGGCTCTTTTAGCCCCAGAGGACTGGTGTCTCTGTCAGGAGCAAATACACAGTTTATAAATCCATCCCTCGCTTACTAATTATATCTTTATGTACATTTATGCTTTTTTTTTATTGTACCTTCTGACACTTAGCATAACTCTTTAAATTCAGAGAGCTTTTTTTAACTCCTTTTCACCAATACATAGATCTGCCTCCTGAGTAAAGCTTAATTCTTTTTTAAGTCCAGCTCTTGGTTAGTTTTGCCTGTAAATGTTGGGTTTATAGTTCTAGAGCTGGGAGCATACATAAATACAGGGTTTCATCTCTGTTATCACAGATCAAGGCAAAAGCCAGGTCTCTGACTCATGGTGGTTGTAGCCAAATTCTCCCTTGCTCATCTTGCTGATACTTCCCACCTGCTGTGGAGAGGTTGCTTTTCTGCAAGTGCAGTGACTCAGGACAACTCCCTGTTCTCCCTGAGGGTGCATAGCTTCCCTCCCTGCTTCTCAGTCACTGACACACAATCTAAGGCCAGCTCTGGGCTGGGAAGCCTCCCCTGCATGCTAACACATTCAAAACCTGTTTGGCTGAACTGAGTTTATAACTGTTGAGACAAGGTAGTATTGCAGGTGATACACATACGAGTTCTGGCAGCAAAGGGTCAGTGCTGCACCTCTAACTGTGTTTTAAAATTACTTGATGATGTGGTGGAAACTCTCCCAGTATAGATCAGATGTGCTGATGCTTCACAGTTCCTCTGTTAAGATTCATGGATCATAAGCTCCTGGGGACTTCAAAGCAACTCAGATGGAATTCATACTCTCAAAGCTCTTGAATGTGTCCAGCGAGTTTCGTAGCTGAAGAACTGCTCTTCCACTGTGCTCTTCACAAAACTTATGAACAAAATGTATTGTACAATTAGAGTAACTGTTCTGAAAGTTGACATACAGATACCTTTGCCATGTAAGGAAACACCGAAAATTCAGGAAGCATTATCTTTCTTTTGGTTACAAAAAGTATCATTCTCCTTTAATCATCATCAATTAACGGAGTTAAGGAACCATGCCCTAGACCCTAGTGTGGTTTACAGGCAATTAACTGCAAGGAAAGGATTAAGAGAGTACTCTGCAGGTGACTTCAGTCACTCTCTGGAAAAGTGTAGGTGCCTCTAACAAAGAAGCAGTGGGAGCCAGATCACCACATCATCATCTTGCTGCATTTCTGCTCCCAGAGTTACCAGCAAGTGCTTTCATTTTAGTCTTAATCCTACCAAGTGGAAGCACTTAGAAACTAAAAAGATACCCAACATACACAGAACAAACATGCAAAAAAAGAGGTGGTGCCTGTCCCTGTGAAGGGGCTGTGATCTCCTTCTTCACTGGTGATACTCAGCAGTCAGTACCAGCAGAATGTGGTCATGTCCTGGCCAGGAACAGCTTTGAGTCCAGACACCGGATGGGCATCAACTTGGGACAAGGTGTGTAAGAACAGCCCAAAGGCCTGGGGTTTGGGTAGTATTATCCAAAAGGATCAGGGAACCCACACAAGGATAGATGCTCTCTCAGAAAGGACTGACTGGGTGAGAGTTGAAGCAGTATTGTGGCCAACCACTGGACAGCTGAAGTTTTGTGTCCTGGAAGAACCTATACTGCAGACCTGGTCTTGCTACGTGAGGTGCACACAGCGGTCATGGGGTCCATTCAGACTCCCTGTGGCAATAGTCAGTGTTTTCTGTACTGCTTTCACTTCTGTGTTAGAAAGTGGCTGAAAGCACTGTCAGAATTCTCTGGGATTCATTCAGTGTTTCACTGCCCCTGGTGCTCAGTTCCAGCCAGCAGGAGCCTTGGTTTCTCTGTTGATGTTGGAGTGATTTTTTGGTGGTTTAGGTTCCTACAAGGAAGTGGTATGTTGGTAAGTCTGTGGTAAGTTTGTCATCAGAGTGAAGTCCCTTCTTCAGCTTCTCCATACTGGGAAATAACTGATGCAAACAACCCTGTGGGGTTTGCCTGTGTATCATCTTCTGTTTTGCCTTGCTTGTGTGCCTGACTGTGCTTCCAGTACACAGAGGATGTCAGGATCAGTGCTCATTCCTGACTGAGGTGAATGTATGGGGTGTATATTTCTGTGTCTGTTATCATGAAGGTGAAATAAACTTCCTTATGAGTGTTTCAAACATTTCAAACACAAGGAATTGGTTTTGAAGTTTGATCTTGGGATGCCCTTTGCATAAAGCAGCCTGGTGGTCACAGGGCACAAGTTGGCCTCAGTAACCAGTTTGGGTGATGACACCTCCATCACTTGATGGACTCTCTTACATTGGATCTCTGTGGCCTGTGTGCTGTGATCTTGTACCTCTGAGGGACACCCTGAGAGGACAAAAGCCAGAGATGAATTGTCATGTGCTTGGAAGGACATTCCTTCTGGATGAGGAAATTTGGGGTCCAACAGAAAAGCCTTGTGCACTCTCTATAGTGGTGTCCTCTGAGTGAAGAGGGAATGTCTTAACTTTGCAAAGGTGAGAGAGACGCTGAACAAACACTGCACTAAATACAGCAAGTGTCTCTGTTGCTCCCACAGGGGTTGGCTTACATTTGGAAGCCAGGAAGATTGGGATTCAACACATAAAAAAATGAGCTGGCCACACTTAACATTTTAAGAAATCTGCTTCAAGTATGCAGTTGCTTCTAGAGCTCTGTATAGACAACTGCATATTAGAGAAAGGGTTTAGCCTCTCCAGGGAGTAGATTTAAAGATTTGCTGCAAATCTTTTCTGTTTTAGGACAGCACAACAAACCCTATTTCAGCCAGATGAGAGATAAGGAAGTCCTGTTTTCTGCCCGTTGGGTTTGTGCTCAAAGTCATTGCACTGTTCCCAGGGGGAGTGACACACTGTGGGATGCTTTTCTTAACTCTGAAAATTGTGGAAGGGGTGGGATGGGGGACACACACTACCCCAGAGGGGGAAGGCCCTAGACCAAAGAGAACAAAAATAACCACTTGGCAAACTTTCCAAACAGGCAAAGAGAAATAACCCTGTTTTCCATGGCTGTGCTATTTCATGCAAGTATCTCTGGGTATAACTGTTCTGTCAAGGGTAGCAGTAGTTGCTAAGATAGATAAGTAAGCAGCAGATTTATTATTGCAAGAGTGAGATTACCCACAACTTCAGTCACTGAAAGATTTTTCCTGATGCTTCAGTCATCTGTGGATAGAAAACGTCAGAAAATATAACAAGACATAAAGTTAAAATGGGGTAATGTCATCTTGGCAGAGAAAAATGCTAAAATGAGTAGTTTGAATTGCTGTTCCTTCTTCAAAAAAGGACTCTGCCTAAAGGAAGGGTAGTTAGGAAAGAAAAAGAATAAGTATAAATATTGTAATTACTTTTTAAGAGGCAAGTTAAATGTGCTTAAAATATGCCTTCTTTGTATTTACAGAAATTCTTTTCTGTCTTTCTTTCCCATTGGGTGATCATTGTTGTGGATAATGGAATGAGCTGTAAATCTGAGATACACGACACTCTTGTATGCATACTGGTATTTATTAATCAATACACTGAACATGATTTGACACACTGTGTCCTGTTTAACCCTGTTTTTCTGTCTGTTTAAACTCCTCAGTTTTCTTTGGTAAGTGCTTGGTATTCAGATCCTACAAATCTGCATAAAACCAACACATACCATGAACTGCCTACAGATTCAATCTGCATGAATCTCTCCCTTGTACTAACAACCTTCATATGTGCAAATTAAGACCAAGGGGACAAAAGTGGGGATTAGAAGGGTTCCCTTCCAGTTTGCCCAGCTGGAGCTTCTCCATCATGCTTTGGTATTGATTGTACACCGAACTCAAGACAATGACCAGTGGATCCTCCACTTGCTAAATGCACTGACCTTATAAAATGAACCTTTATAGATTGTTGCAGCAGGATAATTTAATCTCGCTCCCAGAGAAGCCCTCCTTATAAGATACTCTTCATTACAGCATGTAAAATTATCTTCAGTGCCTTATAAAGAGGGTAGGGATTCCTTTCTCCAGCTAACATCCAAATTAGGCAGGAACAGCAGAGGTCTGGCTAGCATGCCACTGCTGCATTACCAGAAACTACTTCATTTCGAAATATTTCTGTATGGAAAGTTAATTCTGCGTGACACCAATTTCTTTGCCGGAGGGAACTTGATGCAAGGGTTATGGGAATGTGGAGAATGATTCAAAACTGATTTATTACACTCTCCCCTTAGTTTAATGTCTTTAAGTGAGCAGATTTTGTCCCACTGGTCATTCTAACCTCAAAGCAAAATTACACTTAGTGCCCGCAGCCATGCGCTTTCCACCCCTCCTGCCCAGCACACTCACGGTCCCACAGCCCCCCCAGGACACACCCTCCTTGCTCTGTATGAGGAATGAAGGGGCACTGCACCATCTTCCCGAAGTGTCCTCCATCTCAGCTGCTTGAACAGGGGTGTGGGTGAATGCAAGTGGTGAGGGCAGCCAGCAGCACCACCTGGGCAGCTTAATTCGGCCCCTGATTGTGAGGGTGGGGCTTTAATGGCAGGATGCAGGGCTGGATGCTGCACTCCTGGAAGGGATGAGCTTTACTAACCTCCTGAGAGCGTCACTCTGACTTTTATTGCACATCAGTTTCTTTTTGTTTATTCCTGTCGCGCTAATACAAATTCTAGCTTTAAAAAAAAAAACAACTTTCTGCTTTTTAGTTATGATTTTCTTCCTTTCCTCTTTGTACTAATGCTTCTCTCTAATCTTATTTGCATTCAAATTACCTCACCAGGTGGTACACCGATCAGAGGTAAGAATGCTGAAATGTGCCTCCAGTTGTCACGTCACTCCATCTCCTGTCTGCCTTGTCCCTTCTCCTCCGGTGTTTCTCATCTCCAGCTTTTACTCTCAGCCCTAACTCTGCCAGCGCTCTCGCTCATCTGCACTCTCCCACTGGTGTGTTTATTTTGGTTGGGTCTTAGCGTGACTTCTCGTAGACTCATCCATTGCAATTTTGCGCTGTTGGAAGGGGGTTATTCAACGGAAAGTTTGCAAAAGTTTGGAAAATGGTCCCAGGCCTCCACCACGGGAGAGCTGACGTCTGCTGCAGCTCCTGCAAGTCTCTGAACTTCCCACGCAGCTGTGGCCTCTGAGGTCTTGTGTCTCGGGGGGTTTTAGTTGGATTGCTTTGGTGTATGGAGGTAACATTTTCACAAGAGAATGGTCAAATTCTTTTCTGCTGCTGCCGATGGGCATGAAACTCTCATCATAAGGAGAAAAATTCTTGAAAGGTTGAGCAAATATGACTCTGGGATAAGGAGCACCTTTGTTTGTGTTCCTCATGTTTGTTTTTCAAGTGCACTAACCCTCTAATGTGGCGGCAGAGTGGAGAACCACTGCCCCAGAGCCCCCTTTCTGAGCTGGACATGCCAATGTTGCTTTGCAGCACAAAGATTTGTTTTAAACAGGTGAATCAGAAGGACATCTGGCTGTCTAAGCCTTCATTAATTAAACCCACCCCTAGTTTGACAGCCCAGCCCATCCTGGTGCACAGTCAGTCCCAGCTACTTTTCACAGCCTGTATGCACCAGTAATGACTTTCCAATTCGAGTGTTGTTTTTTTCTAGCCTGAACACTCAAAGCTGTCTCTTTAGATTAACTTTAGCATGTTAATCAGTGTTATATGCTAAGACCCCTCTGAATTCTCTTGTGATTTTGGTTACCCCTCTTGATTGACCTCTGAATTTCTCGACAGAATGACTACTACCTATAAATCAACACAACCTCGTTTGTTCAGTTTTCCTCCTTCTCCCTTTTCCTTCCCCTTTTCCCTGAATCACCGCTGGAAGTTAATAATCTGACTCTTGGAACTGGTTCTGTTGCTGGGGGTTAATGTTTTCAGCTCCTGTTAAGTGATTTTAGAGTAAATGTGAATTGCCGTTTCATACGCATTTGCATTAAGTTGCCTCTGTAGCGAATCTGGGTCAGGGAAAAAGAGTGCAAACCTTATTTTTATATGAATGGGCTTATAAATCTGTCATTCCTCCCTTTGGAACGCTGGAGATTGACAGCTGTGATGTTACAAGCTCCTTAAAACTATTTCTTCATCTCCCGTCTCTGCTGCAAATCCTAAAACGGAATGACGGATGGAATGCTAAGTAGCCGGATGCTCTGAGCCCTGGCCCAGCCTGTGGCCACCCCAGGGCCTCCCCACAGCCCATGCTGCTCACCCTCCCTATCTGATGACATTAGTGACTCAGCACCAGAACCACATGGATGCTCCATACGTCCTGCTTGGGAACCGATCGCATCTCTGTGGAAAGAACCATCCATCTCATCAAACATGAGTTCCCCGCACCCCCTCCCCACCCCCGTTTGAGTCCTGATGAGGTATTTTGAGAATGTTCTTGACATTATTTAAAGTATATGTGTCCTGTTTGAATGTCAAAGATGACATTTCTGTGAGAGCAAACAGAAGCCACGTGCTGCTCTCTGGCTTCTCCTAGAGGATTTCTGTCAGCCTGATGCCTTTTATTTAAAACGGAGGTCACTGAATTTCTAAAGATAACGACAGATTAGATGAAAGTGCTTTTATGATGGTGAGGTTGTGTCCATGTAGAAGTGACTGTTCTGCCATGTTCTATACCCAGCTGCACTCTTGTTCCTCATTAAGGTAAGTTTGATGCTTTGGAATCCATTAATTTGGTCTGAAAGGAAAGGGTGAACTAATTACTCTAAATGAACCCTTTTGGTAATGATGTTGGGGGGGGAAGGGGTGGTTTTGGTTTGATTTGGTTGCTGCTGTGTCTGTGTTGCTAGGGGTTGTGTGTCTGGAGTACTTGGGATGTAACCCAAGACATTTGTGCCAGAGTGGTGGCAAACCCACTCACAGGGAGCGGTGTGTGGTTAGCCAGAGGACAACCTGAGAAACTCTACCATGCACCCCTCCAAACAGGAGGAGATTTTTTGTCTCTGAACATTTCATTTGACCCTATCCCATTTATATGGCCCTTTCTGTCCAAGACATCTGTGGCTTCCCTGAAATGGGAGGAACTCCCGTCTGTAATTCCTAATTTCCATTTGTAGCTTCACTCTTTGCCCCTCTGGGACTGCCCCAGATAGTAATTTAATCTTGAAATCCGTGTTTGTTCATCAGAAAGACACAGAGGTGATAAATGCCTGTCAGATTAGGCAATAGCTGGCTTCCTGAGGTGACCCACAGATAGTATCAGCAAATCCATGTTTAAGCAAGTTCTTCCCCATTTGTATTTTCAAAGTAGGATAGAAGATGTTCATTTCCAGCATGTCTCTGCAATTGAACTCGCTCAACCTTTTGTGAAACCTGGCTGCATTTTCCTGCCCAGGGCTGTAAGAGAGAGCAGAGCACAGTTGTGTTTCTGGTGGGTGCTGGACTGAACAGGCATTAGATCGGATGCACACGAGGAGGTAAAGAAACATCATCATCTCAGGCATTATCCCTCTCCAGTCAGATTTATTTGTTACTTTTCTGTCACCACAGGAAATATCAGAGGTTCCTATACATAAGAGTATTTCTTCCCTGCAGACGTCAGCGTAGCAGAGGTCTGTCTGAATTAACTTTAGATCAGCTCACTTGGGTGTCAGAAGCTGTCTGGGAAGCCAGGTAAACACCCGCACCGACTCCTGCATAGCTGCAGCCAAACCTTTTCCAGTCCCAGGCGAACTGGTTTAAATATAGCTCCAGTATTCCGACGCTATCCTGCGAGCTGGAGCGTAAAGCTATCCAAAGGGATTAGAGGAAGCTAAAAGAATTTTGCTGTCTCTTTCTGAGCATGTGTTTGTACGTTTGGTTGCACTCTGTGTGCGATAGGATTTTTCTTCATGTTTTGTGAGCTTTCCCAGTCAGCAAAAAGAAGAAAAAAAAAATAAAGGCAAAAGGAAAACAATTTAGAAATGAGAAGATCTGCTTGCAGGAGCAGTGTCAGGGGGTGGTTGGGTGGGGTAGTGCCTGGAAATGTTTGTAATGCCACGTTTCTTGCTGTCAGAATTCAGATTGACTCATGTCCCTTTAGAAGCACTGTGAGAGAGGTGTTGCTGTGCGTTTGACAGTGCTGTAGTCATGCATCTGACACAGAGTCCCCTGAGATCTCCTGTACCTGCTAGTGAGAGATCAGAGCATCCTGAAGCTCTGCTGTCTTCAGAGGAGGCCTCATGCTGCTGAGCACGTTGTGTCTCCTTTACTCCCTCTCTGCCCGAGTCCAGCTCATGGCAGCAGTCAGATGCTCCCAGCAGCTGCCTCTGGTGCACAGGAGAGTGATTTCTCAGCGGTGCTGCCATCCAGAACAGGCCCCTTGCATGCCAATCACCGGCCTCTCAGGCATAATAACCATAATGAACACTAACAATGAAAATATATTTGGAGTTGCCTTGCTTTGCATACTTGGCAGTGCCAGTGGCTGGTGGAGGCTAGGTGCAATCCTCTGTAACAGCTGGGAGATGCTGCTGTTATAAATTACCAAAAATAGTGAATATGGGAAACGCTTATTTTCGTTGTTAGTGACTCTTGCATGGGTTTTGGTGGTTTTTCATGGCAAGTGTTGGTTATCTCAGGCAGCAGCCAGGGTGTCAAGTCCAACTCTCTCGTCATAAGGGCTTTACAGTGTCTCTTTCTGCACCATATTCACATTTATGTTGGTCTAGGCTTGCCTCTGATCCTGCTCCATAGCTCCCTGGATTTTATTAGAGGAATCCTCCTTTTCTAGGAGGGAATTTTTAGCAGAAGGGATTGGGACCCACACCTGAGCACTGGCTGAAAGGGGGCTAAGAATAGTGCTGCAGTCAGTCAGTATTTATGTGAAGGAAGCTGGTGGGAGGGAGGGGGAAAGAGAATGGAGGGGTTTAGGGATAGCCACATGCTCTAGAGTGCAGGGTGGGCAAAATTTACCTCTTCACTAACCGGAAAGGCCCTGGTCAAGTAGCTGGGTTTGTTACATCTGCATTACAAGTCCTTTCCTTGTATGAGTGTCGTGACTGCAACCTGGTTCCTCTGACTCTGGGGTGCTTACAGGAGCATTTCATTCCATGTCTGGAATTTTATAACCAGGGCAAGAAGTCAGTCATCGTGTTGAGAGCCAGGAGGACTGAGACTGTGAATGCCCTGGTTGAGAAAAAGAGCCTCGTCCACCACTGGGGTTGAAGCTGTGAGCTGAATAGATACGGAGGAGTGTTGCCCCAGGATCTGCTCTGTTTGGCTCCATGCAGTGCTCTCTGGGGGAAGAGAGCACAGGGACCTGATGAGCCACAGGAGCAGGATTTCAGAGATCAATTTGTATGGCAGCACAGAGCCTTTTACATTCAGTTTGTCACCTAGAGAAGAGAGTGACAAGCCCTCCATGGCACAACAGTACCCAGCACTGCCAACAAGCATCCCTTATCAGGATCTGCCTTTCCCATGCTTTCTCTGTGCAGTGCACGTTTTAAATGCTGCTTTTAACCACTGTCACTGCAACTAATGATTCTGCCTGAGCACAAGTATATTTGAATAGATAAGTATCTTGGAAAGCTGCTAACGGGGTTGGTGTCTGTGCCCGAGTTAAAGAGCAAAAGAAAAGCTAGGAGAGGAGGGGAGGGACTGGCAAGGAGATACCAGCACAGAGGAAAGAGGAATAAGGAATACAGTAGAAGGAATGCTTGTCAGTCAGCAGAGCTGGCTCTTGCCCTCAGCCCCAGAAAGCTCTGCCTTGTCACTGTTCTCTGTGGCACTGGAGAGCAGCCAGGGGTTTTTCTCGGGAGCTGTCAGCTCTCTGATAAGCTGAGATGTGTTATCAGGAGCAGATCCAAGCCACAAGCAAGACTGACTGACATGGGAGCCTGGTGAGGAATAGCTGCCCCTCTTCTCCTTCTGGAGCCCTGTTGTGGCTCAGGGGCTTAGGAGGCAGCAGAGGTCCAGTGGTGCTCTGTGGGGAAGGGTTTCACTCTGACGTGCAAGAAACGCTGCACAGCCCCACGAGCTCCCAGACAAGCTGTTCACTGCTCCTCTCTGCACTTGTGTGCACGTCCTGATGGTGAGGGATGCATGTCCTCATGCATCCACGCCCTGGTCAAGTAGCTGTTGCACATCAGGACTCGGCCCTGAAAACAGGAACAAGGCACCTGGCACAGGAGCACTAGAAGAGTCCATGTGAGAAATCCGCAGGAACATGGACAAGACCTGTGTGGACAAGACCTTAACTCAGCAACTTGTGCAACATAAATCCAAAAGTCATGAATAAAAGTAAATCAGCCTTCTTAGCCCTGGTTTGCAGAGGCACAGAAGATTATGAGTTGTTGACAGGGCTAGGAATAGAAATCGGGTCAATTCGCACTTGTCAAGGCAAGGAATTCATTGTGCTTTTGAAAGTCCTTGGATGCAGCTTCCAAGAATTTCAGGGAAAGGAGCTACTCAGAACTCAGCTCTTCCTTTCCTGTACTCCTTGTATCCTGTCCAGTCTAGGTGTGAACCTTCCAAGAGACAAAACTATTGACTTTCTCTGGGATCATTGAACTAATGCTGGGAGCATTTTATAGGTAGGGAGTTTTTTCCCAGGTCTCAGATGCATTTCTGTCTCCAGCTTTCTGATCCCAGAAATGTCTTAGCCTCCTAATTTTATTCTTAAGTCTTGGTACTCTGAGACACCCTACACTCTCCTGGATCCATCACTTAGTTGTAAGTTGTCCTTCAGGAAGAGCCCTGTAGTCCCTCTGACTGCCATCAGTTTACCAGGAGCCTTCCAGTTTCTGCTCGCTGTCAGCTGTGCTGCAGGATCTGTATGTTTGTCTGATGATGATTTATTGCAGTACCTGTTTTTCTTTCTGGTTCACTTGAGAGGTTTACATTAACTTCCTTCTGCTCTGGGTTTTCTCTCGCTCCTGACACACCTTAGTTTGAATAGTTGTGCCAACCCAGACTAAACCAGAATCCCTTGCCCAATGTCCCTGAGCAGTTTGTAGGCAGTTGCTGACACATGTTACAGGTTCATAGTATGATTTTAGAAATTGGTCTGTTCTGGCTGCAGAACTGAAAGGCTTTAACAGCATGTCATTTTAAACTCCCCTCTGCCTTCATTTTCTTCATCCTCTAATGTTTTTTCTTTCTGCTGTTGAGGTCCCTAGAGAGAAGAAATACTTGACTGACATTTAAGTGGCATGGGGGTCACAAGTATAAAGGGTATAAATACCAGTGATATATATTAAATGGCTAAAAGTGGCATGTTAAAAGATATGTGTTTATGGCAGGATTAGCTAGAGATACTACTTTTTTCTAGGCAGACACCCCTGCCTATCACCTGAAGTTGGCTCTGCTCCCAGCCCAACCAGTTGAGTTTTTTGTTAATTTTGGGTATGTTTTTCATCAGGCAGCTTTTCACAGCCAGGCTAGATGCAAGCACTCGGAATGAGCTCTGGACAGCACGTGCATGCCCAAGGAGTAATGAGCAGAAATTATGAAGGAGGTAATATATGGTGAGTTCTAGGAAAATCTTCCTGACAGAGAGCATAACTAGGCAGTGGCATCAATTCCTTGAGGAAGTGGTGAAAGACCTATCACTTGGCACATTTAAAATGGGATTGGACAGAACACAAGTACATTTACAGCAGGGAGCAATCCTGCCCTGCCCCCCAGGGATGTACGAGGTAACGTAATAGGTCTTTTCCATTTCTAGATTCTCTGATTCTCTGTATCTTGTCAATGTGAGGAAGCTTCGTCCTGCTCCACTGCCTGTCATGCTGCTGTCTGCTTGAAGATGTTTTTCCCAGACAGTATGTAGAAATTCACTGTTCTCACTGAATTAAGCAGAAGAGCTCTGTAGGCTTTGGCCTGTGTGTGTCCAGAGAATGCTGTGGCTAGGCAAGCTGGCAGGTCCTTTTGTTAGTAGGTGGAAAGACTTTTGCAAACAAGCTTTCTCTGTCTAGCTGAAGCCTCATTTCCAGCACTAATGCAACAATAGGGAGGGCTCTGTACATCATTTTTATTATATGGCAGAACCCAGGGAAGTTCATTTTTCCCCATGACATATAGGCTTATGCTACAGTCTCAATTTATCCTTCTAAATAATGTAGGTGGCAGTGGTTGATTCACATTAGTTTTTCTTCTGTACTGATGATATGAAAAACTGAGTTTGACCTCTGCAGCTTGAACCAGCAAGAAGGGAGAAGGCAATTTCACCAGCTATTCTCAGTGCGGCTCTCAGTGGTCATTTTGAACCGTGGCAGGCAGAAATGAGTTCAAATCCTTACAAGCAAAGGGGTTAATGTCTTTTAGTTCAGTATGTGGTTTGTGAGCAGAGTTGCCCTCTTACAGGCAGTCCTAACCAGCAGAACTTGAGCAGTTGGAGACATTTAAAAAATGATTCCCACAATGCCTGGGCGAAACAGGCTGAGCAGCAGCTGCTTCAGTGCCTGCCCAGGGCTGTGCACTCCTGCAGTGCCAGGTTGCTGTCATATGCATCCAGCTTCTTCCTTTCTCTGCATCTCCATCATTTAGTCTGCATATGGAGCCCGGTTCAGGGAGTTTAGGTGTGACCAGTTGTACCAGACAAGAAGCTGGATGAAAGGCCAGCCTCCCAGGCCCAGCAGTGCTGCACACCAGTGGAATAGGATGAGCAGATGAGAGAAAACCACCTTACACCGTTGCTCACTTCCACGTTGTGAGTCCTGTGCAGTTGCCCATGTAAATTGTTATTGTGTGTGCTCTGACAGTTACTGCCATTATTTGGATGTGCCCCTCACACATCTGACACTTTGGAGGTGGGATCAGATCATGACCCGAGGAACCTGCAGCCTGGGATAAGCAGCTGTTCCTGACCCAAAGCTGGGGGAGCAGGCACTGCGGGGACAAAGGGAGGGTGGCTTTCATGAGAGTGCCATGCAGCAAATTGTGTGTATTGCATTGGTGTGTATCTTTGTTGTCTCAGACCGAGTTTCTAATCTTTTTATACCATGTATAACGAAATCTGAAACAGATCACTAACGTGGAGAAAGCTGACTAAAGACAGTGTTTTCTCAAGAAGGGATGTCTGTTGGAAGGAAGGGTGGTGAAGTGGGAGGGATGGGGACTATGCCAATTTCTGCAGGAAGGTCGCAATTTGTTGGGTGCTTGCTAAGCTTTGTGTGGATCAGATAAGAAACAAACAGCTACAGTTAGTGTGCTTTGTGCTTGGCTGTTTTGATTAAAGGCTTATTAAAGGTTCTTTTATTAGACAGGAGTCCCGTACAAAGCTGTAATTAATACGTGCGTATGTGTATGGGGTTTTTTTCCTTTATTGAAGCAATGAATGTAAGTGCTTGGGGTGGTTGGAAATACAACAGTAACTGGTTCCCTGCACATTAGAAAAATAACAATAATCAATTCCACAAGTTTCTAACAGCAGACTGGGTACCTTTGGCTGCATGCTGGTATCCTGTGGGTCCAGGGAACATCATGAAATATTTATCCAGGAAGATACCTTAAAAGTGTGGGGTACAGCCTTCCTTTTCAGAGGCTGTCAGTCTGATTACCAGATTTGCCATAACCTGAATTGTCTGTTTCATCTTGTTTGTGTACAGGAGCTCTGCAAATAGAGAACAGTGAGGAGTCAGACCAAGGCAAATACGAATGTGTTGCAACCAACAGCGCAGGAACCCGCTACTCTGCCCCAGCTAACCTTTATGTTCGAGGTAAGAGCAGCATCCCCCCAAGGAGGTCACTCTCCTCCTTTCCAAAAGTCTCCATGGCTTTCAGTGAAGGGAGTATGTCCCTTGCCTTAGTATGTTCCCCAGTCACAGTTTTTGGATTGTGTGATGGGGCCGTTTTCTCAAAAACCAGCAAGTTACGTTCAGTAATGTCTTTGATCCATGGGTTTTTTTTTTACTCACATTTCTGGAAATATGGTTTTGCTGTTCATGTGGTATTATTTAAAATGCTGAATTACGGGCAGAATTGGAATTCCTTTCTCTGTTGAACTCCTTAACTTTGTATCATAGTTATTTTAATTGGGATCAAGTGGTGCTTAATCCTCTTAGTATAAACTAACCTTTGGTGGAGTACTGTAAAAATGGTCATGCTCTGATGAGCCAGAGGTGCTCAGCTATAGTGAGACAATATTTAGGCCTCTGCTTTGGAATGTGTACCTTTAAAAACTGAATATCTTTTTGGAGTTGTCCTAATCCATCTTATATGCATCAATGATTGAGCCTCTGGGTATTAAAGGCTCACACTGGGAACCTGCTGGAAATTAGCCACAGTTCATATAAAGTGATTTTTCTAATGGGTATGCGATGTTGCCAATTTAAAACTGTTTTCAACATACCAAAATAACTAGGATTTATATTAGGATGGTCTTCTGGCAGTTTTGTTACTCTGCATTGAAGGTGTTTGAATTAGCTTTGAGAGAAGCAAGGGCTAAATTCCCTCTACACTTTCTGTTAATTTTGGCAAGAAAAAAAAAGTGCTGCTTCATAGAGAACTCTGTAGAACCAGAGCCACTGGTCAGGAACCTTTGGGAAGCATAGTTATGGGTTTTCCCAAGAAGAGAAAGAACATTCTTGTGCTGGTGCAACCCATTGCTTGTTAGGAAGTTAGTACCAGATTTTATTTCCACGTAGTAAATCAACGGTAATAATAAAACCTCATATTCATTTCTTCCTTCCTCTGATTTGAGGAAAGAAAATACAATCTTAAAGCTGTATTGCTTTGGTTAGTATGGAAAGAGGACATGAGAGTAGTAAAAGTCTTCTCATGCTGTGTGCTTGCTTCTAGGAGTGGCTTCTGGCATTGTTTTTGTTGCTTATTATGGGGGACTGCTTTTCTATTTTGCAGCGTAATTTGGATTCTAAGAGTCTTTGGAAGACTGAAGTATCCAATTAAGCATGTTCAGAAGATGGAGCTATATCTATGCAGTGGAATCGCTCATTTCACTCTCACAATGTACTTATGGATGATTTTGAACTCCCTGTATTCTTGCAATTTCAGTTTTCAGGCAAACTTTACTAAACCTCATCCCAGATTGACCCTTTGCACTCTGAGAGAAAGAATTCTAGTTACCAGGTTACCTGTTGTTACACAGGTTTTTGTGGATACCCAGCTGCATTGTTGTAGTATTTGGGATGCTTTTGCTTCCTGTAACATGCTCAGACTGTCAATGTTCTGTTTTCTGTAGAGATGTGGCTGAAAAAGGCACAGAAGCTTCAAGAGGTAGAAAAGCATCTTCTTAACAACTTACAATTTCTTGCTAATGAACACTCTTTGTTTAGCAAATGAATCCCACAGGACTGAGGAGTGCACTGAATTTTACACTTGGCTTGCTGCTCAGCAAGGTTTTCATCTGTCCTGTTTGGGCCCAGCGTGGGCCATGGATGGTCTGCACATGTGAGAGGACCCTGACGTTCACCAAAAAAAAACCATGTTCTTAGACATATGTTTGGCTGTTAACTGTCATTTTTTTGCACACAAATTTTTGGAACAAGCCTTGTTCTTGCACATAATCTTTACGACATGTTTCCAACCTGTGTGATGCTGATGAAGTCCTGATGTATATTTTAAGATGCGATACCCCATAAATTATTATTGGGTTATATTTCCTGTACATTCCAGGTCCTAGATGGTATTTTTGCTTACGGTTTCTGATAGCAAATGTCAAAAATCATAAAATAGCAACAAAAAAAGTCAAATTGTTACTACATTAGTTAAAGACTTCAAAAAGTTACTCAAACCAAGAACAGTATTTCTTTAACGAGCAAGGGAAAAAAATAAAATATCTTTCTTTCTTAGGTCTGGGATGCACAATAAAAGAATCCCCAGGGGTGTTTTCTTGTGATAGTCCTACAGTGTTGTCATTAGACAGATCAGTGACTTGGAGTAGGATCTTCATAAAGATGCCTGCATCTTTACTAGAGAGGACATTAATTAATGCTAAATTACAGTGGAAATTAAGTATGTGGGCTGCACTGCCATTGCTTGGTGGTTTTATAATGATTGACCTCATAGCAGTGAATACCCAAGAAGCCACTTCCTCGGGAAGCATGGCTGAGTGTGGAGCGGCAGCACTAATTTCCACAGTGGAATTCTTGGGACTGCTTGTGCCTGCTCTCATTTACAGCCTATTGTTTTTCTAATAGTTCAAATGTTTGCTTGTCTCTTGACTCCTGGGATTTATGTTTTTGATCATGTCCTCCCCTTTCCTAGCCTCCCAGGTGATCCTTTGTGAGGGGGCTGTGTTGGAAAGCACAGGTTCATTAGCATCTTTATACTTTTCCTGCTAACAAAGGAAGAGACTGGGTGCTGAGAAGGAGTATCCAGGCACTGCTCAGGGCTTTTCCATATCAACGAAAAAACAGGAGGAGGAAGGAGCAAACTACACCAGTGTCTTGTCTCTGTGAATCCTTTACAGCCAGCACTTCTGCACAGATGGACTTCATTAAAAGTTAAAACATTTCCACACCAGGGATTTGTAAAGGAAAATGGATGCATTTTCCTTGCAGCTATTATTTTCATCTTACTAAGTGTGCTGGAAAGCAACCCTCATAAGCCTTCTGCTTCTGGACTGATGGGTCTATCTGGCTGCTGCCACTGAGCCAGGATGGGGCTGGGGCTCAGCACTGGGATCTGACTGCCTCCCACTGCTGGAGGCTTGCAGAAAACATCCAGACCATCAGAGGAGCAAGAACAGGGTGAAAGCAAAAGCAGGGAGTGTGCCAGGGTGAGGTGGCTGGCTGGGGCATAGCAGGGATTTTGAAGGGGGCACCAGTGGCATGTTTCTATCCTGCCCTTTGAGCACAAGCATGTTTGCCAGGGCTGGTTTGGATGTTTTTGTTACCACCATGAAGAAATGCTCATCCATTTGTGGTCCATGGTTATATCTACCACAGGATATTGTAACAGTGATTAGATCTGGGACTTGATGGTGCTGCAGGGAGATGGGAAGGGAATAGAAACATATGGAAGATGTGATTCCTCTAATCCGGAGAGTTTACTGTCTAATTTAGCAGCAAAAGATCCAAGAAGTTTACTCAAGACATTCAAGAAATTGATTTAAGAGTAGAAGGCAGAATGGACCTAGTGTGAAGAAAAGAAAAAGGTGGTGTCATTTCCTCATGCCCACTGGGAGTACAATATAATTGCACTCATTCACTTACAGTATTGGTTTTTAATGAACACATTTCATTTTTCATTTGCCTACAGCTTCAGGGACATCTGCACGAAGAGGAGCATTTTCAGCCAAAAGTCTTGTCCTGTGAAGGTGGTGGCCTGTGTGGTACACCCCTCAACAGTGGCACTGTGATTTGACTCTCCCTGTATGAAGTGCTTTTCCCACCCTTCTATTTCTCTACCCATGATGTTATTTTTTTCCTACTTCAGTGAAGCAGATGAGCAGGAAGACTGTGTATAAGAATATCCTTATTAATACACACTGGAGTCCACTAGGTGTGTTCCCCAGTGTTACTTACAACAGTGAGCAATGCCTGTAGAACACTACTTATGGGAGCACTGCCTGCATACATCCCATCAAATGAGAAATCTGCTGCCCAGTTTTCACTTCTTAAGTGCTGCTTTTCAGGCCTTCAAGGCATGGCCCAGTGGGGCAAGCACAGTGAGTTCCCTGGCCCAAAATGCTACACATACTGTAGAGAAGCAGCAGCCACGCAGCTCCTTTTAGAAAAAGACCATTTAAAACTGAATTGTCTGCTGTTTCCCCAAATTGCAAACTAGTAAGTCAGACTGCAGTAAATAGAAATGGTATTACTGCAAAAATCTGTGCTTTCTTCATCTGCTTTTTGAAAGGCCAGGCTACTATTTCACTTGGCAGCTGGGAACCTTGCTTGGAGTCTGAAGTTTTATTTGCCAAATTTCACCAAGGAGCCATCACCCAAAACGAAATTTGGGTAGTGGCTCTGTTCCCAGCAGCAATTCTCTGGCCTCTGCAGGGTTTTACCCTTGGGAACTTGGCACTAGCTTAGGCTCAGACACGGGAGTGAGCTCACCGAAATGGCTACTTGTGGCTATATGATACTTACTGCAGCAGGGACCTTGTGTAAATAATAATAATTCTGAATGACTGACGTGGGCCTGGAGCAACAAGACTTGACGCCTCGAAAAGGAACATTTTCTGCTTATGTAATATTAAAACAGCTAAAATAGCAACAGCAGTCAAAGCTTGAGGCTATTGTGAGGAGAAGAGTAAAAGCTGAGGACAGTGGTTGAACAGTCAGCAGCTGAAACTGGGGATGTCTGAAAAATTGCTAAACAACAAGGGAGTATGTTTGTTTACAACCCAGCTACATGCACACTTCTGGCAATGTGCTCCGTTAAACCTGCCTGTCCTCAGGGTTGATGGGGGTGACAGTACTTGCCCAGAGAGGGACATTGCTGGTGCTTGAGGGCCTGGCAGTGATCACAGGCAAGCAGAGACTGGAGAGACTTGTGAGGGAGATGCCTGGATGACAGGAAACATGAACTGGCAGTTGAATCAGACTGGATGACCCAGACTGCCGCTTTGGACAGATGTCTGCCCTGGACCATCAGAAGAAGCAAAACCAGGCTGCAGCGGAGGGCTGCGGGTCTGAAGGGCCACCATCCCCCTGCTCTGTGCAGTCCTGACCTCAAGGTAACTTGTTACCTCAAGGTAACTGCTGCAGCCCAGCAGTGCCACAGAGGGTGGTGACACAGATGAAGACAGTGCACTCCTTTTTATGGGGTTTCAGTACTTTTGACTTCATTCCCTGTGCCTCAGGGTGCTTCTCCGTGCTGAAGCTGTGGCCATGCTGCTGTAGCCGAAGTCAGAGCAGCTCTGGTTTGGGCAGGTGCACCTCTGTTGGTTGCAAGCAGGCTCTGGGCAAGTGCAGCCTGATAACAGCGATACCAGCAGACAGATGCTGCTCACTCAGAACCATGGCTCGTGCTGCTCTGACTGTGTCTGTCCTCACACTGGAGCTGCCTGGCTTCAGAGCCAGAGAAGCACATGGAGGCTTCTGCCAAGTTTTCTCCTCCCAATATATTACTGTGAATATTTTCATCGTGTTTTTCTGTTGGCATGAAGTGTGTTCACCATCAGTGTTGCTCTGAGCATTCTGCTGTGCCATAATGATTTTAATGATCGTGGATTAATAAATAATAGTTCTTTGTCCTTCAACGAGCACATCGCATCTTAAGATTTCAATGTGCTTCATAGAACTCAACTAAATAAGCTTAACAGTTTTATTCCTTGCAAAGTCCTTTGATGGTTCAAAGTGCAGTGTGAGGCTCAAGTCTGATTATTTGTAAAATGACCTTTATGGAAAATAGAAGGAGAACGACTGGTGGCTCAGTGCATGATAATGCAACACAGAAATGGACTTGAAAACCTCTTTCCCACATGACCTGCACAGACGTCTGTGGAACAATTAGACCTGCATATCTGTGCCAGCTAAATGTCCATTCCCTCCCCTTCCATATCCACTTGCACAAAGGGCTAAGAAATACATCTCTGGTGCTCTGAGATTTTTTGCTCTTAATTGAATTCATGCATGCATGTGTGTGCACTATGAATGGGAAAGGATGGTTGGGCGCCCTGAGCATCCTGTCTGTCTCTCTAGGATGGAATATACTCATCACTGTGGCATGAGAACATTGTTCATCGGATATAATGGGAGGTTGTCTTATTCTCATGTAATCTGGCGTAAAAAAGACAATCTGTCCTTTTGTTCCTCTATACCACTAAGAGCTGTAAAGGATAAAATTTGATTTATGTGGAGTCCTTGAGACACAAGATGTGCTTTTGGAGATAAGCAGGAACAGGTTCATCCCCCTCTGGGTTTTTGTTAGCTTCTCTGTCTTTTTGATTCCTAAGTGTATGGGTTGGCCTTTATATTAATGCCTTGCATAGCACCAGAGGGTTTTTGCACAGGACAGGTGCTGGCAGTTCCCAGCAGAATTGCAGAGCCAGTTGGGATAATGAACTTTCTTGTTGCTTTCAGGAACAAGCTTCCCACTCTTAAAAACTTTCAAAATGTGTTCCTTTGTTTGAGCTGCTGATCTAAACTCTTATACCTGTGCATTTATATCCTGGCCACAGCCCCCTTCCTTGTTTCAGGAAGCTAATGCCCGAGAGTATTCAAAAGCAGAGCCTCCCATAAGTCCAAATTAATTTTTTCTGCAACAGGCTGCTATGGTTAGAGTGCTGTTGCTGCATAGACAAGCTCATCTGTGGCAGGGTAAAAGCCAAATTCAGTAGGCATGGGAATTTCTGCCTGCAGAGCACGGGAGCCATCTGACACACCTCTGATACAGCCTTGCTCTTTTCTACTTTGCTGTTTCAACTTGGAACTCAAAAGGAGCCCCAGTTTTTACCTTCTGGAGCTTGCTAGCCTCACTTGACTTGCTTTGTCTTGCACTTAGACTGACATGTTGAACTTAGCTGTCAGGCAGCTCAGGTTTGTGGGATCAAGGTAGTGTGCCTAGTGAGATGTCATATTCTGAACAGGGGATACTCTGGGTAACCACAGTCTTAAATCCTCTGTCTCTACATGGTGGGGGTGGCAGACATTATTTACTGTCAATGATCAGAGTCATTTGTTCTGTAAAAAAGCAGAAAAACTGTTGATAAAACATGCTTCTTAGCTTAGGAGTGACATGGATAAAGAATTGGAGATAAGGGAGCATGTGAATGGGATCTGTAAGGAGATGAAACTTTCAATTTGCCATTTATCAGGTTTATCTCAGATAAAGCAGCAGCTGTTTAAGCCTTAACTAAAGAAAAAGCAGAACTTGCTGCCCAGGTGTTCGCTCTCACCTTACAGCTGTTCCAAAATAGCCTGATACTGGGTTTTATTCCTTATAAGCCACTAATATAAAAAGAGATTAAGAGATAATCCAGCAATTAATGACAAATAGCAGGTCCTAAACTTGTTCCTATTTGACAAACCAGAAAGTAATCTGTTTGAATTAGTGTGTTTCATATGTGTCTCCTCACCTTTCCAGCTCTAATCTGAAATGTCAACATGTGGGGAAAGCCACTGCTGGAGCCTGCTCCTATCCATGCCCCCTGATGGGCATGCAATCCCTGCCAGATTCCCCAAAAAAAAAGCTCCTGGCTGTCCCCAGCTGCAGCAGCAGCCCTCACCTTGTCCCCAGACAGGCTAAGTGGCACCACAGCGAGTCCCCTTGGTGTGGCTGGGGTCCATCAGTCCTCCCCAAGCGCAGCGGGTGGCTCTGCAGTGCTGTGCTTCCGCAGCAAGGACAGGTGTTCCTGGAGCTGTTCCAGCATCACCCACCATTACAGACCCTTCAGCTTCTTACCCTTCAGTCTCACAGTCGTGATGGGTGCAGCAGGTTGGTCCATGCTGGCAGCACTTGGAGTTTGTGTTGCCCTGTTGCAGTGTTGGTGCTGCTTTCCAGAAATGCAGCGGTTCACGAGCGTGTCTGGTTTGCCAGAAGCACTGTCCTTCCTGGGCAAGGGCAGGAAACAAATCCTCCCTGCTGGGAAGAGCTGAGCAGAAGGCAGGAAGCCCCTCATTGTCTGCTGAGGCCATGCAGATGTGATATGCTCCATTAGATTAGGAAATAAAGTGTTAGCCTGGGAGCAGCAATATAAAGGTTCCCTCCCATCACAGGGTCTCTCAGGATCAAAAGAGCCTCATGTTAATGTTTTGTAGACCTAGAGGTAAATCCCCTGTGTGAAGCAGGCCAGAGGAAACCTGGACCTTAAGCTAGGACTGTTTGTTTTGAGGATGTCTGGGTGGGGCTCCTTGCTGGATGTGACCCTCACTTATGGGCCAGTTTAACTCTGAGGTGGCTGGTTCAGGTCCCCTGATATCAGTTCAATTGAAGAAACATAAACAAGTGTTTTGTTTTTCTCCAGCAAGCTCCACTGCACTTCTTAGGCCACTGTGGTAGCTGTTATTGGTAGCTTGTTGTCTTGCCTGTACCATGTCAGTGTTGGTTAAAATGCTGTCCTCTGATCGCTGGACGTGGCTGGCTGTGCTGTTGCACTGTATAAGGCCACATGCTGTTCTCTAATTTGCAGTGTTTCTGCTGGAAAGCAAAATCCTCCCCCCGCCTTCTCCTTCCCCCATCACAAATGTGACTCATAAGCAGTCTTTAACTATCAAATCCATTTGTGTATTCTCTCGGTGAGGGTTCGATTACAGCTGATACTCCACAGATCTGTAGCTGGAGTGAGGTCACTCCTGCTAGAGAAATAAGATCTTCTTTGTCTATAAGGAAAATGCAACTAACCTTCTACTGTCTCTCCCGCAGGAACAAAAACTGGGACCTGCTCAATTCTCTCTGGGTGTTTTGTCCTTCTGATTTCTTGTCCATCTCTCGCTCACAGCACAGTACCAATAAGGCTCTCCCAAAACTGAGCCCAGCTGAGACTACGCATGTCTGTCACTTGCCTAATACCTCTCTGCTGCATTTAGCTCTTTGTTTGGAGAGGGGGAACAGCTCTTCATGGTAGAAGATTTTTTCCATTCACCACTTGGAGCATTTCTTTCATACTTTACAAAATTCAGATCTACATGTATGCTCTTCCCAGAGTGTGTTCAATGGGTTTAAAGTGCCTTTGCCATCATCTTTGTAGCTGGAGTGGGTGTGTGGGAGCAGGCTGTGTGATGGCTGGAGTCTTGTGCTCTGTGTGTGCGTGAGTGTTTTGCTCATGTAAACGTGTCTGTGCCTCCAGCATCTGGCCCAGAGCAGGGCAGTCCCTGAAGCACCCTCATGTGAGTATGTGTGGGATGTGAGGTCCCCTCTGCCCTGCCTCGAGGAGCGGTGAGTGGGTCCGGGAGGCGGAGGGGCCGGCCCTGCTCCGGGCCAGCGTGGTGTGAGTGCAGTGCACTCTGTCCATGGAATGGTGTGTGTGCACGGTGGGAAGTCGTGGCTGACCTCTGTAGTCTTGTCTTGTCGTTTCAGTGGTGTGCGGACAGATGAAGCTTGGCCTGTTTTTACTCTCTGTGTTTTTCCTTGTCTTTTTTTATTCCCTCCTCATCTTCATCGCACTCTGCCATCAAACAAAACAAACTTTCATCTCTCAGATCAGCGAGAAGGTTGGTCCTTTTCACTTCTTATCCATCTACAGTACGCCACGTCAGATGGGACTTTTCCAATAGGGAGAGGAGAGCCATCCCCAAAAGGGGAGGGGGCCCTGCAGATTCTGGCTCCTTTCCAGGCGCAGCCACAGTGTGCCTGATGAAATCTGCTTATTGTTTGCTGTGACTCTGGTGATGGCATTGATACTTTGCTTGCATGCCTTTGTTGCTTGAGAATGCACAGAATATATTTTGCATGCAAATACCAGTCAGGGCAGTTTTGTCAAAGGCAGGGTAGAAAGAAGTGCATGCTGCTGTATGTGGTGTCCTTCTCTAACCCTTTATCTGTGCTAGGTGCAAGTGTAATACCTCTGAACTGCTGCTGCTTTCTGGCTGGAGATCAAGAGCAGTCTTTGGAAGCAGAGATCAGAATGATCTCCAGTCCCCTCACAAGCTGCTAGGGAGAGCAGGTTCCTCAATTCCTCCCGTAACTTTAAGAGTTTTAACTTTCTCTAGAGGCGAAAAGCTTACTTTTGATCTGAGCTGAAGGAGAACCCAGCATGCTACCCTCACTTGCCACAGGGCAGCAGGGGCAGCTGGCTGAGATGCAAGTCCCTCGTGCTGAGACAGCTTCCCTGCTCCTCGGCAGTCCCCGCTCTGGCGGTGACCCGTCCTCCATGCTCAGACCAGGGCCCTTTGCAGGAGCAGGTCTGCCTCTGATTTCTGCCCTGAGGCTGGGTCTTCCTCTTGCTGGCAGAAGGCAGCTCTGGCAGTGGCCCCAGACAAACCCAAGGTGGCTCAGGGAGGCCCGTGGTGATGTGCACAGGAGCTCGTAGCCACTCAGCAAAACCTGCTTTGTGCTTTGTTGTGCTGTGTCCTGCTGCCCTCAGAGAGCCAGGGATGAATAAAGGACAATAGTGAAAGGCAACTCCAGCTTTTAAATTAAATCTAGCTCCAGACCTAGCTTGAGGCACTCACAGTTTCATGCTGAGGAAAGCTGGTGTTTCTGGCAGAGGTCCTGAGTTAGTTTCCAGAGGTGACTCCTGCACCAGACAGGTTCTGTGCGAGTCTGTCCCTCCACAGCTCTGGAGGTGAGGGTTGCTCACAGCAGTTCTCCAGGCCAGCACTGCTCCCAGGTGGCACAGGGAAGAGACCCTGGCTCCTCTGACACATACTTCCAGGCACCTGGATGAGTTGATCTTATAATCATCACTGGAACAAGTTTTAACAAGTTGTCATAGCAGTTGTTCCAGTACACTGAGTTCGATCCCGTTTCTCTCCCTGGAACGTGCTCTCCTTTAGATTGTACTGAGGCGCAGGACCTTCTGTTGTTTACCCTCTAAAAATAGATTTTGTAGAGGATAAAATTACCTGAGCCCAAGACAACGATGAAAAATGGGAACAAGGAAGAAAAGAGAAGAAATTAAAGCCAAGGCCCAAAGCCTCCCTGATTTCAGTGAATTTGGAGCACTGCTGTGATAGCTGAGGCACCTCGATTCCCCAAACCTTTGACAGGGCACTTAAATGTTTTAGCCACACGGCTTTAGTTGAGGGGAGGCAGCTGAGAATGGATATAAACTAGCAGGAGTGGAGAATTTCTCATTCTTTGTGTCCACCCCTCCTTCGCACTCCACCAAAAATACCCACGTACACAAATATTTAATGTGAAGCCAGAAATTAGTTTCTAAATATTCCAGTGGGATTTGCCATGCTTATAATTTGTTTGGCACTGATAATTACATCTTACATTTTTCCAGCTTTACTTAAAACTGTGTACTGCTAACCCATGCATTTAATTATTGCTCTGTGGCTGCTACAAGGTTATTTATTAACGAGTTATTTTATCTTGATACAGTGGATCTTTTCTCTTATTCACCTCCTTAATGTTGTGTTATTTTCATCAGAGAAATTTCAGAGAGGGAATGCAAATTGCAGAGCTCCACAATCTTGCTCTCCCTTACTTTGCTATTAGTATGTCAGTATGCTGAATGCTGATGTGTCTCCAGTGCTGCACCACTGTAATGATATATCCTCTTTTATATGTGGTTGTCAGCGCAAATAATTAGACCTAAAAGTTATAGCTGAAATATAATCCAAAAATGGCAAGGCCCTGTTTTGGAAATTGTCTATAAAATGTCAGCACTCAAGGATGCATTGGGAGCATAAATAGTACAGCATTGTTTGAGCACAAGATTAGACTGTAAATGCATTTTTTCTGGTTCCCATTTTTCCTCTCCTGCTGTTGATTCTGTCAATAGATTGTGAGACTTCAGCAACTGCCTTTCCATTTGAAGTCCTTCCTTAAAATGATAGCACTAGGGAGAGATGAAAGGTGCCTATGGATGAGTAAACCATGCAGACCGATGATCATGTTTGAGGTTAGATCCTAAATTCTCTCCTTCCTGACTTGGAGGAGGTGGTTCCTGAGAAAGGCGGGAGTTTTGTCGTTTGCTCAGCTGTACTGTGGCCAGGACAGCCAGCAGGGAACAGCAATTTGGTTTCCCATTCCCTAGCAGCACTGCACGGTTTTGGAAGCATGTGCAGTCCTCCTGACACTGCTGTGTTTCCAGCAGGGCCTCGCTGGATGCCAGCAGTGTCTCAGCACATGAGAGGGACTAACAGCACCAGCCTGAGAGCCCTGAGCTCAGAGCCTAGGGCTCTTGCTGACTGCAGCAGGGAGGGGGTGGTCCCTGGTTCTCCAAGGGGATAACGTCACCCTCAGAGGGAACCTGAGATGTTGGGAAACAGCCACTCCCGTGCTGAAAGGAGCCAGGCAATCGATTGATGCTCTTTGCTCTCAAGGCAAGGAATGTGCATGTTAATGCATGCTGAATTATTAACATTTCTCAATCTTTGTGGTTCTTGTGTTGCCTGCTCCCCTCCTTACTCCCTGCAGTCTCCCCAGCAAGTAGGGAACCAGTCTCCACACTGTCTTTTCTCCCTGTCCTGTGAGATCCAGGGCATGGGCTCAGGTTGCACTGCACTCACTGCTCACTGGTCCAGGGTTTCACTTCACTTCCCAGGGAGTGCTCTCAACAGGGAGGTGTGCTGAATAGTGGAGCAGCACAGAGCCCTTATGATGCCTATTCTTGGGATGAATGATAATGAATCTCATTTTTGACAGTCTGCTGGTTTAACTAAACCTCTGAATTATACTATTGTCCATTGAAATCATTTTAATATTCACAGCAATTTTCCCTGTGCTGTTCTTGCAAAACCTCCAAACTACCTTCTTCTGATCTTTATCCAAAAAGAAGATTAAAAAAAAAAATGCAAATTCATTTCAAGAAAATTGTAATAAAGAGGGAAATTTCATTGCTGCAGTAAATGAAGAACAACAAAATTTTCTGGAGCACTTAAGGTAGCATCATGGACTGTGCTACTGCATGTGATTTTACTTGTAAATTGGACAGAAATCCTAAGAATGCTGCTTTTTGAGGAGTTATACTGATTTAAATTATTGCCAGACTCTTAGGCTAGAAAAGCAAGCGACTTAAATCATTGGCTTGAGCCTGAGGAATGTGTTGATGGTGCTGTACAAGCTGCTGTGAGAGCTCCGCCAGCTCTCACTAATGCTAACTGACAGCACCTCCCCTTCTCCCTCCATACTGACTGGGACGAGAAGCTGCCAATTATCCCCCAAGAGGAGCCTGTCCCTTCCTTTTTGCACGTGCTCTGCCTGGGCCAGATCTCTTACCGAAGGCACTGCCCTGACCCTGTCCCGTGTAGAGAGCTGACCCCTACACTTGGCATCCATTTTTAGCAGCTGCGGTGCCTTGGGCGCTGCTGCTCTCTGGTGCGGAGCAGTGAGCCGATCTCTGCCGGTGTGCTAACGAGGGGAGGACAGCTCAGCCATTCTGGGTCACAGAAATCCACGGCAGAGGGCCTGTTCGACCACTCCTGTGTTGCCAGGCTGGAGAGCTGAGGCCCCACACAACTTCCTGGCATGTCACAGGCTGTGGTGTGCAGGAGGTGTGATGTGCCTGTGTCGAGGCTGGTGAGGTCTGTGTACACTCTTGTACTATGATCTACAGGAGAGTTTTCCCTGCCATTTGTCCCTTCTCTAGGCACAGGAGTGCACTACCCATCTCTGCTGCTCCCCTGTGTGTGGCACAGGGCAGAGTGACTTCCAGAGGGGCTCAGCCCTTCCCTTTGCCCTGCAGAGTGCTGCTGAGAGAGTCAGAGAGCCCCCGGTGCCTCTGAAGTGTCTCTTCCCTGTGCTGTCCACAGGGGAGCCTATGACAGTCAGCTGCTGGCATCCCTGGGGGGAGATGGCCACAGTACCCACAGGCTCTGCCTCTGCAGGACACATCAAGGGCAACATGGCGCTGATGGGACTCACACAGCCCCAGGAGCACCCTGAAATCAGGGACCCTGGGTGGGGTGCAGGGGAGCCTGTAGCAGGCTGTGCTGCCTCTGGTCTCACAGGACTGGAAGGGAAAATCTGTTTGTGCATGCTGGGCTCTGACTGTCCTGCATGGCCTTGTGTCCTCCCATGTCCCTGTACGTGAGTTCGTGTGCACCTTCCCTCTCCCTGTCCTGCCCTTCCACCACTGTCTCTCTGACTTCGTAGTGGCCTCTGGTGCCTGCCAGCCTGTTTGCCTTGTGCATGTGTGTGAGTGTTCTGTGCACACCTATGGCTTTATCCTCAAAATTTGCTTTTTTTTGTTGTAATACAGCTTGGGTGGGTGGGT
>VYXB01005039.1:327750-407671 GCA_013397135.1 Pachyramphus minor | reverse complement strand
GGTCCTTTGATGGGGACAGAATTTGAACAGCTTCTACCTGGAATAATTCGACGCCATTTTCATTGGAAAATGAAACCTGACTCTTAACGAATGGTGCTGGGATGCTTTGGTTGGAAATACACACCATCATGTTAAACCATTGCCATGTCCATCAGGTTAAGTCCGTATTCTCATGAGTGTGTAGCATTTGAGTACACTTTGAGTTCTGTCTCATTTGGGGAGCGCTGCCCCATCAGTCAGGTAACACTTCACTGGTGATTGCTCATGTAGGTATTGATCGGAGATTTAATAATTGATTAAAAGAAGCATACAGCAAGACTTTGGATTTAGACATTCAAAAAAAAAAAAAAAAGCAAAGGAAGTTATCCTTACCCTGGCTGGTAAGGAGCTAATGAGCCCTGTTTTGTCACTGAGACGATGTGTAGTACACACACAGTGTTGACAGTATTGTCTAATTTATCACAAACTCTTAGCTCTGTTGTACATGCTAGTGTGGGGGCTTCTGTGTTCAGTCTATTTCTGCAAGCCTGATGTTTTGGGGATGAATCATCAAAGAGAGCACTAGCGAAATTTGATTTTGGGGAGAGCCAGCTTGGCAAGCAGAGCTGACACCTCTGCAGCTTTGCTGTCTGAGGAGATACCGTGGCAGCAGGAGCCAGGCCGGCAGAGCCGTGGCTCCCCAGACCCCTGTGGCACGTTGTGAGCTGGGCGCTGCTCAGGCTGCTGCCCGATTTCCACCTACCCCCAGTGCTGTGGCAGTTTGCTGCTCCCCCAGCCCGATGCACTGAAGGAGGAGTGTAAACTGGTCAGTCGTGAGCCCGGCCGCTGCTCGCAGGCTGCCGTGCTGGTAGAGGGAAGCAGGGCTGCTGGGCGAGACACGTTCAAGCAGTTTCCTTTTTTAACTACAGACTAAAATGAGCTTGCCCAGAGGAGACAAAGATTTACCGAGCACAGTTGTTTCCCTACCCTTGCTTAAATAGGCCCATAACACTAACCCTGAAGAAGGGGCCTCATTTCTCAGTGTCATTTTCCTGACGGGAATGCATATGGCAGGCAGCTTTAGAGGTTTATTGTAGCTGAGAGTTGCTTACAAATAAGTCTTGAATGAAATACCCAGCAAGGGATTGATATGAAGAGAAGCTGTGCAATGCAATAAGGAGGAATACATCTCCCGAAGAGCTGCCACAAAGGTGGGAAGGGTTCTGCCAGCCCAGCTCTCTTCTGTCAAAATGTATATGATCTCACATCTGTCAGGATTAGTTCTCTCCTGCCCAGCAAGATGATCTCTTCAGGCCCTGACAATGTCATGCAGCTCTGGTGACTATTTTTTCTGAGCCAAGGTAGAACCTGAGTTACATTTTGAAAGGCGTTATATTTTATTTAGCAGCACATGTGTGCTAATTCAAAAAAGAATCCCTTTCTGCTGCCCCTGCCCAAACCCTGTGAGGTTTAGGGGATGGGCTGCTTTACTCTAGAGCTAATAAATTGAGCAGGTAATTCCGTTTTGCAGAGCTTCAGTGGGCCCTGCACAGAGAGAGAGTGTGACTGGCATTTTGCATGCTCTCTAATTAGAGGGATGTAATTTAAATGGAGGAATGTTTCATGTTAGTAATATGATTTCAAAAGGCCATGTTTGGAGGGAATGGATTGAGCCATCCCTTAATGAGTTCTTCTAATAAGATGCCAGTGGCAAAGGAAGGAGAGCAAAGTGTGTGCAATTTGGCAAAGTAGCGAGCAGCTTTTGCAGTTCATTTTATCTGTCCTGGGGGATAGACAGGCAAGAACGTTGAACCCCTCTCACGTACCCCCAGCGTGCAGCCAGGTGCTCTCTGCTGGTTCTGTGACCCTACTAGCTGTGTCCTCCTTGTTTCAGTGCGGCGTGTTGCTCCTCGATTCTCTATCCCTCCGAGCAACCACGAGGTGATGCCTGGGGGGAGCGTGAACCTCACGTGCGTGGCAGTAGGTGCTCCCATGCCCTACGTGAAGTGGATGGCCGGTGTGGAGGAGCTGACCAAAGAAGATGAGATGCCCGTCGGTAGGAATGTCCTGGAGCTCAATAACATCATGCAGTCTGCCAACTACACCTGCGTGGCCATCTCCTCCCTTGGCATGATCGAAGCCACAGCCCAGATCACTGTCAAAGGTAAGGGGTTGTTCCTTGTGGTGCACCTACTTGGGTTTCAACACTGTAGCTGTTTGCCAAAGTGTTATTGGCTGCAGCCAGCTGACTGCAGTCTTCTGGGAATTTTCCACCTTGCAACTTTTCTGCCTTCCACCCACAACTTTAGGTTTTGCTGCTCCCAGTACAGGACTTGCCCTGAAGGTCATTTTCCCTCACCCTGCAAGTGGCACGGTGGGAGACAAGCTTGTGTCAGGCTGGGTCCCTGTTAAGCCACAAGGGAACCTCACTGAATCTGTGGTTGTCCCAGGAATGTCTGTCTTGTCCTGTGCATCAGCAGGATCAGCTCAGCACAGCAGTGGGCTATGGGCTGTACTGGGGCAGGGTCTGTGGATGTCTGCAGTCAGAGAGCTGTTTGCACAGAGACTTCCTCTTGCACTAAGGGTAGGACAAGGTCAATCCCAGCATGTGAAGTATCCGTGGACCTCAATAGAATAAGCATCCTCCCCACCCCCTACAGGGAGGAGCTGTATGTGTTCATTTGAAAATTGTTGCATATTCACCTGTCAGCTTTTTTCCTTACTGCTCCTGCTCTTTCCCTTTCTCTTTCTTGTACTGCTGTCCTTAAGGCATGCTTCCTGTCAACATTTCATTGGTAGCTTTGCCCCAAAGAGGATGTTGTTGCTGATTACTGACCATAAGGCAGCCCATTCAGCTCCCTAACAGCAGGCTGAAGGTGTCCTGCATTTCCCATCTGGGAGCCTAGCAGGTCCACATTTATTCCTTCCTTCCTCTCCTTGCAGTTGATTTGTAGCTCAGATTTCCACAGATACGTCATCTTTTGAGTCTGTCTGTTCTTGCAGGCCCCCTCCTGCACTATGGCCAGCTTTAGCACAGAATTCCTGCTGGAACAAATCACAGAATTGAGTGTTAGCCCTCTCTGACCTGGAGATAACAGCAAATTCTCTTTGCTAATCAGAGGATGCTTTTAACCTTAGCTGCACACTGCTCCCTTTACTCACAGCACCTGCCAGTCAGTAGCTTTTCCAGCCTCTGTTTTTGTACAGAGCACAGGGATTGCCTTGGTTATAGTATCATCATCCAGGAGAGTACAGAAGGCAGGGGTATGTATGATGGAAAGGTGGTTTGGACCTGAAGGGAAGAGGTGGAAACTGCACTGTTGCACTGATGGTTCCCAGCATTTACCTCTTTGCACCTGGGATGGCTCTGCCTCATGGGCTGATGTGATGCCCACTGCTGCCCCAGGGCAGGGAGAAGTCTGCTCAGCTCCTTTAGCCCTTTACCTTCCTCCTTGTATCCCAGTATTTTGGGCACCCTCACTGTGGGTATCTTACTGCCTCTGCCCCAAACTCCTTCACTCCGTGCTGCTTCTCCTGTGCTTGCTGGCACACAGATGCTTGCAGGGCAGATGGGAGAGGTGAGATAACACAGAACTGATTGTACTAAGCATGCTGAAAGTACCAGACCTGCCCCTTGCTCACATGGAGCCTGCACACCCAAAAACTGGCAAGAGTCAAGCTTGTGGCTCTCCAGAGGAGAGGGTGGAGTATTATCATCTGTCCTTGAAAGCCTTAGGGAGGCTGGTGGTTTCTTGGATGCTGTAGGAAATGTGTTGCTTCAGGCCATAATATTGTGCAGGATGGGTTTGCCCTCCTGAGTCCTCCACGGGTGGTGGAGTGGTGTCTGGTTGTGGGTTGTATGCCCTTCCCTCTCATGCCAGTTCCTCAGTATTCATGTGGCAGTAGGCTTGGAAAAGGCATCCTGTCTGGCCCTCGGAGCAGCCATGCCCTGTGCCCCTCAGCTGAACCATGTAGAAACTAGAAACTTGATGACTTTGCCAAAGAATGAGGTACTTGAGGATCTTAATTTGGGTTGAGCATCTTTCCTAGTTCCTTGTCAAGCACAGCTGCATTAGAAGTCACTAATGACTTTAGAGTGGTTTGTAGGAGGTTTAAACTTACTGTAGACTTTAATTCAGTCATTATCTTAAAGTATTTGTGTACTCTGCAAATCTCTCTCACATGCACTCGTTCTCCTTCTTTGTTCTTTTGGTAAAATGGCAAATTTGGAAATGCTCGCAGAAGTTGTGTTTTCATTAACACTTCAGAGATGTCAGTGTCACAGAGTTCTTGTATAACAGTTTATTGTCTGGTTGCAGTTTGACACACCATCCAGTGAAATAGTGGATATGAAAGTTGGTAATTTCTCTGGCTGTATCTCCCCTGCATGTACTATAATACTTACAAAGCATTCCCCCATCAACCCATCTAACAGCACTGTTCATGAACTCCCTGTGGCCTAAGATACTGTCTCTCTAGAAGCAGGAGCATAATTCTAGATTACCTTTGGTGCTCTGATTGCTTTACTGTATTCCTTTGTAAATCAGCTGTACACCTGGCTTCTGGGGCCAGCCCAGCCCAGCAAGCACCTTCCCACTGCCAGCTGAACCCCCATGACAGAAACATTCCTGCATCCCTGTTGAATTACCTTTATTTAGCCTGCTGCTGGTAAGTGCGTCAAGCACATCTAATAACATGATTGCTCTGTTTATCCTTCCATTAAGAACCACTTCAAGCAATATATGGTAATATAAAAATGCATGTTCTAGAGTATGAAATGATTTCTGCCTTTTAAAGAAGAATGTTAATAGGAGGTGGCAGCTCCATTTTTATCCCCATGCACATTGCAGGGTTTGAGCTGACTGAATTATTTAAATCACACCTCTCTGCCTTCCAATTGCAGCACTGCCAAAACCGCCGACAGAGCCATTAGTGACTGAAACGACAGCTACCAGCGTGACCCTCACCTGGGATTCAGGCAACTCCGACCCCATTTCATATTATGTCATCCAGTACAAGCCCAAATCCTTGGAGGGTCAGTTCCAGGAGGTGGATGGTGTGGCAACAACCCGCTATAGCATAGGCGGGCTCAGCCCCTTCTCCGAGTATGAGTTCCGGGTCATTGCAGTCAATAACATTGGCAGAGGTCCCCCCAGTGAACTGGTCGAGGCCCGGACAGGAGAGCAGGCTCCTTCCAGTCCACCCCTCAAAGTCCAGGCACGGATGCTGAGTGCCAGCACCATGCTGGTCCAGTGGGAGCAGCCGGAGGAGCCAAACGGACAGATCCGAGGGTACCGCGTGTACTACACCACGGACCCCCACCTGCCTCTGAGCATGTGGCAGAAACACAACACGGACGACAGCCACCTCACCACCGTGGGCAGCCTCATCACAGGCACCACCTACAGCATCCGCGTCCTGGCCTTCACGTCGGTGGGCGACGGGCCCCCCTCAGACATCATCCAGGTCAAAACTCAGCAAGGGGGTACGTATGGAGGGGAGGCTCTGTGTCCACCCCGCTGGTGTGCGGCTCGGCTGTGCGTCTGACCTGCACCAGGCATCACAACTGCACTTGGTGGCTCAAATGATTGCGTGTCAGAGTGGGTGTGGGGCATCCGCGCCCCACAGCCGTCAGATTTAAGCCATCAGATTGTCCTGGGCAGTTGGTATCAATCTCTGTACAAGTAACAGCTCAGTGTTGTGTCTGGGATGCAGTGGCTGTAAATGTGACTCAAGGTCCTGGATGTGGGTGTTGGAACCTGTGTAACTGCTTGGCCCTTCTGGGGTCTGCATGTGTGGAAGGAAGGATTTGGGATCCAGTCAGGGACTGGAAGTGAGCACAGTTCCCACAGTCACCTGCCTGGGTCCCAGAGGTGTGTGCTTGTGGCCTGGGTTGTTCCAAGGGCACAGTACAGGAGAGAGGGAAGAAGAGAGGTTCTGGAAGAAGTGAAGGAGGATCTTCCCAAGGTGAAACGCTGACTCTGCAAAGCCATGCGACTCCTCTCCCCCCTCCTGGCACTAACCATGTGTGTTTGTTCCCCAGTTCCTGCCCAGCCAGCTGACTTCCAGGCAGAAGCAGAGTCTGATACCCGCATCCTGTTGACATGGCTGCCTGCCTCTCAGGAACGAATTACCAAATATGAGCTGCTGTACTGGGAAGGGGAGGATGGCACTCAGGTGAGGATCCTGCCTGGGAGCACCTGGGGCTGGACATCACAATTTGTCAGCTTGGGAAGGGTGTCTGCTTGAGCTGGAGTGGTAACAGGACTGTTCCTTCATGTTTCTTGTGCCTCAGTGGTGTGTGGTAGGAGCATGGCAATCTCTGGTTTCTGTGTATGTGACCTCAGCAGTGCTTATTGATGCCAGCAAAGTAGCTGGTGACTGGTTTGGGACTGGAAAGGCTCCAGAAAGCCATGAGAGCATCCCTGAGGCATGCTTACTGCTGGTGCCTGTAAAGAGTAGGACTCCTAGGCAAGTCTGAAATGGCTTTCAATATGTGTCTCCAGCCCCAGGACTGGTTGCACATAAGAAACAGATTGAAGGTGGTCTAGAGAGAGCCCCTCCACATTTACTGCAGGTCCCTGAAGGAAGTCCAGTTCTAAATGTATCAAAAGTAGTGCTGGCTTCAAGGTAGCACAGTAAGAATTGTACCATGACAGCATCACAATGTCCCATGATGCTCTCCTTCTCTCGTTATTATACTGCCATGAGTGCTGCCAGAGGTGTGTGCCCTTCAGGTGAAGTGTCAGCAAAACAAATCCTTTACCAGCACTGTTTTGGTGCATTAGAGATCCCTAGAAAACCTAGGACAAGGGCTTTACTCTGTTTCACAGGCTAGACACTGCTAGGAGAAAACACACTGGTGTGTCCTGTGCCCCTTGCCTGAACTGTACAGTTAGACTCAGCATTCCCACAAAGTTGTCAGGCCAGTAAGTGCAGTCTGGACAGCAGGCAGTGCAGCCTGTCTGTTGGAGAATTCTGCTTCTCAGCAAAGTCCTGGTGTGCCACCCAGGAAGCTCCATGCCTTGGAGTCTTGCAAGACTGCAGACAGGCTTGGCAGCGTGTCTGTGACTTCTTGTGGTACCAGCATGGGTGATGGGGCTGCCTCTTCCCTTGGCACTGGGACCTGAGCACCAGCTTTTCTGTATTCTCCAGCTACACCAAATAATCTGTGTTTCCTTTTCTTTTCCCAGCAAAAGGTGGAGTTTGACCCAACCTCCTCCTATGCCGTGGAAGGCCTCAAACCAGACACATTGTATAAGTTCCGTCTGGGTGCCCGCTCAGAGCTGGGGGTAGGAGTTTACACCCCCACGATCGAAGCCAGAACTGCCCAATCCAGTAAGTGTCTGACATCCAACACTGCTGAAGACAAAGCAAAAGCAGTCCAGTTTCCATTGCCTGGGCACGGAGTACCTCGGTGCCTCTGCCCCTGTGGGTCTGCAGGGATGCTGGCATGCAGTTTGCTAAAGGGTGTGATGGGGAAAGCCACCTGGGGTTTTTGGATCAGGGCTCTTTGGCAGAGTGGGTGAACCCAAGTGGTAAGTTCTTTCTTCGTGTCCCTTTGATCATGCTGTTTTGCCCTAAGGGTAGATTCATAAAAACTGATGGAGGAGTGAAACAGGCTGGGAAATTGCTTTGGAGAGATTGATTTGAGTGGGTTTGTGCATCTCTATGAATTTACTCCCATGCAGACAAGCTGTCTGGACAGGCAGCATATGGGTGTTTGGCTCTAAATGTGACTGTCTCCAAACCATTGGATTTTCACCCCTTCACTCCCCATTCCCGCTGCCTTGCTTACATGGGAATGCACCCCTGGTCCATGGAATTGGTTGCAAGGAGGGGAATCCTCTGAGGCCAGATGTGCCTGTGGCTGTCAGGCAGCTGGGGGGGAGTCAGTTTGGAAAAGGGGCTGTTTGCTGGGGCTGTGTGAACAAGTGAGGCTGCTACTTCTGGGACTGCAGTGCTAGGGGAAACCAGAATGAGCTGCAGCTGAGTTAGTAGAGAGGCTCAATAATGAGGTGACCCAGGCAGTATCACTTTCATCCTCGCTCTGCCCCGTGTGATCACAGAGCGGGAGTTTGCACTGCTCTGATTGGCAGCTCAAAGTGCTGTGCATAAGCAGATTAGGGCTATCAAAGGGCCCTGCGATAAGCTCGTTTTCACTAACGATTTTTGGGCTTGCCATTATGCAAAGAGCATTAAAAGGGGGGAAAAAAGACATTTCCGTTAGCGCCGTCTGTCTGGGATTTAGTAGCGATGTGGGGTGAGCAGTTGGCACAGGCAGCCAGCCTTCCCTGCAGGGAGGGTGGCAGCGTGCAGCCTGAGATGGCCATTAGGAAGGGAGCTCAGGCAGGGAGGAGCAGCTCTGCTCACTTTTAGAATGACCTTCTCTTTGAGGAAAACTCAGCTTCATTAACATACCCGTCCCAGGCATTCCTCCACCTCGTTAAGTGAGATAATGGTGTCTTAGAGCTGTGCAATAGACAGGTATGAAAACAGAGAAAGGTTTCAGATCGTGCAGTTATAAATATTTGAACGTGGAGAACTAACTCTGAATATGAGGATTCATATACCTGTTTCAGATAGCTTTTGTATTGATAGACCAAGGTTGAAGCAACTCTCCTGCCATGTAATTTAATTCCATCGGTGGATGCTCTTATCCTTGAAAACACTTAATCAGAGACACCTCCGTGCATAAATGAGTCCTTCAGAGGTTCACAGAGTCCAAGTAAGAGAAACGTTTGCTTCATGGACTCATCAAGGCAGACATCTTCTTCCCATGACCTACTCCATGTGTTGTCTGCTTGCAGGGGATCTCGCAGCAGTTTGGTTTTAAGGTTGTCACTCCAGTGGCCAGTGGAGCTGTAGGTGACTGGTTCTGGTATCTGTGTAATAAGAGAAATGTGCATAGGTTGGAAGAGATTTGGCTTTTAGCCACAGGAGTACCTTGGTTTGACCAGTGAAACCCTCCTCACATTGAAAGATCTAAGAGTTTTTAGATTGATCCAAGAAGTGACCTGGTTTACAGGCCCCTACTGGAGAAGAGCTGTTCAGTGAGGGTGACAAACCATGGGCTGAACAGTCCAAGGCAGAGCAGATCCTTGGTACTGGGAGGCTCAAAGTCATGTAGATCTTGCAGAAAGCTCTGCTTTAGCTTGGCAGAAGTGTGCACGGTGCACAACTTCCAGGCAGAAATGCTTTGATCTGCACTTAGCAACACGTTGTGTTATATGGTTGGATTGGTCCCCTGTGGCCTTAGAACTTATTAATCTGGAAAGAGTATAGCTCCCAGCTTCATACTGATCTCCTTCCTGCACTTTTCCATCTCGTTGCCCTGAGAAAGTCTGTTAGGTCTTGGAGATTGAGGTGTTCAGGTGGGCCACAGCCTGCAGGAGCAGTCAGACTCCTGCTTTCCCGAGATCCTGTCTTCAGGCTCTATTCCTGGCCCTGACAAACCAGTCAAGCATAAGGTAGGAGGCCCATCATCACTAATGAGTCACTAATGGGGTGGAAAAGGGTGTTGGTATTGCTTGTCTTGTGGCACCCCTGCTCCCCAGTGGCTTGTGTGGGAAGGCCAGAGGGATGTAGTGTCCCTTTGCTCCATTCCAGCAGCACAGCTGAGACCTCATCTCCTGAGAAGACAGCTGTCATCTGGGCTGTCTCTCCCAGCCAAGCTGCTCACTTAGTTGCTGGGCACCCTGCAAAAAGTACAAGTAGTGCTGTTTTGAGGGCCTGAGGAACACGGGGGAGTTTTCCCGGAGTTTGCAGTGCCTCGGGCAAGTGGAATGATGCAAGACAGAAGCGTCAGCTCTGTGCCCATCAGGCCTCAGCATTAATGTGCTGTTCTCCCTTGAAACACGAAGGTGGGTCTTGAGGCTGCCTTTTCCCTAGCCTGAGGAGTAGGTGGGCTGGGTGGGTGCACAGGGCTGCTGTGGGCCATCGGGGGAGGCTGGTGTGAACAGCCTGGAGGCAGTAGAGGTTTGCACAGTGTGTGTGTGTGGGTACATCTGCATGTGTGGGTGCATGCTGGCCACCCAGTCTGCTCTTTGCTGGTCCCAGGAGGGATACTTTGACTCCTTGTGCATTTTAAGTTGATCCTGTTCATGTTACCAAGTTTTATTTTGCTTTCTTTAAATGTTAATCTGAGTTTTTTGCCTTGCATATCATATGTGTGACTCTTACCCAGTCAACAGCCAATGTTTGAATTGCCCATGCTGCCAGCCAAAGCTGTCTTTGGAGAAGGAGCTCACTGCTGCATCCCAAGGGAAGCTGTGGAGGCCCAGTCAGAGCCAGTCTCTGCTGTGAAGGGCCTGTCTGCAGACAGTGGCAAAGGAAGGGCTTACCAAGCCACCAGGCCCTGTGTCTACCTTATTTCCTCCATGAATTCATTGTAGGTTGTTGCTGTATCTTCCTACTCTCTTCCCTACCACTTTTCTGCTGATTAACCAAGTGAGTGTGAGGATTTGCTTTTTACCCCTGCTCCATTTCAGGATACCAGATGGCAGGGCTGATCCTGCTCTGCCTGCCTCATGTAGGCAACTGTTTGATTCCACTCATTGCTTTGACTTCTCTCTCCTCCAGCGTAGCTCCTGTAGAAGCAGCCTGATTGCTCAGGCATCATCTCTTCCAGCTCTGTCACTACCTGCTCTCCACCATCTTTCATCTCTCCAAGCATCCCAGCCCATGCATCAGGGATGGGCCCTGCTCTCTGAGCACAGGAGTGGGCACTGAGAGTTACATGCCTGCAGCTGCTTCTGCAAGCACGTGGGCCTCATTCCCAGCGAGCGGAGGTTACTGGTGGCATTGGGAGGTCCTGCTGTCCTCAGCTTTCCCAAATCTTCTGCCACTGCCAACCTGTGCACATCAAAGCCAAGGCACAAACTGTAGAGTCCTCCAATTACCTGAGGTCCTTGCTGCCATCTGGAGTGATGTAGGTTGTGTTCCCCTCTGTGCAGGCGGTGAGCAGGCAAGCTTGTCCCTTTTCCCTGGGCAGGCTGGCTCTGATGCACTGATGGCTTGAAGGACAGCAGCATGGGGAAGGGCACCAGTCTTTTTTCAGTTGTTTTCTACATTTTGGGGGCAGTGAAGAATAGAAGCTGCCTTTCACCTGCCATGGCAAAGCAGGACACCTTGTACTCACTCAGCAGTGAGGCCAAATGAGAGGGGGCTGCTGCTGCTGTGAGAGGGCTCCCACACTGCAGGGGCCCTGTTGCAACCAGACAGCAGTTCTGCAAGGCTGGAGAAGGGAATGGACCAGGCTGGTGTCCTAGAGATGTTCTGCTTTGTCCAGGTTGTCTCTTCTTTCCCGATCCCTTTCTCCCCTTCCCCAGATTTGTTTCATTGCTCTTCTCCAGTGCACTGTGTGGAGAGACTGCTTGTCAGCCCAATGAGAAGCATCCACTGTCTGGATCCCATTCTTCCCCCTGTGGCCAGATATCTTGGGCTTAGAAGTTAATGCAAACTGCAGGTGCTTTTTTGCCTGAGAGGGGACAAGACTTGCTTACCTTCCACTCTACAATTCCATAGGCAAGGAAGCTACTGAGGCAGGTAACCAGTTTGGCAGTCAGTCCCAGATTCCAGGGACACGTGCAAAGCAGCACAACCATGTTATCGCCTGTTCCCACTTGGTTTAGGGTGCTGCTTTCAGCTGATAGTCATGATTTCAAACCCCACCAAGATAAGCTCCAGCCAACCTCAGTCACCTGCTTTCCTTACCCTCTTTTGTTTCGTCCGCTTGTCTAGGAGAGAGTTTTCACAAGCCTTCCTACAATCTGGTGTGTGATCTTCCCTTCTGCCACTCTTGCCTTCTGCAGCTTCCTACCTCTTCTGGTTTCCATCTGCTTCAGATCTTCACTGAAGGCATCTTTCTTCTCCCTACCAGTCTCTGTCTCTCACACTCCACACATATACCCCTTCCCTTACTGCCACGTGTTGTGTTTGGTAAAGTGAGCATCCAGAACGGCTTTGTAAAGAGGTGTTCTCTGATGCAGAACATCGTTTCTGTCTCCATGCTGTTCATCTGGCCTTCCAATACAAATTGCCCCTAGTGCCATCTTGGATGGTCTGTGAGGAAGGCAGGCAGTTGTCCATGCGTGCGTTCAGTGCTCCGTTGGCTGGGTAAAAGTTCCCTTTGCGTTTTGGTTTGTCCTTCCACTCATTTCCCTTCATCTCCCCACTTCATTTATTTATCCCCAGCCCCCTCCGCCCCACCCCAAGAAGTCGAGTGTGTAAGCACCAGCTCCACCACCATCCGGGTAAGTTGGGTGCCACCGCCTGCCCAGAGCCGCAATGGGGTCATCACCCAGTACTCCATTGCCTACCAGGCAGTGGAAGGAGATGACAACACCAAGCATGTGGTGGATGGCATTGGACGGGAGCATTCCAGCTGGGAGATCAAGGACCTGGAGAAATGGACCGAGTACAAGGTGTGGGTAAGGGCTCACACGGATGTGGGGCCAGGACCGGAGAGCGTCCCCGTGCTCGTGCGCACTGATGAGGATGGTAGGTGTTACCGAACAGCTCCTTCAGCTTCTGCCTTGGGTTAACCGGGACTCTCCTAGCAGAAAAGTGGAAAGGGAAAGGGGATATCAGCCTTTGAAGCAGGACTGGAGGCTGTCAGGAGCAGCACTTCAGGGAGTGAGTCTCCCCAGTTGCCCTGGAGTGGGTTAGGGGAATCGCTCTGCTGGCCCTCGCTCTGCCTCCAGGCTGTGTGTCATGTGTCCCAGCATGGTCCCACAGGGCCCTGTTTGTGTCAGCATTGCTTCCTGCCCACGCAAGGAGGCATTGCTCTGCTTTGCCATTGTGGTTTTACAGTGTGTGGTGGATTCCTTTTTACTGAAGGTAGCGTGAGTTCTCCCAGCCAAAGACTTCTCTCGCATTGTGAGATGAGGACTTAGAGTTTACTTGTTGACCTGAAATCCAGCAAACTAAAGAGGGAAAAAGAAATCCTTTTGAAACTTGTAGGTACTGTAGGAAAGCTGCTTCCTGCCCCAGCTTCCAGGCAAGCCACAGCTTATATAAAGCTGCTCTTCCACTCAAGAGTCAGAATATCACACGTACAGAGCACTTTACTGGATACGACAGCTTTAAAGAGAAATTGCTTTGTATTAGCAGGGCTGTCAGTTATGTCATCATGATTTAAACCAATTCCTTTGAAAGTGCCAGAGCTCAGGGTGACAGTAGGAGCTTCCATGGCTTCGTGCTGACCCAAGAAAGCTGCAGATTTAATGGGAGAAGAAAGAGATGTGGCATCCAGGCAAAGAAAGCATGATCTCTGCATTGCCCATTCAGTGTAGGAAATTGAAACCAGACGTGTTACAGTTTCCCTAAATGGGCTGCCACTGTCCCCCACGTCTCCATGGCTCTGGAAGTGGCGTCTGGGAATGCTCGCTGACTGCATTCCTGGGCTGGCAAACACATCTGTGTGTGTCCTGCTGCCTTTATTGTTTGCTTCAGTTCTCATTCAGCAGAGCTGTAGCCCAGGGGAAGCTGTTACCCCAGAAATGTCGCAGCAAGCTCTCTCAGTTAGTTTTTGGGCACCGTGGTTGGACATTCCAGCTTAGCTGTCAGGAGTGATTTCATATCCCTCTGACATGCTGATGCTCAGTAGATACCCATGATGAAGGAATGAGAAATGCTAAACAGCGATCTGAAAACAAATTGAACTTTCTCTGTTCGGATCTCATACTTCCCATAGTGGGGTATGATAAGAGTTCCTCGAAACACTATGGTCTGCTCACATTCACATCTTTTTTGTGTCCCTGCAACATCCCAGTATCATGTCCTGTTGAGGGCTCGCTTGCCAGCAGAGCTTGACACACAGCTTCTGTCTGGTTCTCAGGGAGGATCTTGTTTTCCGCTTGGACTCCCAGCTGTGTGTGTGGGCAGGTGTCTTGCCAGGGCAGGAGAGCCCTAGGGCTTATGCAAGGTCACTGCACTAAGTGAATTGTGTATTACAGCATAGGCTGCTCCAGGCAGAAGGGGGTAACTGTTCAAGCACAGCCCCCTCCATTCCCATACCTTCAGCTGGCCTCATGGTGCTCAAATGCTCGATTCCTCCTTTCACTGTTTTATTTAATTATCTACAATTAAGAAGGACATCTGGGAAAAATAATGAATTGCCCTACAGCTTAAAAACTGTGCTTACCTGCTGGGTAGCTGTTTCTTCCCGTTTAGTTGGTTGAAATAGCAATACTCATTACATCTGCTTGTCAGCTATCCATCCATAATTATCTGATACTGATTTCTTGCTCTGTTGAGAACTGGGGCATATGAGGTTGCAAACCCTTGGATTTTCCCAGGCCAGTAGAGACAGGAAAAGGGTCCTACAGTAGAGATGCTAGGATGGAGCCCACGTCCTTCACTTGGGTAACAACACTTGCATAGTAGTGGTATCTTCTGCAGGGACACCTCTGCTCCCAGCTGCTCCAGCCAGAAGGAGCTTTCCAGGAGCAACTGAGAAGCTAATTTTTTAGAATTGACATTTTTGTCACAGTCAATGCAAGAGCAAAAAGTAATAAGGAGGTAATTTTTCCAAATAGTAAGTAGGGTATAAATACATTTTTAAACGGGCCTCACCTTGCAAGAAAATTGATATTTTCTGGGCAGTGTAATTTTTCATTTTATTATCAAAAAGCATTCAGCTAGCCGTGCATGAAATACAGTCCCCAGAGCTGTCACAATCCCCACAGGTCCCTTTATCTGGCTGAGTTCAGTGACTGCTGTCACTGAGCTCTGGGTTATTGTTTTAGGATGGTGCTTTTCCCCCTCATTAACCTCTCGCTGTCACAGGGGAAGAGCACGTGTGTGCTCTGGCTGGTGGCAGGTACCAGGGCTCCCTGCAAGACAGGCTCAGCACCCAGCCACGCTACATGGGGCTGTTGGACTGTGTTTAGATGTACACAGAGGGGTCTGAGAGGAGGTGTTGTGTCACACAGGATGCAAAGAAGGCTTCAAAACCCCTGCCTGTGCTCCAGGGCACCCTGAGCTGCAGAGGGTTACCATATTCTTTGTATTCTGCTATATTCTTGTATTCTTTGCTCGCTTGCTGCTGGAGATGAGAGAGATAGATGGACCTTGGATCTGATCCAGCACAGTGACTTTTATTAGGGGTGCTCCTGCATATCACAGTCATGTTCTTTCCCGCTGAGAGTAGCAAAAGGGCTTGGGTGCTGGGAAAGGATCATGCCAAAAGACTGCAGTATGATGTCGTGGGCAGGGGCAGGAAACTTGTGCCAGTAGGGCTGTCCTGGCAGCGAGGTGGAGGGAAGGTAGCAAAGGAGTGAGAGGCAGTGATTGTGTGGTACCTGCTAACTGTTGTCCCGTGTGTGTTACAGTGCCCAGTGCCCCACCACGGAAGGTGGAGGTGGAGTCTGTGAATTCGACTGCCATCCGGGTGAGCTGGAAGCTGCCCATCTCCAACAAGCAGCACGGGCAGATCCGCGGCTACCAGGTGACCTACGTGAAGCTGGAAAACAACGAGCCCCGAGGGCAGCCAGTGATCAAGGATGTCATGCTGTCAGAAGCACAGGTACAGCGTGGGGACCACGGGCAGGTGGGCATGGCACCTTCCCTCTCTGCAGAGGGCCAGGCTGGCTGGGTCCAAGTATTTCTTGGCCTCCTCTTGCAGCTCCAGAGCATGGGACTCAGCCTGACTGAGCAAAGCAAACAGTTTGTCCCTAAACTGTGGCTTACACGTGGGTAAAAAGTTTAAGCAGGAAAGAATTGCTGTAGAAATGATGTATTGGACGATGTTCCTCTCTTACCCCTGCCCTGACGTGTGCTTCTCTGCCTTCCATGTCCTGTGCAGACTCCAGCAAACTGCACTTTGCCCTGTTGGTTTATAAGTGGTCAGAGTTTTAAATAAGCCTCAGGTCTGTTTCTTTCATGATGCTGATTATGTTCAGAGCAAAACTTCTGTCTCAGCAGAGTCCACCTGGGTGCTGCCTGCTGGTGGGGCGTGGGGGTGGGTGTGCACAACATGCCAGGCGGGACAGAACTCCTGGTTCAGCAAAGCCTCTCTTCTCTCCCACCTTTGCAAGGCAGGGACTTGAAACCAAACTGTAGGTAAAGCCAGCTGAGTCTGGGAAAGGATAGGGAGGGCGAAAAAAAATGAGGTGCAGGCCCACATCACCTGTAAATGACCTCACCATCCCCATACCACAGTCTGTTCCTGCTTAGGTGATCTCCTGGATCACTCCCTGGCTGTGAGCTGCAGCCCTGTGCCCAGGCAGTGCTCCAGCCATGGCTGCGTGCTCTGCACTGCCCAGCAACACGTAGTTGCCTCTTTCCCAAGGTCCAGGGAAGTTTTTGGTGCCCCGTGTGTGATGAAATACAACTCTTCTTTGGAGCAAGGGTCCTTCATCTTGGATGACCCCTGCTGTTCGCAACAAAGATAATCGTATAAATGAAGAACAGGATCTGCTGCTGTTGAAAGCAACGAGTAATCGATTCAGAGCTGGCTTGCTTGAATGATGCCCAATATAAATACTGGAGAGCTGCAACGATTAATTGATCTGTCTCCTGAATGCAGCTGTGAATCATTTATGCATTTGTCAGTGGGGAGTGCAGTGCACAGAGGCAGCTCTACTCCCCATTCATATTCTGAAGGATAAAACTCAGTAATAATGTGGAAGGGGAAAACTTTGAAGAGTGAAAATGCTTTGAGGGTCCTTGCAGTGTTGTCTGGGTCACGTCTGTTTATGTTTCAGAAGTTGCTTTATATTAGTAGTTAGAAAAGCTGCTTACTGCCCTTTACTTATTCCAGGAGGATATAATCTTGTGTGTTATTTGAACAATTGATGATGTGTTGTTCAGCTGGAGTTTGGAGTTAATGGGTTGGTCCCAAGCGTAGGTGGGCGAAGTTGGCAATGTTTTTCTTGTTTGTGTTTTCAAATATTTTATGCTTGCCCAGCCAGTTCTGCTTTCACTCCTTACTCATACATTTCAGAGAGAGAAATCCCATGCTGATGGGTAGGAATGAGGATGTCAGAGCCAGAAACTTTCGAAGGAGTGCTGGGTTTTGCATTAGTTTGAATGTGTGCATCAAGAAGGCAAGTTGCTGGAAGTTTCCTGGCTTGTCAGACCACTTACCACTCTTCCGTATTTGGTGAATTTATGTGGGAAAGTTGTTTATTTCTGTGATACTTTTTCCTGCTGTGTGTGGTGCTGAACTCATCTGCTGTAGTTTTTGGATGGAGGCGAAGGCCAAAAGATAGTTGCAGAGAAGAGACTGCTCTGAAGGAGTCATGTCGCTCTTGGGATAAACTGATGATGACCCGCAGGGAAGAGGTTTCACTGACTTGGCAGAAGAGATCTTTATTTCCCAAAAGAGTGAGAAGCCAGGCATGACCTGTGCTTGTGATGAAATACATCTGCTCCAGATGCTGAAGAACCCTGTAAGAGCTGCCATCTTTCAGCACAGCGGTGCGTGTCTTTGCAAACAGCCAGATGAAACTTTAACGAGTAGTCCTGGAAGAGTTATTTTCTGTGGAAGGAAGCAAAAAGATTCACTGGGAAAACCCATCCCTGAAGGTCACAGGATGAAGATGGCCACAGTTCAGTACTCATAAAGCTTCATAAACATTTATACCAGTGCACAAGGAGAGAATCAAACTGATTGAAAATCTTGGGGTCAGAGAAGAAATTCTCTGGACATGTGGGCAGAGCCCCTCCTCCTGCCTAGCCAGGCTGTCTGCTGATTTTGAGTAGGTATGTACCACATAATCTGCTTCCTGCAGACAGTGTGAAGACACTGATATTAAAGCTGACTCATGATTTTTCCTTATTGAAGATGAGAAATATAGAGAGAGTAAACGAAGATGAAAGGAAAAAGGAAAGGGAATGGAGATGTTAGCTATGCAGATAATATGGATTCTGAGCTTTCAAAACTATTTGAGCGGAAAAACATCAGCAGAGAAGTGGGGGCCCTGGTGCTGGAGAGATCACATTTTATTTTACAGCCTCCTGCCTAGGGAGAGTAGTCAGTTGTTAGGAAGGTCCTGTGATGGAGCTGAGGCCACTCCCTCCACTCTGTGTCTGCACCTGTAACCGATTACCTCTGTCAGGATTCTGTGTGCCTTCCACTCTAAGCTTTCACCTTCTGCTGACAGCTTGATGGACAAGCAAATGTGGTCATGCCCTGTGGAGGAGCACCGAGGGTGTGTACAGCTGCAGAGCTGGGTCAGATACCTGCACCACCTCCTGCCTGGGCCCTGCCCATCACGCCTCAGACAGGTCCCACGGTGGGTGATGGCAGAACATTCATCTCTGTGCCCTGGGTCTTGCACATAACACATCTGAGCACCAAAAGAGCACCTTTGAAAGGAGCCCAGTGCAGGGTCTCAGCTGCACTCCACCACTCGTGTAAGTCCTCACCAGCTCCAGGGAGTGAGGGATAGCATGGCCGTGGGACACAAGCATTGGGTTCTTCAGGGGAGAGCAGAGGCCCACCTGCTTGCCTTGGTCTCCAATCCCTGGGCAACTGCAGCGTGTTAGGAGGGGCAATAGGCTTTAACCCCTCCATCCCTTCCCAGGTCCCAGTCCTATGTGCCCTCCAGAGCTCAGTGCTGAGCAGGTGGCAATGCTGAGTATGGTGCACAGGGCACAGAGGAGGCAGCAGGGCCCTGGGAGGACAGGCCTTGCCATTGGGGCTCCCATGGAAGCATAGCTTGTTTTCTCTTTACAAAACTGGCAGCTAGACCCTGTGTGAACCTAGCTGTTGGTCAGTTGTGTCCTGCTCCCAGCCTGCTTGTCATCCCCTCAGACTGGAACATCTTGAGGGGGGACTTTGTCCCCATGCTCCCCTTGTGGCCTCGACAACTGCTCCTGCCTTTGGCTGTGCAGCATATTTGCCAGGGAGTCTAATACCTGCATTGCCCTGGGAACACAGTGTGCACATCAGCCTTGCTGCCTACAGCCACCCAGCATACCCAGGGAGCTTTGCAGGGCTGGCTGGGTAAAGCTGGCTACAAGGAGGTCAGGCTTTGTGGAGGAAAGATTCCTGCCACCTTCTCTTCCTGCTCTCCAGAGAGAGTTGTGGCAGGGGAGAGGTGTGTGCTGCCCACGAGAAGGGCTGCAGGCTCGTGGGAAGATCGTGTGGTCTCCGCAGGCAGCACTTCTCCATCCAGCATGCAGGCTGAGTGCACATCCCACCAGCTTGCTCCAGAAGAGCAGGAAGACAAAATGGCAATCACTTGAAGCTGTTGGATTGAGATCAAAGCATTAGAGACTTCTGTTCTCCCTGGGCAGCGCCCACCCCAGGCACAACACAGAGGAATTTACAGCCTCTTTCTTTAGCTGGGTGATAGTCAAGGATCTTAATTTGAATGTATTTGGAACAACTTCTCATGGATGTGTGCTTGTCTGTGAGAGTCTGGCATGGAGGGGAGATGTACTCTGCTTCGTAAGTGGAACAGAACTGAAAGGCATCATCCAAGAGGCTTTTCAGTCATGGACCAAGGTGAAGTTCGGGAGCCCTCAGACCCCTCCACGTCCCACAGACTGAGCACCTGAGTTTACACCTGGAGTTTCACAGTTGTACCACAGTCACTGGAGCAGAGAGAAAGATCTGCAAGAAAACCACTATCCACTTCCCATAGCTGGGGCAATTGAGGAGGGCTTGAGTCTGTGTTTTGCAAGAGCCTTGGTCAGGGAAAACAGCCGTTCCCTGGTGAGACATGACTACGCTGTGTGGAAGTGTAAAATGAAACATTAAGGCATTGCAGCTGCCATAAATACACACTGTTAGCTTTAGCACTTCCCCCAGCCATCCTGCCTCGTGCACACAGCCCTCTCTGAGTTCTTTTTATGACTGCTCCTGGGCTTTTCAGATCAATTTGTCTTACTGACCAACCTTAAACAGTTAAGAAGCAATTGAGCTAGTTTAAGGAAGGAAATGTTTTGATCTGTAGATTATATTTTAATAATGAAACTGACTTTTTACCAAGGTATTTATGCAGGCCTGGCTTTTCACTGTTACTTCTCCAGCACAGATCTCAAGGCATTTCTTGGCACTCTGATCTAATGCAAGATTAAAGTCCACTGAAACATTAGAGCAAGCAGAGTTTGAACATTAAACACTTGGTCTAAAATCCTAGCGGGTGATAAACTCCCTGCTATGGTGTGAGAGGCTCCTGAGTAGCTTCCTGAGCCCAGCTCTGCTCTGCTGTTCATTCCAGTGGGATGTCACCTTCTGCTCCTGTAGCTACATGGAGGTGTTACTGCCATCCATGTGGCCCCATCCACCAGGGACGTGCTTTTGTAGGAGAAGTTACTTCTGGAGAAAGAGCTGCCAGGCCTCATACCCTTCCTCTGGCAGGACTTCTTTCAGGTTTTAGGTCAGCAGAGCAGAGTGTGTGGCTGTTGACCAAGGTGTGGGCTGGCTGGCACAGGTGGGGTATCAACAGCAGTGACTGGGGTTTGAAGTATGCAGCAGTGGAAGTAGCACCAAGATGTGTGTGGAAAGAGAGCCTTTAGATACCATAATACTTAGTAAGGGCCTCAGCTTTATAAGAAGTCTTTAGGGACAACTCAACTTCTTTGCTGAAATTTAATGTTAAGGTGGTTTAGGGGAATAATTGTACTGCAGTCTCATGGCATTGAGTAAGTGAACTATAATAAAATCTTAGAGGAACATTTCTCCAATAGCTTCTTCTTTCTGAATTTAGAGAATAAAATAACAAATATTTTGAAAGTATGCCATGTATTTTACTGCTGAGGAGAGTACTATGCCACTGTGATAGGCAGCAGCCTGTGAAAGTCACCTCAAATAGCCTGAGTTCAAAAGGCAACTTGTAGGTTTGATACCATTTAGTACTTCTGTTGCACTTGCAGGTTCCCAAGCACTCTGGCAGCATTAGCTGGGCTTCCCAGGGTCCTGAGGAAGTCAGTTATCTGAGCACTGTTTCACAGCTGGCAGCTCAGGCTGAGAAGCAAGGCTTGCCAGGACTCACACTGTGAGTCAGGGGCAATAATACCTATCTTCACTTTCATCTCTGTGCTTGAACCCATGGACTGGTGCTTCCTCCAGGCAGATTTAGTAATCTGAGATGTAATGCATCACTTTGGCTGAGAGAGTTCACTGGGATCTCTGCAAACCCTCCTTTGGTGCATCAACCACAAAGAACAGTGCTCTGCTAAGTCTCACCACCCTGATGCCTCAGAACCCCGAATCTAGCCAGAAAAATTGAGAGCCCTAATTGAGCTGCCATGGCCAGAAATCTGCGTGAACTTCTGGTGGGAAATGGTTTGTGTAGAAGTTTTCCCTGCAGGGCCAAGTGAGTGTTTGCTGTTGTGTAATTGGGAGTGAGAAGCTGTTTCCTCAGTATGTGCACAAGAACCTCGCTCCAAGCCACACAGCACTGTTGGAGAGGAGCAGCTTAGTGTGGAGCTCTCTGTAAGATCTCAGCCTCTCCTTCATTGATGACAAGAGACAGCACTTCTCAGTTTCCTCAAGTCCCCAGAGCATTGTCTGGCAAGTGATACAGGAAAGAGAGGCTCTGGAAATGTTGCGTTGGTGCTTCCCTGCAGAGAGTTCCCTCTGAGCTTTGTGTGTTCAGGTCTTTGGTTCTCAACAAGAGATGGTGGCTGGAGGATCACTAGGACAGAAACTGGAGATGAGGCAACACAACTGTTGTGAGTGACTTGTGGGGCAGGAGTCAGCCCCAGAGCCTTGTTCATACAGCCTATCCCTTCTTGCTTCTTGCTTGTGGAAGAGGCAGAAAAATGCAAAGCCAGAAGGGGAAAGTACTGCAAAGTTAGGAAGTGGTGACTCTCCACTCACGTGAAAAGGAAGCTCTTTGCCCCTGTTTGTGTGAATGATCTCAGACCTACTGCTCAGGCTAGCAGCATGTCAAAAATTGCTCTGTGCCACTTCTCCCCTTGGCACAGCCTGTGCCAAGTGACCCTCTGTGTATAAGTGTTGTAATTCCCCCAGCCCAGTCCTGCTAACTCCTGCTGTTGTCGTCGTCATCCCCTTCCTACATGTTGCCCCTTAAAACTCTGAGTCTCCATTTTTCTCTCCTCCTTCCTTTCTCCCCCCGTCAGTGGAGAGCTGAGGACTCCGTCGACCATGTAAGTACCACTTGTGTGTGTTCCAGGTTGGAAAAGAGGGGTTTGGTAATTCGATTTGTGAATTTTGTAGACACAGTGCTGTCAAAACATTCCTTTCACTCCCTTAATGAGCCTGGAGAGTTACATTGTGAGACCTTCCACAAGCAGCAGATCCAGAGAAAATTGGCATTTAGATTGCTCCTAAATGCAGAAAAGCAATTGACATTTCCTATCATCTGTGTATCCAGCTTGTTGCAGTGCAGTTTTAGGCAGGCTCAAGTGATCGACTCAGGAGGCACATCCTACTTTCTGAAGTAGTTGGCCCACCAAGTTACATGGTAGAATTAGATATATAATCTTTAAACCACATTGATCGTAGTCCTGAGAAATAACCTACACCCTGAACCGTGACCTTTGGTTGAAACACAGATAGTAATAAGAAAACAATCACGTTTAAACAGTAAAATTCAATTTTTCCAACATTATTTCGAAATATAAATTTGGAGGAACAAACTAGAAAATGACCTTTTTAGAGTCAGCAATTCAATTATGTGCCCTACTGTGAGCTTCCCCAGCACGATGCATTTCTCCTCCTGCTTTATTACGGAGGATCCTTTGGCTTGGAGTGGCTTTGTCCTGACAGCGCTGTGTTTGCATTATGCAATCAGACCTTCTTTCATCCATCCCCTGTCTCTCTCTCTCTCTCCCCTCCTCCCAGCTTGCTTGCTTTGCTCCTGGTGGCATGCTTTTGCGTGAGAATTTCTCTTTGCATGGATCTGGGAGGAGTGAATTCTCTTGGGGTGATCAGAGTCTGCAGGTTTTGTGAGAGTGCTTCCCCCGCGGGTCCATTGGCACCGGTCGGACTGTGCGTCCACTCACCCGCACACACCATCTGCTGCAGGGGCGGAGTTGGGGTTGGACTCTGGTTCACACGGTGATTTTGGCGGGGTTCTTGTTGGTGCTTGTTGATACTTCTCTGGGCTGGCTGGTTCCGCAGTGGTAACAGGGTGATTCTGATGAGTAAGCCTGGGCAGGTAATCTGAACCAGCAGCACTGACTGGAAATCAGCAGGTTTAATAGCGTGGGTGTTTGTGCGAGTGATGGGAGAGTGGCTGCGCTCTGAGAGCAACCACAGGTGCCTCTCGTACCCCTCAAGCTGGCAAAGATCCCCAGGGCAGAGATCAGACCCCAGGAGCAGCTTCTAAGAGTGCCCATGCTGCCTGTCCTCAGCGGCTGGAGCTTAACCCTCTCCACCTCTGCTCCTCTTGTCTCAAGGGGTAAATAACCAACCCAGAGTCTCTGACACCTTTCCAAGAGCTTCCCCAGCCCCTTCTCCAGCCCAGTTGTCTCTTGTTCCCTGACCCAATGGGTTTTTAGTGCTGATGGGACAGACAGTACCCACAGATGAACACAGCTCAGGTGTGCCTGCCCTGAGCTCCCAGAGCTGCTGGGAGCTGCTGAGTTAGCTCTGCTTGCTCGTTTGCAGGCCTGGCCAGCCAGGCTTGGCACAACTTACATTTCCACAGGAGGCCAGGAGGGAGCAGCGGTTGCTCCCCTCTTTGATCTCAGATTGAAGTGCAGAGCCATGCCCTCCTCCTGCCCAGAAGAAGCCAGTTAGCAAGGATGCCAACACCCCACCGAGTCCGCCCCCTCCCAGACCTCCCACAATGCAGCTTTTGCCTCCAGGTCTTGCCAGTGCCTTGCACTGACCCATCCCATCCCTGCAACACCACGCCTGGCAAGGAGGGTGAACATGATGCTGTAACACTGCAGGTGCTCCCTGCCCGGGGCCCCCGCCCCTGCACTGCCTCTCTGTGCTCCCCCACGGCTCTGCTGCAAGAGACAACTTAAAAATCCCAGAATTAGCCCCCAAGAGATTCACACAGCCAGCTGAACTGGCTTTTGCTCTGGTTCACAGCTCCATAGTCCCCTTACTTTCAGGCTTCACGCAGGACCATATCTGGATCAGATCTCCCTCTTGGCAGAAGCCGTGGGAGAGCACAAGCTGCTGACACAAGTTGCTGGTGGGTCCCTGGAAAGGCCAAGTGTTAGAGACAGGGATTGAAATCAGGGAGGTGAATGTTGGAGTGGCAGCAGTTGTTTGCTGGCTCAGTGTGACGTGTGTGTTTGAGCACGATGCATGAGTGTGAGCCAGCGAGTGTGTCAGTGTGTTGCTGTTGGAGACACTGACCCCAGTGCCCTCCTTTTGCTCACTCCAGTAACAAGTGTTTGCTCTTCTCGTTTGCCTCTTCTCTGCCGTGTGGATGTGCTCCCAGGAGACAGTCATTGGAGGCCTGCTGCCAGAAACCACCTACTCCGTCACAGTTGCTGCCTACACCACCAAAGGAGATGGTGCCCGCAGCAAACCAAAAGTCATCACCACCACAGGGGCAGGTGAGTGTGGGGAGCAGGTGTCACAGCCTCGTAGGGGTGGTGGTAAAACCTGCCAAGAGGTGCGTGGGGAGTATGGCCAAGGCACCTGTACAGGAGGAAGGAAGAGGGCTGGAGACGCTGCAGAGGTACCTACTCTTGTGATCTCCAGCCCATGCTTTCAGGCTTTGCCACTGGATCACCCGAGCAAAGTGCAGCAAACAGATGGACAGACACTGCCAGGGCTGGTGAGAGAGCAATGAAACTCACGGGTCTGAGCTCATCTTCATAGTCCAGAGACCTGGGAAGAGGAAGCCTGAAAGTCCAGGCCCTCCCTCAGCTTTTGGAGTCCTGTCCTGTCCTCACCTTGTTCCCATAGGCAAATGCCATGTCTTGCTTCCTTTGGTGACTGCAGTGCTGCCTGGAATGGCCCCTGGCATAGAGGGCTCCTGAGAGGTGCTTCTCAGCTCCCCCCAGCCATTGCTGCTGCTGTCTCCCCAGGCTTACATAGCTGAGCCTGGCTGCTCCTAGAGCCGTGGTAAAACCTGGAGTGCAACAAATCCTGCCATAGAAGTGCTGCAGACACAGCTTCTAGGTCCTGGTGATCCCAGCCCAGTTCTGCTGTCTCAGTAGAGAGTCGTACCTGTGCCTAGGGCAACACAGGAGCCTCAGCCTGGAGCAGGGGCACCCAGGAGTCATCAGGTGCCTTCCTCCGGATGTGGTCAAGCTTACCTTTGGCAGTGGCACCAACTAGTTGACACTGTCTTGTCCACTCACCTTTTCCACTCACTAGACCTGTCCTACAACTGATAATCGTGCTGCTTCCTTACATCAACTGCAGGAACAGTATTTACCACTTGTTGTTACGGGAATGCAGCTTGTGCAAACTGAGAGCTTTTGTTCCTGGTGCTTTTAAACAAGGAACAGCTTGCCATCTCCTCTGCGCTGCATATGGGGAGTTCCAGAGGTAGTTTCCACTGTCACAGTCTCAAATGCTGTCTCCCTTGTGCCTCGCCGTGATGTATGCTCTGTTCATCAAATTGCTACAGCTGTCCTATAAACAGGAAAAGCTTCCTAAACATCCCAGTGTTGCACTGTAAACCACAGTGGGTCTCCCCGTGTTATGGTGCGCGTTTAAGGTTAATATTTGGAATCAGCTTGGAAAATAAGGTGTCCCTTTATACCAGCTGCTGTTAGACATTGTATTATGAGTGCAAGGAGGATGGCCCTGGCAATGGGAATGTAATTTTATGTCTTAAATACCTACAAAACCACCCCCAGAGCTGCCTTTGTAGAGGCTCGGCTGCAGGCCTGACCTCAAAGGGGAGCGTCGGTATCGCCCTCTGATGGCAAAATCGGGGCATAATTCTGTCAAACACGGTCTCCTCTTGTGCTCATCTGTGGGCTCCTGTGTTTCAAAACTGTGCAAGGATATTTAACTAGGTTTGGCTACAGTCCCGTTTTTGTTTTCACATCAGTGGCCCCATCCCTTTGATTCTGAGTATCTTCCCTATCAGTTGATTTGTTTACAAATCTGAGCTGATGTGAAGACACGTTCTTTTTTTAAGTGAAGGAGATCAAGGTATTAAACCATCAATTTAAAGCTATCAGTTCCTACCCAGTGACGGCAACACCCCTTGACTTGTGCAGCATAAGCAAAAATCCTGTGGAGCGCTTGTGTTCACTTCTCACATCGACACTGACATCACGAATCTGCTTCTCAGCTAAACCAAAAATGTATTCTGATGGCAAACAGCCCACCCAGCTCTGCTCGCTGCCTCTGCAGATGGTAAAACTGCAAGGTTTCAGGATGAAATTTGTCTGCCTCCAGACAGACCAGGGTGCTGGAATCGGGCTTCTGGGTGTCTGTTGTGGTACAGTGTGCCAGGGTCAGCTTGGCCTGATGCTGTGCACTGGCTGGAGTGTCTGAAGACCACTGATTGGGAGGACGGGATTCAGATCTTCTCTGAGATAAATATGATGCTTTGAGGTACCTTAAACCTTTCCTGTAAAAGGGGATGAATTTTGGGGCTGGATATGGCTGAATTTATTTCCTGTTTAAATGGCAGCACATGGGAAAATGGCAGCCAAGAGCTGACTGGCTCCAGCTTCCCTCGCCACTGGATTAGGGTCGGTCTGCCTCTACCCATGTGAATTGTTTGTCGTCCTCTTCACCCTCTTGTCTGAACTTTCCCGCTTTCCTCAATCCTCACGGACTGAGCAGCACAGAAGCCGTCCTTCCTTCCCCTCCTCCCAGGCTCTAGATGGTCATTGTGTGTTTATGTTGCAGTCCCGGGGAAGCCCACCATGATGATTAGCACGACAGCCATGAACACAGCCCTCATCCAGTGGCACCCACCCAAGGAGATGGTAGGGGAGCTGCTGGGTTACCGGCTGCAGTACAGACGTCTGGATGAGGAAAAAATGAACACGATAGACTTCGGGAAGAGAGACCACCACTACACTGTGACCAACCTGCACAAGGGGGCCACGTACCTCTTCAGATTGTCTGCCAAGAACAGAGCTGGCCCAGGAGAGGAGTTTGAGAAGGAGATCACTACTGCTGAAGATGTGCCAAGCGGCTTCCCGCAGAACCTGCGCGTGGTGGGTCTCACCACTTCCACCACAGAAGTTGCCTGGGAGCCCCCGGTGTTGGCTGAAAGAAATGGCAAGATCGTGAACTACACAGTGGTATACAGAGACATAAATAGCCAGCAGGACCTGTTTAACATCACCAGGGACACAAGTATCACTTTGACAAATTTGAAACCTGATACCACTTACGACATCAAAGTGAGGGCCCGCACCAGTAAGGGGGCTGGGCCACTCAGCCCCAGCATCCAGTCCCGGACCATGCCTGTGGAGCAAGGTAAGTGCCCCTCTAACAAGCCCTAAGCAAGCTCTACCTCCAGGACAGGGACCTGTGCTTTGGTTCGTGAGGCTGCGCTTCCCTCTGCTCTCACTGTTGTGATCAGGTACTGTGTGGCACCCTAGTCTAAAACTAGTTCAGTGAGGGGAGGCTCAATGAAGATTTCCTTAAAGTTGCCGTTTGGGAGGAGAGGGGCATTGGTGGTACCTTAATTGCCTCCACAGGCACACTTTGATGTTTTATCTGTACATGAAAGGCTCTTCCTTGAACTGGAGCAAGTGGCTGAGTAGGATCATCTGCAGATCCAGTACCTGAACACCGCTGTTCTTTGATCATGACAAAGGGCCAAGAGAGTGTGAGTGGAGGGGGGAGAGAGAAAGGCTACAGTTCAGCCTACAACTTCCTTTCTGTGATGCTGGAAAGTATAGTCAAAAAGCAAAACTCCACTGGAGACTGTAAGACTTGGTAAAAGGCTGCTGCTCTCTTCTTCTCATTTCTTACTTCTATGCTGTAGCTGAACTCTTTGACCTCTGCTGCTGAGTTAGACAAAGAGAGCCTTGGAATTGAGCTGCTGCCTGGCTCCCTCCTGACTTGGCCTTACAGCGCTCAAGTATCTTGTTTTTCATTTCAGTGTTTGCTAAGAACTTCCGCGTCAATGCCGTCATGAAAACGTCTGTGTTGCTGAGCTGGGAAGTGCCTGACTCCTATAAATCTGCAGTGCCTTTTAAGGTAAGGGTGGGATTTTGAGGACTGGGAGCTCCACCTGTGGCAGTGAGCAGGACAGTGGATAGCAGCAGCAGCAGCTGGGGCCTACCAGTCAGACTGGCCATTGTCGCTCCATGACAGTGGTCACACGAGCCTGTCCTGATTGCTGACACTGGAGTTGAAGCATGAACAGTTATAAATTTGATTTAATAGCAGGAGATCAGGACAAAGTGGTCTGACAACCAGCCAGTAAATCAAACTAAGAATGACTCCTGCAGTGTGTCCTGTTTCAAATACCCATATTGCATTCGTGTGTTACTTCAGAGCATCAGGGCAGATGCATAATCTGAGGGAGTGAAGGGGAGAAGCATCGTCACCCTTCCTGAAGGTGTTACAGATGTGAGCAGCTCAAGGTGTGTCAGTGCAGAGGGAGCTCTGCAGGAATGGCTGCTGCTGTCTTTTTCTCCAGTACAGTTCTGGATGTGGTGTCATCCAGCAGGCTGCAGACAACACTGATGATCCGATGTCTTCCTGCTCTTCTCTGTGCCCCAGTATGTGTCACTGATGCAGGTAAAAGACTGGAGTGTGGTAGAAGTTTACCTTGTGTGAGTTTACCTTGAGAAACATGTCAGATTGCTGAGGATAACCTTCCACCCAGTCTGAGCAGCAGTCTGCTGCCTCTACAGAGGTGGCTGGGGTGGAAGCAGCATGACTTCTCTTCCTCTTTGCACATGCCCCCGGCCATTCTGTGCCTAAAGAGCAAATGCAAGGCCTGTGTGAGTTGTAGGGGATCCATGGCCAGGGGAATGAGGGGAAATCTTGAACTGCAGCCACATCAAAGTGGATGAGCACCTCCCTTTCCTTGTTACTAGCTCTCCTTGTTTAAATCATGAAGCTGAATTACCATGATCAATAACAGGCACTTGTTAACATGCTGAGTTTAGTTGAAGCAGACAAGGCTTTTGTGAGTACCTTTTGGTATTCAAAGCTTTCCCACTTGTAGAGTTCATTCGGGTCAGTGTTCAGATATCTGGCCCCAAGGAGCTTCACAGACCCTGTTACTTTGCACTCTGCTGAAGAACCCGAGTCCTTCATCTTGCCTTGTTCCTGTGGCCCAAAGCCCACGTCGCCGTGTGACAGCACCGTGCTAGAAAGGGACAGGGTGACCTTTGGAGCATTACTGCCACACAAGGATGGTGGAGTGGTTGGAAGTAGCCAGGAGCCAAGGATGTAACGCTGGTGCCCCATCTGTCTCCTCTGTTAGCTGCATAGCTGTGATTGCTTACACCGGGGTGACTCAGGGTCTGCCCCTGCTGTGGGTTAACCCTCAGCTGACACAGGAGCAGATGGCATTAGCCACTTGCTAACTTAAGAGCAGTCATGCAAATGAGAGTGTTACAAGGATATTTCTGTAATAGTGCCTTCTTTCTATTAATATTCCCAGACTTGCAGACACACAGAAGTCAAGGCCAGGAGCTACAAGGGTCAGCTCTAACTCGTTGATTGTGCCACTTGAAAGAAATCCTTAACCTTCAGGATTTTGTATTTTTATAAACAAGGTTCACCTCTCTCCTCTAATTCAGGCACATGGGATGCTGAGGCCAGAGCCTAATACTGTAACGAGCATAGCAGATAAATCTCCATGGGAACAATTAGTATTATCTACACTTGATAAACAGTCTCATGCTAAATCTATGTCCCAAAGGATGTCATATTCTACTTTAACAGATTTAATTAAAGTAGATATTGTTCTGACAATGAATAGTGAGGCACAGGCAGGACTGGTGCTTTTTTTTTATTAGGGGATGAACTGAGACCTTAAGATTTTTCATTGCTGCCAAATCAATAATGAAGGTTTGAGATCTCTTTGGGGAATTTTCACAGCTTCTTCTGGTCCAGGAGATAAATTCCTTGTAAAATGTTGCCCAGCAGTTGGGGTGGAGCAGGGGCACTATTCCTTTTTTATTCCACTGTGCTTGCAGAAAGCTGTTCTGGAGCTTTCACGGAAAGTGCAAGATAGATACAACCTTCTCCTTGGGGAAACTGCATTTTCCTGAGACACATTCTTCAACTTAAGAGCAGGACAGAGGATATATTGGTAAAGCCAGCACTGCAAGGTATTTTGCAAACGGGGAGAAGGAACAGCACCTTTTGAAAATCATAATGATACAGGTTTGGAAATAAGCCCTGAGAATGCTGGGCAGTGCTTTCTCACAGTGTGTCCCATGGAATGCGTGATTACTCCTCCCTGCAAATATGCCAGCCTCTTCTGTTTCTCCATCGAGTCTCTTCCACTGTTACACACGGTGTGTCTTCTCATCTTTTAGTTCAATATGTTCCATACTGCCTGGAAATCAAGCATGAGACTTTCAGCAGTGACATTTGGGCCCACCTACCTTTGCAAATCTTCTCTCATGGGTAGGAGCAGCACAGATGACATTTTACAGCCATCCACGGGCTAGTCAGCACTGTTTGGCAGTTCTGAGCCCTTGGGCCAGATTTGCTGCTGACTCCAATAGTTACCAGTGGGCCATGATGCAACCTCTAAATAGCAATCCTGCCTGAGCTTCGGGGCATCTTCCAGCTGCACATGAATGACTGTTTCTGAGCCCTTACATTATTTCAAGGTTTGTGTAGAGGCCTTAACTAATGGTGCATAACATTTGAGAAGACAATGTGTTGTGGCAGGTAAAGGAACGCAGAACTGCTGCAGCAACTGTGAAGAGGGGGGATGGCAGAGAATGCTTCAGGAAAGCATTTGCAAATGCCAATTTCACTGTCTTCAGATGCAGATTTCTGTGCGTGGCAATAAAAACCTTCATCTGGTGTCAGCACTGAATCAAAGGCTGTGTCCTGGCGAGTTCCAGTGCAGAGCAAGCAGGGAAGCTCTGAACTGAAATGCCTGACCATCTCTTCTGCCTCCTCCTCTAGGAAAATGGCTCTGTCCCCAGCACATGCCTTGTGTACAGGCAGTTGGTGGCTGTCTTCCCCAGAGCACACAGTGCATGCAGAATCAGTTGGTGATACCTTTATTAGGGAAGAATTTATAGTGAGAAATCTGATCTGAGAGGCGACAGAGGTCTGTGGGTCTTTCATCCTTTCAGCCTAGGTCTTAATGTTGGAAGTTTGGTTTTGTTCAAATCTGTGTTGGGGCACGTGAAAGAGAGGTCCTGCTGCTCCCCCAGGACACTCCCTGGCTCTGGTATCTGGTATATCTGGACATGTACTATTGCAGTGTCATTGCAAGGGGTGGTGCTGGCCCAGACAGCAAAGCTGCTGAGATGACTTGAAGTCTAGCAGTCCTGTCTTTGTTGTGCCTAATTCTGTGTCGGAGCCAGGGGAATCCTGCCAGCTGCGTATCTGATACTGTGGTGCTGCAAGAAGCATTTCTTCGTTTTGATTTTTCACTCATTTTAGCACCCATCTGATGTTCATGCCTCTGGAGAAAGGCATTAAAGCCCAGGAGAAAATATCATAAGAGAAGTCGCAGGAGAGAACAATTCCCTCTGGCTGTCCTACCTTTGACAGCCTTTCCTGCACGTGGAGCAGCCAGACGGACATTTGTCCCTGCAAACCTGTTATTTTAGCACTCAGTACTTACTTTTGCAGTCCATTGCTGAAAACTGAGGCGTGTCAACAAACAGGATTGATCACATCTCTTCTCCGTAGCTGGCTCCTCACTGCTGCTGTGTTACCTGTTAGGAGTCTTTTCTCATTAGCAAAAAAGCTGGAGCTCTTTCTCCTGACCTCCATACAAAGTGACATGGTGAGCTGTGGGTATCGTGGTTCGGGTGACACAAAAGCAGAGCTGCGAATTCCAGGCCTAGCCTGGTCCTTGTGCTCCACTGTCCTTCAGATCTCTGTCCAGGGCCTCTCTTGTCCTCCCAGCTCCAGCACTAAATATTAGAGCAGTGCTAATCAGCTGCACTTGTCGCAGAACGCTGGCAGCTTTCTGTAGCTTTCTGCCACCTGCTGAAAAGGGGACTTGGAAAGAAGGTTTCCTCCTTCCCTTGCTGCCTGCCTAAGCCTGAATGAGGGGCTCAGCTGGTGAAAAACCTGTTTTTCTTCAAGCAATTTTTCTTCCACAGAACTGTCTTCTCTGTCTCAAGGCCTGTGTTGGAAACAGCACGTTTTACTGTGTGGTCTCTGCCTGCAACAAGTAATGGCTGCCATGGTTTAACATGCTCCAGCTCTGCCATTGCCAGTTTTTGGCATGCTGTGTCTCTGCACCACTGTCAGGAATCCAACTGGATTTGTCTGTGCTGGACAGTCACCTGGTGGAAAGAAACATGCTGTTTTTTCACAGCTGGGGCACAGCCTATGGCCTCTCCAGTTCTCTACACCCCATTTGTCTCTGTCTGCAGGAACTTCTTGAGTTTTTGCTTTACAGAGGCAGCACTTCAGGGTTTTGGGGTACAGGAGTTGCTCTGACAGGATTAGGAACAGGGTTCCCTGGGCAGATGGGCTGTTTAGTCCAGCTAACTCAGCAGTGCCCATGGCTGCTGTGCTTGGAGTGAGATGGGGGTCCTGCCTATCTGCAGCAGGGCGCTGAGAAAGTGTCATTAGCTGAGAGGCCCAGTGGGGGAAGGTGTGCGTGGGGGGCTGCCCCCGGCCACCAGCAGCTCTGCCCTGCAGCCCCTTGCTCCAAGCACGGCAGGGAAGAGCAACACCGACCTCCTGCCCACGGCTGTGTGGCACCAGCATCTGTTGTCATGACAACAGGGTGTCACACCTGCAGAGCCGCTGTTCCGGGTACCAGTTTGTGAGCCGGATTTGTCAGATCATTGGTGAGGCGTGTGAGCCCCCGGTCACCTTGCTGGGAGGGGGATGATCTGCATTAACCATCTGATCAGGCATCAGCCCGGAGACACAGGAGTGACAGCAATTCCAAGCAGACAGGATTTTAAAACCCCGCAAGCATATTGTGTGTTGTAGCCTTGTGAGACAAGAAACAAAACCCTGTTCATCTCTACGCCGGGGCAAAGTCTGGATTCCTTCCCCAAATAGGTGCTGAAAAGCAGTGCTTGTGGCACCACCAGCCTCACTGCTGGCACTGGCCACCCAGGCATTGCTGAGAAGACCCCCTGTCCACTCCATCATTGCGAGGCACAGGGAGCACAGCTCAACCCTCTGCTGGGGGTTGCTTTTCTTTAACTAAAGATTTATGGTTGTTTACAAAGCACACAGTAGCCAACCCACCTGAGGTAGGGCCCAGAGCCAAATTGTGATCTCTAGCACTGCTATTTCGAGTGTGAGTTTGCAGCAGCAGCAGCTGTCAGCTGCACAAACATGTCCCTTTCCCGTTTCAGATTCTCTACAATAGCCAGAGTGTGGAGGTGGACGGCCACTCAATGAAGAAACTCATAAGTGACCTCCAGCCCGACACGGACTATTCTTTTGTGCTAATGAACCGTGGGAGCAGTGCTGGGGGGCTCCAGCACCTCGTCTCGATCCGCACTGCTCCTGACGTCTTGCAAAGCAAACCCATCGCCACAAACAAGTACATACAGGAAGGAAAATTCACACTCACCCTTCCCAAAGTGCAGACCACCGTGCCAGTTCGGTAAGTGCCGTACCTGGGTGGAGCAGGTTAGGGCTGGGGGCTAGAGGTAGGGAGGGAAAGGCAGGGCAGACCTCTGCCAACCTGTGGATTTTTTAACCTGGGACTGAATTTCCGAGCAGGCTCTGGGTACAGAGCCAGGCATTTACCCATAACATGGGTTCACGCTGTTGGCTCTTCTTGAGCAAATATTTATGTGTAATAAAATTAAGACAATTCTCTGATAGTTTGCCCTCACCCTGGTGGGTATACTCCAGATGCTACCAGCAAAAACACGGTTGAGGATCAGGAGGGACTTTCTCTGACACTGTATAATATCCTTTAAATAAATAATGCCTAAAGCCTCAAGGAGATTAAAAAAGCGAGTTTGTGGAAGTCTTATTCGTTACTGTGGGTATCCTTGTGCTGAAGCTCAATTCCCCCAGGGTTCTTGCTACAATCCGATTATATAAATGTCCTTCTCACAGCTCCTGCACCACCCTCTGGAACACAGTCTGTAGATCTTCATTATCCTAATGAGTGCTAACGGGAGTGTTCTCTTCTCTGGTGCAGCTGGAAAATGAGCTTTTTCCTTACTGAGCCCTTTTGTTTCTTGCAGGGCAGGGAAAGGAGCAGGTCACCCCTGAGATGCATATGGCACACGTCATTTGGTGACCTGCCAGAGGTTTAGGGTCCAATCTTTGTGCTTTCCTTCCTTCCCAGGTGGTACTACATCGTGGTTGTGCCGGCAGATCAGAGCACCAGCACCCCGACTGCTCGGTGGCGGACACCTGATGAGATGGAGCTGGACCAGGTAGGAATTGTAGCAGCTGCTGTGATGGAAGTGGTTCCCAGCACGCTTTCTCCAGGCCTCCTGGCAGCAGCATGGATGCAGTGACACCGATGCAGGCTGCACATCAGAGATGGGACTGTGGGATGGGTGTCCCCTTGGCCTTTCTTGGCTGGTGATAGTGTGTGGGAAGGGAGCTGGAGTCAAGCAAAGGAGGAGCCACCTCCCAGACTGTGCTCCCTTAGGAGACCACACTTCAGTGTCTCAGAGCTCTGACCAGGACAGATCTTGTCTCAGGTCATACAGTCCTTGCAGCCTCTCTCAGCTCATGCTGATTTTGCAAACAAGCCGAGAGAGAACGGTTTTGGTTTTGGTTTATTAAGCTGTTTTCCCAGGAAGCTTTTTCGTGTCTGGATAGGACCTAGGCCTGCAGTGTAGGTAAGGAGTTCACTCTGGTATCTAACAAAACCTGCAGAGGTCCCTTCACACTTGCTTGTTAAAGGCTCTCAGGGTTCACCAGCCTGTTGCCCCAAGATGCAGCTTGTTCTGTGCAGGAGTGCTCCAGAACCAGGAGCATGGAAGGTGTGCAGGTGTCAGGAAAGGTTTTCTGGGCCCTTTCTTCCCCACACACACCACCACCCCCAAAGCAAAAAAGAAAAATTCCACAAAGTCACACACAGAAAGATCATTAAGAGAACAAAGTTGCAAGCTTAAAGTACTCAGAAATGACAAACTGTAAGTCAGCCCTTATCTATATTTGCATAATTACAGTCTTTTCTATGAGGTCTCAGCTCACAATGTGTATTGGTGGATCTGTTCTGCACATGAAGCACAACTGTGTGATGGAGAAACACCATCCACAGGTCTCTTGCATCTTTTCATTGCAAGTTTTCCAACATCACAGATGTCACAAGAAATAGCAGACCAGGATGAGAAAGGATGGTTTGGTTTTGAGCTTTAGGTGTTTGAAAGCTATCAAGAGATCTGGTTTCTATCTGTCTCATCCAGCCTCAGGCAAGTGATCTGAACCAAAATTTTCATTAGAAGCCAGTTGCATGTTGTGATTTTTTTTGAGTGCTCTGTTTGAGATCGTGGAACCTCATTTGCAAAGCCTAAGCATCCCCAGCTGCAGAGAAAGTCAATAGGAGCTGGATACAACCAGTGCTGTAAAGAAAATACTGAGGTTTCTTTAAAAACAAAACAAGCTGATGTCTTTTCAATTTGACATTCAGAATTATTGGACATTTTTTTACGTTAATGTCTCTGCGTGTCTGTTCTCTATGTGTAAAATTAGGATAATCGCTTTCATCTCACCTCATATGGGTGTTGGGAAGATAAGATCATTAACGTTTGTGAAGCACTTGTAATATTATAGTGATCAGCACCATAGAAAAGCCCATGAGGAAATTATTAATTTTGTCTTCAGAGCTGAATTTGAATAGTAAGCAATAAACAAGGCGTCAAGCTGCATAATGCAAAGAAGAAAACAAAATGTGGAATATCTGCCCTTTGATTAAGCACTGTCTGTCCTGTGTATTGAACAGAGCAGGGGACTTGGAGAAAAGGAAGTCTGTGACCATGCAGTCAGGGCTGCAGCGTAACGCACGTACGCAAGGCAGCTGAATTAATTTTGCACAGGCAGTATTAATTTTCTAATTTTTCAGAATCTGAACTTTGCAAGCCTAGCAGTCTTTTGGTGCAGTCTTTTGCTGTGTGATACTCGTATAAGTGGCAGAAGCCTCCAGCAACCTCAGTCACAACTGGAGCCCTGTGGCTTCACGCCTGTGCAAGTAGAGCTGTGCTTTGTGCCCCAAAGAGCTCTGCTGTGATCTCAGCCAGATAGAAGAGATGGGTGTAGGGAGCAAACTCCACACTCCAAAGACTATCCTTCTGCCTTTTCCTCCAGCAGTTACAGGGACATTTCTGTAACTGAGATTTCTCCATCCTTCTTTTTTTTTTACTTTTCCTTTTTTTTTTTTTTTGTTGTTGTTGTTGTTGTTGTTGTTGTTTTTTGGTGATATTGTAATGACAAGCTGTAGCTTTCCTGAATTACTCTGAGTATTGGTAAGAGGGCAAGGATGGTCTGTTGATGGCAAACTGTAGGGGGTTTTTTACTTTCTTACCCAGCTTTTCCTTTTCAGAGAGAGTGAGCTCAGCTCAGCAGTGTGGCTTTGTGTGCACATCACTCTCCCCAGACCTCTGATGTTCCCCATCTGCCCTGACAGAATTGCACTGATACATTTCTGTGTGAAATGTATTTCATGCCTCCTTCTTTGAATTAGAATTTCTCTTCCAAACCTGATATTAATTTTCATTCATTGCAAAAAAAAAACCTTTAAACATTTGAGAATCTTCTTAGCAGTGCAATTGAATTTTTGTGTGTTTATATCCTTTTTCATGAATTTGTGAGTATGAAATTTGCCGTTTTTACTCTGAATATCCCGTGAAATCTGTTACCATTCTTTGTGATTTCCACAAAAGCTCTGCCTGCAGCACAGCAGCAGGTGAGATACTGAGGCACTGACAGAAGGGAAAGACGTGGCAAATGTCGCTTTTTCCCTGTACGTCAGCATCAGCTGTAATTCATGTCCAGCATCTGTAGAGAGTGTGATTTGCTGTCCAGACCAGTATTTGGACCACAGAACGTGGCCTGGTTCCCTTGCAGCCCATTAACTCGAGGGGACAGCCACAGTAAGGCTGTTTCAGCCTTGGCATTCACCATGCCAGCTTTCCAGGACTCAGGATTCTCCTTAAGCTGCGATCCTGGTGGAGGTGCTTGCAGTGGGGGTCTGCTGACATGCTCCAGCAATGCCTGAATGGATGACACACACCTCTTGTTTCTTAGTACCACCACATCCAAATCAAAACCAGTATCTTCTCCTCCCTTCCCTCCCTCTGGCTGAATCCTTCAGCCAGTGAGATGACAGTGTAAGGCGGTGACACGCTGGGCAAAGCAATAGTGATGCACCTTGTTTGTCCCCAGTTGCTGGAGGCCATAAACCAAGGGAGTCAGAGCAGGCGCCAGCGACGCCAGGCAGACAGACTCAAGCCCTACATTGCTGCCCAAGTGGATGTGCTGCCCGAGACCTTCACCCTGGGGGACGAGAAGAACTACAAAGGTTTCTACAACAAGCCTCTGTCTCAAGACTTGAGCTATCGCTGCTTCGTGCTGGCCTCGCTGGAGGATGGGGACACGGTAAGGACTTTGTGTGGGGGGTGGGCACAGCCTGTCCCAGCAGAGCTGAGGTGGGCTCAGGGCAGGCAGGGGGAGCAACTGCTGCAAGCTGCTGTGGGAGTTAACATGATAGATGGTGTAAATGTCACGTAGGTTCTACATAACAGATGAGAGTGGAGGGCAGTGTCAACACACACATTCTGCACAAGCTTGGTTGTGGCTTGCCTGGCTGTGCTCAGAGCAGAGCTTGACACGTGGTTGAGGTGGGGTGGGTCCTCGTTCTGCTTTGGTTCAAGTAAGTGACTGTGGAAAACAGCCCATGAAATCTTACCCTTCCCAGCAGCTGCTGAGACTGCAGTGAACAGGATGTTCCCTTGCAAACCTGCCCTCACCAGCCCTTCTCTGCCCGGAATCTCACCTCCAGGTGACATCTGCACTAGCAAACCTGCCTCCCATGGCAGTGGGTCGTCAGCAGGGCAAAGGTGCATGCTTGCCTGCTGTGTAGGCATTCCTGCTCCTGCATCTCTCCTTGCCAAAGGCTGGCAGCATGCTGCCAAGCACACAGGGCCTGGGCATGTGAGCAGGAAGGGGAGTAGCTGATGCAATGAGCAGGGAGCAGAGCAGCAAGACCTGTGTATCACTGTCCAGCTATAAACACAGAGGGCAGGAGTGGTGGTGGCAGCAGTGTGTAAATAATGGAAATAATAGAGATGCACGGAATCCTTTGGTCAGCTTCCAAGCTGTGGCTTCCTCCCTCAGCCTCATTTGCTTGTAAGGGCTCATTAGGGCTGGTCGAGTTCTTCATTAGTCATCCAGCTCACGTGTTCTTGTGGCAAGATGTGCACACTGGTGAGGGAAGGAAAGTCACAGATTAACAACAAGGTAAGACAGAGGCCTTGAGATGAGCTATCCTGAAAATCCCTGTCAAGAAGAGATGACCTTAACTAGTTGATCCCAACTATAATCATCATCTCCTCACTAGCGTAGATCTGCCACAGCCCTCCAGTGAACCACCAGGCAGCAGCTGTTATACCACTCCTACAAATCTCCTATATACCCTGCTGCTGCAGACCACCTTTCTGTATCCCCTGCTGCATCACATCCATTTTAGTTTGGAGTATGAGGCATTCTGTCCAAGGCTGTGCACTGTCTCCCCCACCCAGCTCCTCTGAAATTGCGTGCTGTGTCTCTGGTGTCAGCAGGCGAGCATAACATTGCCACTCTTCAAAGGCAAAGGCAGTGTGGTTGAAACACCATCTCTGGGAGCAGGGACACCTGCACCTCTCAGTCTGCCTTTGGAAATGCCACTCAGGTAACAGTCCTTCTGATCTCTTCTGCTTCTGTCTTCTCCTGGAAGGAGACGCCTCCAAAGTGTGTCTGCAAAAATATGAATTATGAATGTTTGCCCCTTGCACAAAGCTTTGGAGATGGCCACACGTGTTACCTTGCTGCATGGGTCATCATGCTCCTTCCTTCCCTCCCCTCCACCAATGCACCCTGACCTTTCTGGGTAGGCACAGGCAAAGCCTTTGTGTCTTCCTCGCAGAGGAGCCACTTGCCCATGCAAAGGGGAGCCTCAGGCCTGCTGCTCCATCCTCTAAACACCAGTACAGTGTTCTCTTGTCCCTGCCATGCTCAGAGCTCAGTACCTGACTCCCTGCCCTGTTGTTTGAACCGGACAATGGGCTGTGGCAATACGCGGATGGGTCGTAGTGATCCTGTGCAGCTTTCCTCTAGGAACAGAACTAAACCAAGAACTGGCAGGTATTTCACAGGCATTGAAACAGGGCCTCGTAGTTTTACAGACAAACTGGCAACCACTCCCCATCACTTTCCCCCAGACAGCAGCTTCTCTGCTGATAAATCTGAGGATAGCAGCTAGGATGCTGCACTGGTGTGGACTGCCAGAAGGATGTCCCAGATAAGAGTATTTTCTGTACTCCACACGTTTGAAATCAGGCTGGCTGGGATCAAGGGCACCTGTGAGAGAAGATCAAGATGTGCATTTGTGGGACACCAGCACACTTGATTTTTCCCTTTCTTCTCCTCACATATGTGCAGATATGAATTGCAGGTTTAAACTTCGACCTTAAAGCAGGAGATTTATAGATCCACAGGAACCTCTTCAATGACCTAAACTTTCTATGGCAGGAGCAGAGTGCTTCTGGCTCCTTAATGCCGGGCAGCAGGTGCTGCTCAAAAGCCACAGGCATGGAACTGATACGGCCCTGGTCCTCTCTAATAGGGGGAAAGGATTTCTTTTTGCAGCATTTAACCCTTCTGACCCAGCAGCACTGAGCTGTGAAGGTACAACACTGCTCCATAAGCCTTAGCAACAGCAGCAGAACAAGGTGCAGTGTCATTTTTCTGCAGGAACGGTTTGGGTTCTCTGTTAATTCCATCTTGCAGGTGGGGCTAGAAAACTGTCCCTTCAGGTTAGAAATCACGGGGCTGCCAGCTTGCAGAAGTCTCTGGAAAGGAACCTGTAAGAATGAGCCTCTTTCTAAGGTCTATTTAGATGCAACATCAGTTCTGTCATTTCATTCCTTTAAGAAAACCGCCTAGCCCAGCAGGGGTTTTCCTAATATAGCCCTGTCCTGGAGAGATGTGTTGATATCAGCACAGCAGGTATTATAAACCACTTAGGAACCATCAGCCAGCCCCATTGTGCAATTGGTTGGGATTCAAAACCTTGTGATTTGGCTCTCGGAGAATCCAGGGCTGGCAAGCGGCTCTTAGCTGAGCTGCTCGAGTTTGGCACCTCCACGTCGGGTCTGCCAGCCACAAAGTTGATGGCACTGGGAACATTTCACACCTGGGAAGTTGCTGGCAGTGAGAATGTTTCACACCAGGAAGAAACTGTTGCAACAGCATGACCTCCGCTGATGCCAAGGGAGGGAGTAGCTCATGGTATGTTGCTGAGGTTTGAGAAGCACGATCCTTCCCTGCAAGCCAAAGGCAAGGGCAAACTCCTTTATTTCAGGGATGTAGCTGCTGCCTTAGCATAATGGATGCTTGCTTTTCTCTCCCTCTCCTGCCTGTGCTGTTCAGAAGAGATACGCAGCCAGCCCCTACTCGGATGAGATCGTGATGGAGGTGGCTTCAGCAAAGCAGCAAGAAGAACCAGAGATGCTCTGGGTGATGGGACCTGTCCTGGCCGTGATATTAATCATCATCATTGTCATTGCTATACTCCTCTTCAAAAGGTGAGATCCAGTCCTGGACACAGCACTTACGGCATGAGGACTTGAGGTGCTGGCACCTTCAAGACCTTCCTTGTAACCTTCACATAGGGGGTGCTCTGATAGGCAGTCCTTGGTGGTCATGGGGAGGAGGAAGGTGTCTGCCTGGCACAGCAGAAGGCTGCTTTATAAAGAGAGCAGAAGAGCTGGAAGGGCTGGGTATGCAGAAGGTAGTTAAGATCAGCCCCAGGATACAGAGCTGCTGTGGATTCTGGAAACGTGAGCAGTGTGACAGAGGAGAGCAGCTTTGTCCCTAAAGCCAGTCTGACTGCTCTCTGGTCACACAGCTTGGATTGGCAGCCTTGGGAACTTCTCTAGACTGGTTTTCTGTGGAAATTGTCTGCTAGATGTCTGGCAGGTGCCCCCACTGCCATGAATTTTGACTGAGGAACATGATCTTGGTGGTGAGAACAGGACACAGGTGTGCCAGGCTAGAATCAGAATGGAGCTCTCTTATGGAATCCTCTCAGTCCTGACTACGGGATCAGAACCATCCATACACTGTACTCCCTTTAGAAGCAAACACCTGCTTTTGCCTGGCAGAGCAGTGCTGCTAGAGCTGTAACTGTAGTGTGAGATGATTGTTTAGTCCTCCAGAGGAGCCACAGGTTGCATTTGCACGTGTTGGCGTAGCCTGTTCAATTACAGTAGGTCATTCTCTATCAGCTCAGCTCTAAGGTTCTGCTCCTCCTGGGCTCTCTATTAACATATGTCTCTGTAGCTGGGGAAGGGAGATGGCTTTGTTGTCTGATTAAATGGAGCTCTGCTGTGCATGTGCAGTCAGTGCCTTTCTGTGTCAGTGATCATCTCCTTTCTTCTCTTCCTGCTTTTCCCTGGATCTAGTAAGCAAGAAAGGTATGAATCCATTTTATCTTCTTGTTTTGCTAAAATATCAAGTCTATTTCTCTTTTTAAAAATCAAGCCCGAAGCTACTAAGGGGCTTCTTTGTTTTCGGGAGTATGGAGCATGCCAGCCCTAGGAGTTTACAAAGACTTTGCTTCCTCAAAGGTATCAGCCTCCTAGCAGTTGTCAGCCTCTTACAGCTCTCAGGGAGAAGTTCCAACGTAAAGACTTCCCAGATTGTTTTTGCAATTAAATTAAAAACAACAGAAGATGTGGCAACACCAGCAGTTAAAGGGGTTCCTTTGTTTCCCCAGTCACTTCAGACTGAGAGCTGTTCCATCAAGAATGTAGGTGTATTGTTGCAGTCTCTAATGAGGAAGCTTTGAGGCAATATCAGGGAGCTGTAAGAAACAGCAGGTTTGGTGGTCTTTAATGAGAGAAGATGCCCCAGAAGGGATTTCTGTACCAGGGCCCTATAGGAGATATTGCCACCTTGGCTTAGCTTAGCACGAGGAAGCTCCAGCCTGCAGTGCCCAGACCTGACATCCATGGGCATCCTAGCCCATGGAGCAGCAGCATGTCCCCTTCCAGCACCATATCCCATTCCAGCACCACCTGCATGCTCAGGGTAATGCTGTGGGTTTGGCTGTCCAGCCTCTCTTTGGAGGCATTTTCCCTCGAAGGTATCTGTGTGTCATATTCACAGTGGCAGATCTGCAATGGGAAGCAGAGCATCAGTGGATAGCTTGAGATCTGCAGGATGGCTTAGCAGTTGCCTGGACTAGGCTAATGAGAGAGAGAGACAAACTTTATTTACATGCTGTGCCCATTCCCAAGAAAAGCTGGCCCACTTTGCTTGAGGGCTCAGCAACTGGTACACAGCAGCACATTGCACATCCTGCTGTGCTCCTGATAGGAGAAACAGTGGTTTATTTGTTTGTCATGTATTTTCCCTTCTTTCTATCAGTGCTCTCAGTCTTTCAGGCTCTTTTGTCTCAGTCTAGGCAGCTGGAAGGCTTCTAGATGTTGAGATGCTTCAGAGTAGTGTAAGACTCTTCTGTGTGTTGGCAAAGTGTCAGGGTCAGCACAGACTTAGAAGAGAGTACTGATGTCCTGCCCTGCCCCACACCCCTCTCCACTGCTTGGGTATATCCACCATATTTTTAACCTACAGCAAGTAGTGGGACTTAAACATTCACTAGAAACTCTTCTTGCAGTATTAGGTTTTCCTTAATATTCACTTGTCCACTGTTTGATTGGATCTGTCCCTGCTTTGCCTGTGAATTCCAGCAAGAGCCTGAGGTGGTGGCATCGCTCTAGGCATAAATATAGCATGAAGAGGCAACATTGTATTTTATTGTTCCATTAATACACGCCTTGGGTGCCTTCAACCATTCAAGACATGTATTAATGGCCCAATAAAACACACCCTGAAGAGCCTTTACACTATTATATTATAGCATTCTGTATTTAAATATTTCTAATACTTGAAAAAAAAAATTCATTATATCCTTCCACTACAGGAAATAGTTCCTAGAAAGAGTAGGAGGAAACAACATCTGCATTTCCTCTAATAAATATTATGCAGAATACCATATTTCAAAGTGCCTCACTAATCAGACATCTGACATTGCTTACATATGATCTTTCCTGTTTCATGGATGGGAAATTGGAGGCATGGAAGATGACGTGACTTGCCCTGAGCCCCAGGGAGCCCGGGATGGAGCTGAGTATCTGGGACGCAGGACCCAGACTCCTTCCCAGGATGGTTCATGCCAGTCTCTGCCAGAGCTCACTTGCTTGTTTCTGCCCTCTCTGTCCATAGGAAAAGGGCACACTCCCCCTCTTCCAAGGATGAGCACTCCATTGGCCTGAAGGACTCGCTCTTGGCCCACTCCTCTGACCCAGTTGAGATGAGGCGACTCAACTACCAGACTCCAGGTAAGGAGCAGCTCACCTTCTTGCATCCTGCCCCCTCTAGTTCCCTTCTGCCATGTCCCTGTGCCAGAGATGGAGTTGCAGTCCTTCCCACCCTCCAGCAGCTCCACACTCTCTCAGTCACAGTGGCACAGAGGGAGCTTTAGACCGAGGATGTCCAGGTGTCTGTTGTGTGGGTTGCAAATCCTTCTCCCTGGCCCTGTGACTGCAGGCCTGCAAGGCTGGGGAGCCTGGGTGGGGCCAGCCTGTTGTGTGGTGTGTGTCAGACATTCTGTGAAGCTCACTGCAGTCGTCCTGAGCCGGGAGGAGCCTCCACGCAGTTGGGAGCGCCCGTACCTGCAGCAGTCTGGGGCTCAGTGCCCAGCACCACTGCTGCAGTGCTGGCCACATGGGCTGCATCTGGGGGAATCAGGAGGTACAGAGCCCTCGTACTGCTGAGAGTGTCCCAGCAGCTTCATCCTGGCATCTTTGGTGTACTGACTCTCCTGCTCTGCTTGGCTGAGGGTGAAGAGAAGAGTTACCTGCAGACTACATGGAAGGGTACTGCTGGTCAGGGTGGTCTCAGTGCAGAGGATGATGGTTCAGTAGAAGTCATTCTCTGCCTGCTGCTTTCACTGGCCTGGGGTGCCTCGGGCTGTAGCTGGTTTGCCAGACAATGGAGGCAACTGTACTTCACACTGCAGAAAGGTCTTGTGCTGCTGCTTTGTGCCTGCACATCTCTGATGGCACCGAAAGCACAGTACCTGACATTGTAGTGATCAGAGACAGGCTCGTCCTGACTCGTTCAGAGCCTTTCAGAGAGTCCAAGTCCTACATGAACTGAGGGAGCGCCTGGGCTTTTGTGATGGAGGGAGCAGTTCAGCAGTAAATGAGGTGCATACAGCTCTCTTCTAACTTGCAGCTCCTCCTGGTCTGTAACCTACTTTCTTTTTCCTCCTGCTGCTCATTCATCTAAGAGCTTTCATCTAACAGGAGAGTTTTGGAGGGACTGTTTCCTGATGTAAAACTGCTGTGTCTGGCAGTGGGGGCAAGAGGAGCCTTTCCTGTTGCCACTCAACAGCAGTCTGACTCACACCTGGGGTGAGTTTCACCAGCACATCATCTTCTGTGCTGGTGCAGCTGTCAGAGATCCATAGTTAGTGCATCTCCCGGGCAGAACCGATGGCAAATCTCAGGGATGGGAGGCAGCCACAGCCTGGCAGAGCTGGCACGTTAATTGGCCACAGCACAGGCCAGCATGGGAGGAAAGTGCTGTGGGGAGAAAGGAAGGCACCTGTGCCAGAGGAAGAACATCTCAACAGGGAGATCACTGGGAGCAGCACTAAGGAAGGGGGTCACACCCAGTCAGCAACAGCGTGCAGCTTCCTGAGGAGGAGCACAGTGTTGATCAGGGCTACTCCAGGACAATTATGCCTGGGGACAGGCCTCTGTTACATGTCTCCACATGGGCACAAGAGCCATCTTTGCTGTGTGCTCGTGGTTTGCATTGCACAGAGGATTGTTACAGGTCAGGCTTGTGTCTGCTCCCGTCTCCAGCAAGACTGGGGTGTTTGCAACAAGGACATCCCTTGCTAGAGCTATAGCAAGGGTCAGGAGTTGCCATCAGAGAGAATAGAGGTCTGGGAAATTTTCTTTTCCCATCTGTGCCTAAGGATAAGCCAAAGATGCTGGCTCATTTGGTGAGTTTGCAGAGCTCTCTGGAGAGGCAAAAACAAGCCACAGTGCCCAGTTCACTCGAGACAGCAGCAGGAGCCTGGGACACTGCCAGACAATGCTGCTCCACCACGACACAGCACTGTGTCCTCCTCCCCTTCTCTCCTCTGCATCACTTGTGGGTCTCTGAGGGATGGAAGTGGGTGTTGTGCATGTAAAAGTGACTGTTCCAGCTCCTGATGAGCTTGTCCTCGTTAACAAGGCACATGAAAACCACCAAGCCCAGTGGGTCCATGCTGTTGCCCCTGTCACCCTCCAGAGGTTGAGGCAGTGCTGTGTGGATGTGTTGACAAGAGGTGCTGGCCACCAGCCCTGGTAGCTCCCTGCTGGAGCATGCTGAGCAGGGACAACTTGTTTAATGCATAATTAATTGGGCTACTGTTATTAAATATTAAGCTTTCTTATTTTTGTGGTTTCCACTTCAGACAAGGGTTTTTCCCCCCTGTCATCCTGCCTGTACTAATGTACTGCTCTGCCAAGTCACTGAGAGGATCCAGGACCGGGCAGTGTCCCAATACACCATGAAATGAGGCTGAGTTGTGCTGCTGCTGAGCTGCGAGCGAGCTGGAGGCTCAGGGACGCTGAGCAGAAGTTGCTGGGGCTGAGTGCAGTCCTTGTGGCCTCCAGCCAGCACAGATGCCACCTGTACCTGCCATCCCCTGGCTCGTGCTGGCTCCCCGGGGACACAGGGCTGTGGCCAGTGGTGTGCAGTGAGAAGTGTAGCTCTTGGTGTCATGTGAAGACCTGTGTGCTCACTGCCCTGCAAGTAGCTCCAGCTCCATGTGTTTGCCATCGGGGGATGGCACTGGCCAGGGCCAACAGCCCAGTGTGCAGCAGCCAGCTGGAGAGCAGGCCCCTGGGCCAGGCAGTCAGTCCTGTGCAGGAGGGAGGTTCCCAGTGTTGTGGCAGATGGTGCTTTCCTTTGCACCTTCATCTCTTTGTCTTTCCATTTCTGAACCCCTGCGATGATGACTAAAAGCTAATGGGATTTCTGTTCTTGCCCCATTTCTTTTCTTTGCAGGTGCCAGTGTCGCCTGTTGCCCGAATATCTCAAGTTAGTTTTAACTCCTGTTTTTATCTTATGACACCTTTTGCTTTTTCTTTCACTTTCTCTCTCGTCTCTGTAATTTTTGTTTCAATGTCATGAAGGTCACCCTCACCCACAGCAGACTGTAAAATGGCAGTGATTTCACTTTCTGACATGCTGTGTGGGGGCCAGGCTCGGTACTGCTCACACGGCACTACAGCAGCTCACCTCAGCACAGGGCAGAAGGAAAGGGCTGCCAGGAGGCTTCTGCAGCAGCCCATTGCCTGCTCCCAGGGCACCTTGCCCCTCAGAGTGGTATGCCAGGCTCTGCCATGGCACCAGGCCTGCAGCTGACCCTGTGTGGGGACAGAGAACTTTGGCCGTTCTGGAGGGGGTGACCAGCCAGAAACCCCAAATGGACAAATCTAAGGGTGCTCTTCAGCCCAGGGGTTGAACACACTCCTGTCCTACCTTGGGCAAACTGGTTTCTCCAGGCTGGCTGGGCTGCTATGTCACAGAGTTAGGCAGAACATAAACTAAGGCGCACTGATCATCTCTGAACTGCTGTGCAGTTGTTCTGCTTGGCAGTGTTGGCACTGGTTTCCCAGGCACAGGGGGACTTACTGCTCTAGAAGGTTGGATGGAGTAGTACCAGCCTGTGGGTGGCACTGCCCCTTGATCACTTGTCTTCTGAGCTCTAAGTTCACCCTCAAACAGCCATGAAAGCGTAGCCTCCCTGCTGCTGGATGTGCAAGGCATCTGTGTGCAAACAGGAGTGGGGGAAGTATGTGGGATAAATACTTCCCCCAGGAGCAGAGCCAAGGGCTTTGCAGTCTGCGGCCCTGCAGGCATTGTGAGACCTCTGAGCCCTTCTAGCCTGGTGGAGAGCTCACTGTCCTCTTGCCAGAGCAATTGGAAGAGCGTGTGAAAGTCCTGGCAAAGTGTACAAATCTCCATTTTGCCCTGCAGTGGCAGTTGTTCCAGGTTCACCGTAATGGGATTCCAACCACCTCTTTCTCCCCATCTGCCCTTGCAGCTCTTTTGTTGCTGCAACACAACCTTAGCGAAACTACAAGTTTGAAGAGACCCCATTGTATTTCTCAGTACCTGAGGATGAGGGTCTGCAGCTCTGCTGTGACCCATGCCATACTTTGTACATAACCATGGTGGGATAAGCAGGTACTGTGGTTGTGTTCCAGTCTCTTCCTTCTTCCAGCCCCACACTTCTGCCTTGGCCCCTGATGTTGTTCATCAGTAGCAACTCTGCAAAGGCTGCCCCTGAGCTACAGCCTCAGAGCTCTGTCCAGTGGCAAACAGAGGGCCATTTGCAGGAAGACCTCAGCACAAGGCAGCAGAGGGATGTTTCCTTCTCGATGTGTCCGTGTGTTCTCATGCCATCCGTGGATAGCTCTGCACTGTCAAGTGATGGCAGGATGAGTGTGTGCTGGATCAGGTCTTGCCTGTGTACAGATGTCAGGTGCTTTATGCAGAGGTCTGAGGTGTAACACTTCCATGTTATCACCTCGTGACTTGTCACCACTGTGTCAAATGCCTGTACCCAGCCTGGGGATTGCTCCATCACCTCAGTGGCCCATCACTGCCATCTGTGGTGGTGTTCAGGCTCCTGAGAGATTGAAAAGCTCCTGGCTGTGCTCCAGCCTTTCTCCCTGAGTGTGAGTCAACAGCTTCAGCCTATTAATAATCATTATTACCCATGTGGGGTTTCTGGGAAACCCACAGAGCAGGCGATGGAGTCACGAGCCTTGGGATTTGGATGAGGTGTTTCACAACCACGTTCCTGCCAGTTCAGCATCTCAGCATCAGAGAAGGAGGTTGTGATGGTTGAGCCCTGAATCCCAGGGATGTAGTAGGGCTCCTCCCAATCCCACATGCACACCACCACAGTACCTGTCCCCTGAGTGGGATCTATGGGATCCCCTCCTCTGGGCCTGTCCCCTGAGCAGGGCTTTGGCTGTGCCCAGGATGAGCCATCCTGCCTTAGACAGGACAAGACTTCTGCCATGGCTTGAGCTTCATGCCAGCTCACAGCAGCCTCCTAAGAGATGCTGGAGGGCACATCACTGCACATGGTGCCTTGCACAAGCCAGCCCAGAGGAGCTGAATTTTGGGCCCTGAAGCTGGCTCTGCCTCTGGAGCATCACTGAAAAACACTTGAATTATGCATCTGCAGGCAGAGCTGCTCCTCAGCTCTCACAATGTTGCACAGTGTCCGACAGGGGAGCAGCCATTGCTCCTCCATGGGGCCCTTCTCATCTTTCCCTAGCTCCCTGGGGACTGGGGCAGCATCTGCCTGCCCAAAAAGCTGTGCACACGCACTGCAGAGGTTTCATCTGGAGCAGGTCTGGGCGAGTTTCTTTCTGGCTAATGCCATTGTTAGGGCTAAGCAAGAGGATCAGCCTCAGCCCTTGGTGGTGAGAGCACCAGAGGATCAGTGTGTTCAACTTCAGCCCACATGAGAGCCCGGGAAGCGCAGTGACAGCGTATCCTTGGGCTGTTCCTGCCAGGGGCTGTCCTGAGCCCCTGCCCGCTGCGTGGCCTGCTCTGTGTGCCCGGTGGCTGTACTGTCCTGGCTTGCTCACCCGGTCATGCCCATTCTGCACATCACCTTTCTGTTGTGTTCACCGAGCCGTGTGCTCTGACAGTGTGTGCCGCATGCCCCGTGACCCCGTCGACCTCCCATCCATCCTGCCCGGCGCTTCACATAGTCACACGTGTCCGCCTCGCACCCACTTCTTGGGTTTGCTGTGCACGAGCCTTCCTTGGCCGTGCAGAGCCATAACCTCTCCCTCCTCCCTCCTTGTCTCACTTGCAGGCATGCGTGACCACCCCCCCATCCCCGTGACAGACCTCGCCGACAACATCGACCGGCTGAAGGCCAACGATGGGCTGAAGTTCTCCCAGGAGTATGAGGTGAGTGTGGGAGCGGGACGGGCTGCGGGGCAGAGTGGTGCTGGCCAGGACCCCCAGCAGAGAGGGCTTGATGAAAGCTGAGCTGTGCCTCCCCTGCAGCAGCACAGCCTGGCAGGCCCCACGCCAGCCCTGGGAGCCTGCCAGCATTCCCTGCCAGCCCCAGAGCGGTGGGAACTCGCCTCGAGCAGTTGAAGCATGGCTGGTACAGGGAAGAGGCCTTGCAGCAGAAAGCACAGCAGCCTGCCATGCTCCCACCATGGTTACAGCCTTAGGAGTGAATGGGAGCTCATGTCTGCCTGCCTGGGCTATTGCTGATTACTTTGTTCTGCTCTGTGAGGGCTGCTGTCCATCCAAGTCGGCTGAGGTATTTCAGTCCACAGCATCCTGTGCCCCTCCACTTCCATCTGCATTCAAAGCTTTGTTCTCTGCACCATCCTCTGATGCCAACAAATATGCGTTTGAGTGTTCATTCCTGCTTTCCCTGTCTAATCTCCCCCTGAACGCTGTTGGACTGTGCTGGCATTAGCCTGTGCCATTCAGCATTTCTGCCACCAGAAACTCTGCTGATGTCCCACTGCCCTGGAGTAGTCCCAGCTCCCCTCCCTGCACAGAGCTCTCTCTGCCCTACAGCGCTGAGCTGCAAACTCACCTACATCACTGCATCATGCTCCTGCCCTGGTCTGTATCTCTGGTGGAGCCCCTTGGCAGGTACTGTGTGCACCCTGTGTGAATCCCTCCATCCTGCACTGCACCTTTCCCAGCCCAACCTCCTCCATCCCTGTCCTCCCCAGAGAACAGCTTGCCAAGGGGCTGCACACATGGAGGGGCAGCAGCTGACCTGTGTGAGGGCTGCCTTGCCTTTCCAGCACTCTCCAGGCTGGGTGATTGGGTTGAATCTGTGTAAAACTGTGAAAGGTTCCTCTGCCGCCATGAGAGCAGCAATGGCAGGATGATGTTTTGCTGTGCTTACATGCAGGACTCTCTTGAGCTGCAGGAGACCTGTAAATAAACCTTCACTACTATTACAGAGGGAATAAATTTAGGAAGTGTTCTTTGCATGTGTTATCGCTTCTGTCTGAATTGTTATCTGCCTGTGCCTGTGGCCTCCCCTTCCTGCACCATACCTACACTGATTCATGAGATGAGATCAGAACATTTGCCCACGAGGTAGGATTATATATGCCAGGAAAAGGAAAGCAGATCTCTATGTTGAGAAGGCAAGGGACGAATTCCAGCTAGTTCAAAGGGTGTGCTGTGTGTATCCGAGGAAGGCACAGAGCTCTTTTCCGCTTTGGGATGCCAAGATGAGGGCTTTGGCATCCCTCTGCATTCAGCTGTCTGAACCAGAGAGGTGAGCTACAGCATTCCATTGCAACTTGGGAAATGTTTAAAGGAATAATGTGCTTCCCTTGCAGCTACCTGGGTGTTCATGTCTGTCCTGCCAGTGGTGCCAAGGTGTGCAGTCATATCTGTCTGCCTTGGGCTTTTTGTTACCAGTCCAGCTGAAATGTTAAGCAGGGCTGTCCACAGGCAGGCTGTGGCTCTGCTGCACGGTGTGGATTTGGCAGGATCCATTGTCTGTGCACTCCCATCCTCACACCAGGCCTGTGCTCATTAGAGCCTGCAGTGTAATACTGAGCTGTGGGAACTGTTTTGGAAAAAATGAGCATTAAGTAAATTCTCTTAGCTGCTTTCATGAGCCTCTCTCTTCTCATTTCTCTTTCTTTAGAATATCATGGCTGGTTGAGAGCACCAATCAGTTGTACTTCTCATGTTGAAGCAGCTATTAAGTAGCTGATTGTTGCATGTAATTTTTTCCCCTGGATTCTGCAGTGTTTGACTCCTCATCAGCTGGAAATTAATGAACATGACAGGCTCATACAGTGTTTGACACTAGGATGGACCCCAAAGCAGAAGGGGTTGCCCCTTGTTGGCATGTGGGGATCAATACAATTGTTTCCCATTTGAAATGCCAGTGAGAAGAATCCTGGACCGAGTTTGCAGAGAACAGCAGCTGCCTGTGCAGGATTGCTGCTGCAGTGGGTCTGCTCTCCTCCTGCTCCCTGTGTGCGTGGGCAGAGCAGCAGCTCCCTTTGGGGCCTGACACAGGAGGGCTGGAGGGCAGGATGGGCACAGCATGTGCTGCTGAGTAAGGGAATCTGCAGAGTGGATGCAGAAATAGCTGAGGTGGGAGGGGAACAGGCTGTGCAGCCCCGTGGGAGCCCAAGACAGGAACCACACTTTGGCACATTCTGTGCATTTGCAGTAAGTGGTGATGCAGTCCCTGGGACTGTGTGAGCCCCAGACCTTAGACAGAGCTGAGTGGTGACCCAGCACTTAGGGAGATGGAAGCCCTGACCCTGTTCCCCATGGCATGGTAGTGCTGCCAGACTGGGCATAGCACCACTGAGCAGGGAGACCCAAGGGAGGAAGGCGTTGCAGGTGAACCCCCAAGGCCCATTTGCTGTTTGACTGTGCTTCGGAATAGTTGAATTTTAAGTGTTTTTGCAGAGTAGCATGTCAGCCTAACATCTCCATGGGGTGCAGGGCTGTTTATAGATGGCTCGTGTTCCAGGAGCAGTGGCACCACAGGCAGAGAGCAAATATTTAACAGCACTTTTAACCACTGAGTCCAGCTGGCCCGGAGCCATCAGTCTGGGGCTTGCCTTGGTTGTCCAAGCAATAGCAGGGTAACCTAGACACAGGTGACACAAAACAAGACCTGTCACCACCTCGCCACACGTCTGGGAAGGGAGCACAGAAGGGTGGCAGAGATTTCTCACAGCTACCTGACCTCCATTCCCACGGGTCAGAGAACAAATAATATTGCTCACACCGGTTTGCCACCCCGCGTGGCCGAGCAGCCCGTGCGACAAAGCCAGCGCAGAGCAAGCTGTGCACTGGCTGCAGCCAGAGCAGGGTCACGAGCTGAGGGCCAGCCCTCTCCCCTAGTGCCTGGGAGCCATCCCAGCTGGAGCTGCTGGTACCCCTGGTGCGACAGGAGAGGCTGGAGTGCAGGTGCTGGGAGCTGAGCCGGCTGCAGACACAGTTAAGTGCTGCCAGCTGCTCTGGTGTGGGGCTGAGCACAGCCCCACTGTGCTCCCCGGGCACACAGCTGCTGCCAGACCAGGGTACAAGGGTCTGGCAGCAGCTTCTGGCCTAGATGCACCAGGAGAGTGTTTCATTTTTAGTGTACGCTGAGAGCTACAGTGAATTTTCAGTGTGGGACTGATGGAATTAAGTAGAAGGGAGGCTGAGCCCCGTGAGTGTGGACCTGTGGGTGGTGGCAGGCACTGTTGCTGTGTTGGAGCTCCTCCTGTGGGCACCTTCCCACGCTGCAGCCTGTGCACAGGGGGCAGGCTCCTGCCCTTGGATGGTGCAGGAATATCTCCACTGGTACAGACAGGTGTGCACACACACACGCTGCATCTCGCACCGTGGCTGTGGGGTCCAGCAAGCTGAGTGCTGGTGTCCCCTTTGGTGCTGTTAGCAAACACAGGACTGGCTGGCTCCAGCCAGCACTAGTTCCTGCTCCCTTCTGGCTGCTGCTGCTTTCTTTCTGCTGTAGGGCTAGGACCTACATCACCTTCCCAGGAGAAAATTTTTTTCTTACATCCAAACTGCAGCTTGTAGCTATTGCCCCTCATGCCCGGTCCCTTTGGCATGTCCATCCAGTGTATGGCCCCTGGGAGCAAAGCAGGCTGTAGGTGATGAGAACCTCACACTGTGGCACTGCCCAGCACATTAGTTATTGGTAATCTTTAGGTTGTGTATGAGATTTGACTGTGCTCCTGCTTCCTAGTGTAGTTTTCCAAGGAGACAAACACTGCTGGCCTGCCCAAACCCTGTGTTCACTTGTGTTTTCCTTAAAGCCAGTGTGGACATTGCATTTCCCTTGCCTGTAATCCTGGCAAGGCAGCTTAGGTGGTGGGAGAGGTGCTTGGGTCCCTGGGGCCAGTGAGCCCAGGAGGTGCTGGACCCACCCAGGGAGCCAGTTGTTGCGGGTTTAATGGGCTGATCAGGAAGCTGCCTCACGCAGCACTCAGTTCTGGTAATAAGAATAATAAGGCTGAAGCGCTGCCAGCGATTGATTCAGAAGCACATTATGTCCTCATTAGAGACGCAGCACAGATTGACAGTGGTCAATGCTTGTGCTAATGTGGTTGATTTCACAAGAGGCTGGGAAGCACTCACCGCCTGAGCACCTTCCCATCCCCGTGCCCTTGTGCAGCCACCTGAGCTGCTGAGCTGTGTGGGGTCACGGCTGCCCAGCTCCTTGGCTGCCACAGGCAGGGCCTGCCCGTGCTGCCTCAGGGCTCTGCCTGCCCGTGGTGCCCCAGGGCCCTGCCTGCCCGGGCTGCCCATGCCTGCCAGCAGTGTGGAGACAACAGCGGGGACTTGGCATATGGAGGGATTTTGGAGCTGCACTGGGGAAGGGAAGCAACGAACCCAAGGTGAACTGTATCTGAGAGATAAACTGGCACCCAGGAATGTTTTCAAGGCACTTGCAGAGTGGTCTCGACTCTGTCGAGGAAAGAGCCTTTTTCCAATCTTGTTTTCAATGGTCTGGCTCCGTCTTTATGGCAGTAGCAGCAGGAATCCTGAACTGCTTTGGAGAGATTGCTCCTTGCACTTCCATGCTGGGAAGGAGGAGTTTCACTAATTGGACTTTTTCTTAATTTGCACTCGCTGTCTTACAGCATCTCCCCTGTCACTTTAAAGCAAAGTAAAACTAAAAGTCATGGGGCTTTCAGGTTTGTTCCTGGCTCATTTCCTTCCAATTTCCCAGCCCTTCTGCTCTCTAGGAAGAATGAGTTGAAAGTGTTAGTCTGATCAAGTTTTGGGATGAAGCAGTCATTCCCATGAGGCCCAGAAAGCAACAAGAGCAGATTCCCAGTGCCCAAGCAGTTTGGAGCAAGGAGGGGAGACAAGGCAGTGCTGCCACAGTCAGGAGCTGCAGAGCATTGTACAGAGATGGGGCAAGACTTGCCAACCACCACTCTGTGTGAGGGTTCCAACTGCTCTCCAAGCAGCCCATCATCCTCCGGTTTATTTACTCATTTGTTTGCCTTACAGGGGGGGGAACAGGTGTACATTAATTCATCACCAGAGTTTAAATTAAATCATTTTACTTCTAAATGAGTCACTAATTTGCAGGAGTATTTAATTAGAGCCTCTTTGCACTCAGGTGCTCTATTACTTCTGACTTTCTCACCTGTTTGCCCTCTTAAGAGGCTGATGATGATTAGACCATTTCTGCACATCCCCATTGCACATCAAAGCAATTAACCCTAATGGCAACCCCTTGATGCTCTTCCTTGGTTCTGGGGGCTCTTGGCAGCCTTGTCACCCCCTCAGGAAATAACTCTTTCCTCTGCTGTGGCAGGACACGGACTTGCAGTGCAAAGCACACTGCACAGCACAGCTCAGGCGGCCCTGCAGCTGCGTGGCAGGGATGTGTGCTGTGGATTGAACAACTGCACTGAGCTCTGCCTACCTCTGCTGAGGGGGGAGGACTCGCTCCAGCACCCACCTGTGCCTGCTGAGAGTGTTCACAGGGTGCAGGTAGGGCTGGTGCTTTCTTGGGTTGCTTCCCCACAGCAAGAAGATGTTCACTGATACCTTCAGGGCCGGTCTCAGCCCCACCACCAGGTAGTCAGTTCTCTGCATGGGCTGTCTGTGCAGACTAAGGCCACCTTTTTGAAAAATAAGTGTTATTTATGTCTGATAGGCACTGATGGGTCTGTCTTTTCCTCCGTAGTTTGTCTATTTGTGCTTCTCCTTTAGTGTGCTCTGGATTGACCAGGCTGGTATCAAAACCCCTCTCACTTATCTCTACTTCAAACCGAAAAGTCCTTACACATTATATTCCTCTTATTTTATCATGCCTTTGATCATTTCTGCACTGCCTTTCTGCAGTTCAGCCCCACCATTAGGTGGGCAGCAGTCTTCCCTGCCACACAGCTGAGAGGAGAGCATCCAAAGAGCTGATCCAGTGAGCAGCCTATCCTAAAAACAAAACAGAGGTGCTTGGATGAAATGAAGGGCCCCAGAATGCTGTGAGCCGTGCTGGGGATGGGTCTGTGCCTGGGCAGAGGAGCGGGCAGAGGCTATGGCAGCCAGGCCAGTGGGTTTCCAGCCAGAAGCAGTGTTTGCAGCCTCCACTCTCACCACCCCTGCTGCAGCGCCTCTGAGCGCAGCGGCTGCCTGCTTATTACACTGATAATAGAAAATTGCAGGTTTTCTGTAGGAAATGTCTATTTACGTCCTACATTTCCCAACCTGCCTATTAGCATCGCTGTGATGTCACATCCTCTTGCGTGTTTTCGTCAGTGCTGGCCCCTGTGCCTGCAGGCAGCCTGCTGCTGCTGTGGGGAGGGCTGGCAGCGGGGGCACAGAGAGCTGCCACCCGGCACAGCACTGGGCCACGGTGCTGCACATCCCTCAGGGCTGCTGCAGCATTGCAGGCAGTGCCTGTGCTCCCTGCCCAAGCCAGTATCCACACCCAGTGCTGCCTGCTTGGGAAGGGCCTGCTCAACAGCTCAGGAGCGTAGGGGTCGGCAGTGGATGTCACCTTGCGCCCAGCCGATGGTTGGTGGGACTGAGCAGAGGGACCATGAGGGCTGTCCCCATCAGCCCAGTCAGGGAGCTGGGCTTCTTGACTTAGGCTTTTGCTCACAGCTGATCCCTAGCTGACAGGCAGGCATTTCTCTGCCTAAGAAACCTCCTGACATGGCTCTCTGCCCAGCGATGGACACGGCTGCCTGCAGAGAGCACAGCATGCTGTGCTTCCCCTGGCCTCTTTGCTCTGTGTTCATGTCTCTGGGACAGCAAAGTTTTGGGAACTCTGAGCTGGACCCTGATTTTAAGGTTTTGGTGGTGTTGGTAATTCTAGGGGAAAGGGGTTCATGGGATGACTGTCCTGCTGTAGCTGTTTGCCCCCAGCTTGCCCCGGGCTGTGTGTGCCAAGCAAGTCCCTACATGAGGCAGCTGTCCGGGTGCCGCACGTGTCCCTCAGACAACAAAGCCACCCCATCTCAGAGGAGTGCTTTGGGGTGGTCCTTGTTCACCTTGTTTTGTGCACAGGCAAAGCTGAAAGGGAAGGCTTTGGAAAGAGGCTTGCCTGGCCATGGAGGAGCCATGCACTGGGTGCACCAGCACATGGCTCATGGGAGAATCCTCAGATGTGCAAGGCCAGGTGGGAGTGGGATGTGTGCTTTTCAGGCAGTTGCATAGTGTGCAGGCCTTTGGCCAAGATTTACAACGATGTTTCTTCTGCAGGTTTATAGTTCCTTGTCACTCTGTTAGCTCAAACAAGAGATATTTACATTGCATAAGTAGCTGGAGCAGTGGATAGTAACCTATCAATTTTCATGACTATTCCCTGGCAAAAGCTCATAGGCTGTCTTGCAGGACACTAATACTGAAAGCTCCTGGGGCACTAGACACCCAGGGCTTGCTATATTTCAAGAGACTGCAGTTCAACAGCTAATAAAACCACCAGGTCAAGAACTGTGCAGTCAGGTCTCTCTGGAGTCCTGGCAGAAGACCAAATTTCTGCTGATGGGTAGCTCCAGAGGAAAGGATAGCACACGGCAGAGGAGATGAAGGCTCATCTGCAGCAGGCTGCCCCAGCATGGGGCTGCTTTGCCTGCAGGTTATGGGATGCATGTCCCACTGAAAACTGGTTTTCAGCGTGATCTGGCTTGACACTGCTGCTGTGGACACCCATGAAAGTTGTGTCTGTCCTGGGGAGCGGTGTGCAGGGCAATGAAGATTTCCTGACTGAAGCACACGTGTGCTGCAGTATCTCACTGCACTGTAACCACTCCTGACTCCTTCCTTCTCTTTCTCCCCACAGTCCATTGATCCAGGGCAGCAGTTTACCTGGGAGAACTCCAACCTGGAAGTGAATAAACCCAAAAACCGCTATGCAAACGTGATTGCCTATGACCACTCACGTGTCATCCTGACCTCAATTGACGGTAAGAGTGGCTCAGAAGTGGGTGCCCCAGCAAGCAACTGAACCTGACTGTAGCAGGGGACCATCTTTTTCCCCATTTTCAGTTGAACAGGGGCCAACACCAAGCATCAGCATGATCCAGTGTTTCTTCTGAATGGCCAGAAGGGAGAAAGGGCTCTGCACAGCTTTTGTTGGGGCAGCATGTCCTTTGTGTCTGCTGCTTGGTACTGCTTAGCAGCAGAGATGTCTGTCCCAGCAGCCTTCCTACTTCTGTCCTTGCTGTGTGCCTTCAGCTGCCTCCCTCAGTACCTGGTGAAACATGGCACTCTTAGCCCTGCCACCCTGTGCCCCAACACAGCTGTCAGGCCAGTATCTCCCTCTTGGACTTGTGAGTATATGCTCCCAAGAAAGTGCCCAGAGTGGCACAGAGTGAGGGGTGCCTCCTCCCCTGGGACATAAGGCTCCACACATCCCTGTATTCCATGGGGGATGCATCAGGCTCTTGTGTCCATAGCACTGACTCCCATGGGGCTCTGAGAACCAGCCCCGCATCTCTGGAGTCTGGGCTAATACATGTTTTTAGTTCTCTTGCACACAGAGGAGCTGGAGCCCAGGCTCACCTGTTGCCACTGTTCTGTAAACCAGCATCCCGCTCCACACAGCAGATCTGAGCCCACTCATGGGGATGAGGATGATGCAGCTCATTCAATGCCTGGGGAAGGAACTGGGCCCTGGCTTTGCACAGGTGGCCCTACAGTCACTAGCATCTTTTTTCTAGCGATGGAAAAGGCTTTTCTAATGCTAATGCACTACTCATCCTCTTCTGGAGGAGGAGGGAGGGCCAAATGGTCCCTGATGGCAAGCCCTGTTAAGCAGCAGCAGCAGCAGCTTTGCGATTCCCTGGCATGCCTGCTCACGGGCAAACCCTCTCAGACAGCTGTGGGGTGAACACGTGGGGGAATCCCTGTTTTCTAGCCTGACTCAGTTGCTGTAAGTAGTGTCTGTGCCTTCCTGGGAACCGTTCCTGAAGCACCCTGCCAGGTCCCCGCCGCCCATGCCAAGGGAGCCGAGTGCGGCACTCCAGCTGCTGCCACTCCCCCAGAGCCAACAGCACTGGCTGTCTGCTGGAGACTGTGAGACCTGTAGAAAATTCCCCAGGACAAAAGGACGAGGGGTGACCCCCAGCTCTGTTTCCTTCCTCTAATGAAATGCAGATGCTCCCTCCTGGGGAGACAGAGAGATTCATGCTGCACTTGCTCCCTGCGGCCCGGGCAGCCCATGCTGAGCAGAGTTTGGAAGCAGCCCCAGGCCTCTGCTTTGCCACATTTATTTTAGTAACTATGTGTTAGCATTTTAAAGGCCTTTACAAAAAATTCCTTTCCTTAAAGTGGTGGAGGCAGAGTGGAGGCTGGAGCAGCCTCTGCCAGAAGGCATCAGAGGGGGTCTCACATGGAAGGGTTTCAGTGGTCATGGGAGTAAGATCTTCTCCTCTGGAATACCTCTTCCTGCAGGAAGGATGGGAGGACATCCCTGCCTGACATCCCTTTCTAACAGAGACAAAGTAATGAAGCAGCCTAATTTTTAAAAGGTGCTGTAGGACCATAACAAATTGCTGGTGAATTTAAGACAATTATTTCAATGAGTTGCTTGGGGCCAAACGAGCTCCTTAATATTCCTGCCTGTGAATTTCCCTTTGTGTGCGGGTGGCAGCTGTCTCTCTGCTTTGGTGTTGCCTGGTTGTTCCATTAATGTGGGAGTTACAAAGGATTTTTCTTTGCTCAGGCACCAACCCTGTCCTTTGCAGGATTCCTGGGAGAAAGATCCTGCCGTCCCCAGCCTCTTCCCCTGCCTGCAGGGCCCTGCAGAGTGATAGGTACAGACAGGGTCGTGGGCTGCCCCAGGAGTAACAGTTGCCCTGTTTCTCCTGCACAGGAGTCCCGGGCAGTGATTACATCAACGCCAATTACATCGATGGGTATCGGAAGCAGAACGCCTACATCGCCACACAGGGACCTCTGCCAGAAACCCTCAGCGACTTCTGGAGGATGGTGTGGGAGCAGAGAACAGCAACTATAGTCATGATGACCAGGCTGGAGGAGAAGTCCAGGGTACAGTGTGTGCTTCCTTTCTTTCCTGGAGCTGTTGAGGAGCAGGGGAGGGAGACAAGAACACCATACAGCATAAGGGCATCCAGGGAGAGGCAGTTCCAGGGATGTGGCTCAGTGTTGCTGGCAGCCCAGCAACAAGTGCCTTATAAGTGTATCCCTGTGAGGCAAAAGGGTGGCAAAACCTCCTGTCATTGTCCTGCTCATTTACCCCTGTTTTGCCTGCATGTCTGCCTGCACACCCATCCTTTCCTTCCCCACATCACACACCGGAGGGAGAAAGGAAAGCTCTGAAATGGGGAGTGTGGACAGTCCCAGAAGCTGAGAAGCTGCAATGGGTAGGTTGTACCAGCAGCATCCTGCAGCCTGACAGGACCCTGGCATCTCTGGCGATGTAGGGGAATGGCTGACAGGGTCTCATTGCAATAACAAGACTAATTTGTGCCTTGTCCAATGACAATGTGTATAAATGATCGGCTCATACTGCCAGGATTAGATATTCTGATGTAATAAATGCAAAGCTGCCTGCAAACGGTGGGGAAGGCATGAGGTGGAGAAGGAGCAGGAGTCCTCACTGCAGATGATACTTAAGGTTTTCATGACAGAGGTTCTTACTTAGCCCCTGAAGCAGGAATTTGTAAGCTGTGACCAAGTGCTCCCATGCCCGGATGCACCCTTTGGGCAAAGCCTGCCCAAGCAGGAGGCAGCTTCTGCCTCTCGTGATCCAGTTTGCTCCTAAAAGTAAAATGTTAGTGGTGAGCATTTGTACTTGCAGAATATTTTAGTGTTGCCATGCCAACAGCAGGAGAAGGGGCTTGTGTGCTCAAGCTGTGAAGCACTGGTTATTTTTAGCCCAATAAGCTCATTCTTGAGAAGCAGAAGCTGTCAAGTTTGGGTTTAGTTAAAACTTTTGCCCGCATGCTCTCCCTCTTTTTCAAAGCTTTAGCACTGAAATGCTCACAGGGGTGTCCCAGCCCACGCTGGCTGGGAGGAAGCAGCTGGAACAACCGATCACTGTGGCAAAACAGATCTGCTTTCTCTGCATGTACAAAAACAGGCATTGTTGATGGGTTTCCCTGGCTCTACAAATGCCCTACAGCCTGCAGGGAAAAAGAGTGTTCCTTGGAGATGAGCTGCCTCTGGAGAGGCAACCCCAGCTTTGCACTGTGCTTCCCCCTGCACGGCCCTGCTTGTTCTGTCCCATGGCCACTGTCACCCACTCAGCCCAAACAAGGAGGGAAATTAATCTGACCTGTCCTGCGGCTCAGGGCTTGGCACGTGGGCTAAGCAAGATCAGAATCCTCTGACCAACCACCCTTTGCAGCTGGTGCGTTGTAGGGGGACTTTTTTGTGCCTTCACATTTCAGTAATGGAGCATATATTTGAAGTAAAAGGAAAAGCCCTTCTAGGTTACTGAGGAAATCCATGCCCGGAGTCCTGACTCACTTAACTTCTGGGCTGCTTAGTTATGGCAAAGCACTCCAAGGTGTGTGTTTCTTGAAGATAACAGGTTTTCTTTGACCCCACAGGCACTTGTCTTTGCCCAAGATGCCTGTGCTGCTGAGCTGTGCGTTATCTCCCCCCAGCACACTCCCTGTCATATCATCCTGCAGTTGCCTCTTGCAGTATTGGTTTCTGTCCCAAACACAGTGCATGTGGTCAGGCTGCTGGTGACAAGACAGGCACTGTGAATCCCTGTCATGGGCAGGAGGTGACCAGAGCCCTCACAGAATCTGCAGTCAGCCTGCATGACTGGGCACACTGCCCAGGGGCTCTAGGCTGACCCAACCAGACCCAGACCCCAGCATTTGCTCCTTGGCACTGCCTGCCCGTGTCCTGCTGCTTCTTTGGCACGTCCCCAGCACTAATGAGAAGCGAGCAGTTTTCTCAGGCGCTACAGGAGGGGCAGGTTGCCAAGGGAGGCAGTGGAGAAGCCTGGCCACTCCTGAATCCAAGCAGCCATCCACAGCAAGGGCTTCCCTGGATGTGCTTGCTGGACCCTGTAGGTGTCTCAGGGCATCCCCTCACAGCAGGGCCTTGGCAGGGTGGTGGGATGTGGACTTCCAGGAGATTATTTTCTCTAGGGTTTTTTGTTGTCTTTTTCAGCATCCTCCAAGACAAGGTGGCTTTCAGCCACCTTGCTGCTCTGCTTTTCCTCATGCACCTTTGATGGTGGCTAGACCTCTCTCAGGAACACACCTTTTTGGGGCCAAGGAAGATCCCATCCCAGTCATTGCCCACTGCTCCAGACTTTCAGCACAAGTCACTGTTTTGCAGTTCATCCCACTCCAGAACCTTCAAACCTCATGTGATGTAGCCCCTTGGGTCCCTGCAGCATTGCTGCCTGCTGATGCTCACGCTGCTGTGGGACAGCACTGCTCCAGGCAGTCACACGGCGTCACAGCATTACCCAAGGGTGACCTTGCTTGAAAGTCCCCTTGCCCAGGGGCTTTGGTGCAGGCACAGGACTGTCTGTCCAGCTGCAGAGCCTGGGGTGGGTAGCAGGGCCTCATGGCGAGGTGCCCAGCGCAGAGCAGGCTCTGCCACTCTCCAGGCGAGCTCCCCAGGTCACCCTCAGCAGTGCTGTGATAAGCCGACCAGGACCAGCAGCAGCTTGGCAGCCCTGTGGGGGTGACACTGCTTTAAAGGGCTCCTGAGCTGCAGGGGGAAAAAAAAATCTTTAAAGAGCATCAGCTTTTATGGTCTGCAATTTCAGCTGGCTTGATGGTCCAAATCATCCTCCCTTTTTCATGTTTTCACAAAGCGAGAAGCACATAAAGGATAGAAATGGCTGGATTGTGCAATTTAGCTGCCTTCAAAGCTTTACAATCAGTTTCAGAATCATTTGGTGGCAGTTCAGAAACACACATTGTAGATTAGCTTTCCCGAAGCTGCGAGCGTGGCGCGTCCCTGCCAGGCTGTGTTGCATGAGAGAGGTATTAAAGCAGGATTTCTCCTACCCTGGGCTATCCCCAAGAGCCCAGCAGAGTGAGGTCTCCCAGAGCAGCGCTGTGGCTTGTTGTGTTCCAGCCCAGAGCACCAAGCAGCCATCCCTGGGGTGTGTCTCTGCTGTCCCCAGGCAGGGGTTTAAGGAGTCTGGTGCTCAAGGGTTCTGGAGAAGAGGAGCCTGGCAGCCACATGGTGCTCCAGCCCTCTCACTGGCAGCGGTGCCATCTGGAGCTTGTGAGTGGGGCCGGGAGCAGAGCACAGCTCTCAAGCTGAAGAGAGGTGCCTGGCTGCTCTTGGGCACAGGGCATCGAAGGGGAGGGACAGGAGCTACTCAGCAGAGCTGCAGTGAATGGTTGTTCAGGACATTACTGAGCTCCTTAAGTTAATGAGAAACAAGCACTGCCAGAAGAAAACATCTCTTGTCTGCTTTAGTGCCACAGTGTATCGGCTTCAGCATAAAATTTACAGAGCTTGAAAATGGGGCATAAACATTATGGGTAAATTTGGCAGAAAATGTGACTGACTCTTATCTGGTCATGAATAAATAATTTTCAATTACCAGCCCAGGCGCTGCTATTATCCCACACAGGGAACTCCTCTGAAGTTTGTTTTGTGCTCGAGTACACATGGCCCTACAGCATGTGGGTGGCAGGAGGAGACTGCTCTCCCCGAGGTGCAGACTCAGGGACAAGCTGTGCTGTTCCCCTGAAACATCCCCTGCAAACCACACCAGGGGTGACACACAAGCAGCTGCCCCAGCATTTACAGGATGCCACGCTGCCCTCCCCTCCATCAGAGAGGGGTCACATCAGCCCCAAGCCAAACTCAGGCCTTGGTGGAGTCACAGCCCGCAGCTGCCACCCTCTCGTGAGGATGGGATCAGTTTAGCTGTGAAATAAGGTTTGTGGCCTCACAGTTTTTCGTGCTGCAGCCAGTCAGTGTCTAATAACAGGCTGCACTGTGCCAAGTGAGGAAGAGGAATCTTCTGAGATTTTTGCAGGGCCTGCCACGCTGCCACAGGTCCAAGGCAGCACAGCAGGTTGAATGGCAGGAGACCCTGGGCAGGAGGTAGTGGAGCTACTCTGGGTGCATGGGCACCTGCTGTGCCCCATTAGGCAGCTTTGCTCCAGGCACTTCTCCCAGGGCAGGATTTACTGAGAGAAGAACCAAAAACAGCAGGGACAGGTGCATCCCTCTGGCCCCAGGTGTGTCTGAGTGCAGGATGAGCGCTCTGAGCTCTCACAAGCCCCACCCTGCTGAAAGTGCTTTCAATTAAAAGGCAGAACTTCATTGATTTCTAATTAAGCTTATTGTTTCCCTTCCCACACATTCCCCTGTAAACACATTCTGCTAATAATTAAGTTTACTATTCCTTGACAAGCACAGATGATCTTCCATTCACTCCTCTCTCCTAGGGCGGGAAAGCATTTTCGGTGCAGTGCACATGGGTGGGAATGAAGCCCTCCTCCTGTCAGCCAGGCACTGGAGCTCTGCAGGGTGGGGGAGCCTGGTGTCAGATGAAACAGGGATGCTCAGGGTGCCAATTAAATAGGGAGCTTGGGGCTGCAGAGAACAAAACCGGAGGAGTAGTTTGCAAACGCTGAGCTGTGAAGAGGAGGAGGTCATCAGCAGGTGAACAGGGAGGCATGTGCAGGGAGATGAAGGGGGCAGAGGGATGAGGCCCTGGGGATGTGTTAGGGCTCTCTGCCAAGTGGGCTGCTTCAGGAGCTGTGACTGGTAGTTCAAAGCACTGTGGCTGCAGAGGTGGAAGGGGGGGTGATAAGGGTGCTGCAGGCCAGGAGATCTCTAGGGAGCAGCAATGTTTTCGTGATGGGACAGTGCTGCCTGCAGGAAGGGGCTGAAGGGATGGTTTGGCCACAGTCTGTGTCATCTCACAGAGGGGCAAGATATGTCTGTGTCTGAACTGGCATCTGTGCCTTGTTTGCACAACCCTTTTGAAACACCTGGGAGATGTAGTTTTCCAGGGATGCAGAAGGGCAGGTTGACATCTCTCAGTGATGTTCAATGCACTTGAACCTACAGCAGCACAGAGAGGGTGGCAGGGTCAGCCCTGTGGTGCAGCCCAGTGTCCAGGCCCCCTGGCTGGGGGTGGTTTGCTGCCCGGAGGCCACACTGGCAGGGGCACCCTGGGGACTATGGATGTTATGGAAAAGGTAGTGCCTGTTGTTGTATTGTTATGTACTGTGCTGGACTTGGAGCTCTGTCCTGCCTCAGCTGTGGGTCAAGGACTCTGGGCTGGCATAGCAGGGAGCTGGTGGGGATACAGGCTGCATCTCTCTCACCTCAGCTGCCCTTTGAGCAGAGCCTTGCCCACAGAAACCACTGCTTCCCCTTCCCTGCTGTACCTGCTCTCCTCCCACCAACCCACAGCTGCCCACCTTCTCTTCAGCCAGGCAGAGCCCAAAGACCCTCATCTGCCCAAACAGGAGTCAGAGAAGAAAAATTACATCTGGCACAAATCACTGCTGGGAATTGCTGCTCACTGTCTTCTTACCTGGTGCTACTCTTGATGCTCTGTCTGGTGGCCTGGCCTCCTTTGCCACTTCCCACCAATGGCTCCAGTGGAAAAAAAAATCACTCTTTGAATGAATTTTGTGGAAAGGAGCCCAGGGGGTGCTGCCTTTCTCTGGGAGAAGGAAATCTGGGTGTTGGAGCCCCTCTGCACCGTGACTCATTTCTGTCTTTACCCTTTACCCTGCCATTCCTCTCCCCAAATGCCCCAACCAGCAGCCAGGCACTGACCCTTTCTCCTTGCCTCCCTGCAGGTGAAGTGTGACCAGTACTGGCCGAGCCGGGGTACGGAAACCTATGGGATGATCCAGGTGACCCTGCTGGATACGGTCGAGCTGGCGACCTACACTGTCCGCACCTTTGCGCTGTACAAGGTATGGGGCTGGCTGGGCTCTGGCTGCTCCAGGTAGTGCAGAGACACTTTCTGATGCTGCAGGTTGCTCCATGGCCCACAGGCAGAGGCCACTGGCCATGCCTGGCTTGGCCAAGTGCATGGCCACTCCATACATGGGCCGGTTCTCACAACTGCAGTAGGAGACTGGCTTGTGCGTCTGACCACCACTGGATTTTGGCCAGGATACCTGATACTGTTCTGTATGCATTCAGAGCCTGTGATAGGCCCCAGAGCAGGGCTGTTCTTGCCGCTGGCCAGTGTACATGTAGCAGCTGTCCTCCCATTAGAGCGACAATGTGGGAAGCAGTAAATTATTAGCACTCCTGTCCCTAATAATGCAAATGGAGAGGTTGTTTCTGAGTACAAACCCTTCTCTCTTGCCTGCTGTGTTCCTCATTAGTGTTTGTAAATCCCTGGGGGCAGTGCCAGCAGCAGCATGTCACGGCAATGCAGACAGACTTTGCAGTGGGCTGCTTCTGTGGGTGACTGAGCCTGGTCCAGAAGCATGGCAGTGCTCATGGGGACACACTCACACCCCAAGAAGGCATCTCACCCCCAAGCAGTCACCCAGCCAGTCCTACCACATTGCTGCATAGATCACACAGCCAGTTCCAGACAGGAGCAGGGCAGTCTGCAGACCCACCCCAGAGACACCCCTGATTGCAGAGGAGTAGGGAGGGAACTGGCTGCTGTAGCCTCTCCTTGCCCAGTGCCCATTTTCCCTGAACATGCAGTGAGTATGCAGGTAGTGAACCTGTGCTGTGCAGAAAGGAGTCCTTCACCTTCCCTGCAGCCTGCTCCACTCCTGCAGAGCTGCTCTGCTCTCTCTCTCAGCTGGCTTTCCACAGAGCATCTCTGTGTGTAGAAGTCTTACAAGAAACCTACATTTTGCCTCCAAATTTTTGGTGGCGAAAGCCCAATACATGCCCTGTGACACAGAGCTTTGTGTGCCCCATAAGTGGGTTCCTGGATGCAAAACAACTCCTCTTTGTCTCCAACAGAATGGCTCCAGTGAGAAGCGAGAGCTGCGGCAGTTCCAGTTCATGGCTTGGCCCGACCACGGGGTTCCAGAATACCCCACCCCAATCCTCGCGTTCCTGCGACGGGTCAAGGCCTGTAACCCACCAGATGCTGGGCCCATGGTTGTGCATTGCAGGTAGGATTGTGAGTTTGTAAAGCTGCACCTGGGCACGTGCCTTGTGGCTGCAGGAGCTTTAACCCATCTGAAGGCAGAGTCTCCTTTTCTTGTAGGAAAGGTTTCACGGTAGCATAACCTGCGCTGGATGCCTGGGCTGGGAACAGAACAGCCCCAGCAGTGGTAATGCAGTGATGACAAATCTGTTGCTACTGCTCTATCAGGTTAAACAGCACTGATGCATGGAGAGCCTCAGAAAACACGTTTTCCTGCAAAACTGCTAGTGCCATTTAAAAATTAAATTATCTGTGCCCAGCATAAGTGGGTGGTACCTTCAGAGGCACATCACTGGTAGACAAGCATGCAGCGACCTCTGCAAACATTCATACATGGTATTTGTAGCAGAACTCTTTCACAGGGTAGAAAGGCAGCTCCTTAAGCAAAATATCAGCCTATTAAGGCTCAGCATCTTACCCAACCAAGATTTATTTGTACCAACCAAGAGGGGACTGTTGCTGAACAAACCACTCCATCATTGCTGTTCCAGCATACGCCTTACCAGCAGTGTTTAATGCTCTTCTTTTATGCTCTGTTTCAGATGGGAGTGGGGTATAATTAACACACAAACAAGCTGTATTAAAGCCCTGTTAAGGATCTGATTTGCACCATAAATGAGGAAGTGCCTAGCTCCCTATCTCTGCCTGTGTTTACATGTCACAACAGCATATCTCTTGTTTTCAGGGTGCTCTCGGGGTGAGTAGTTTGGGGTTCTCTTCTGCTCGTCCAGCAGTTGTGGAGAGGCATTCGGTGTTTGAGAGAAGGGTTCAGTGTAAACATGCATGATCTCAAGGACAGGCTGGCTGTCCTTGTTTAATGGGTTAGGAAACAAGTGGCCCTGGTTAGGGGACAAGCAGGCTTGAATTCATGGGCCTCACTGGCACTGGGGCCCAGCCTGCCGCCTTCAGGTCTTTTGACTTAGCACACACGTGTGCTGTCACTGTCCTGCCTGTTAAACACATTTCTCCTTCCCTCGTGGAGGCGCTGCCAGCCACCACAGGGACCAGCAGAGTGTGACAGCATGTCCTTTCTGCTGCAGCAGTGAAAGGAGGCCAGCAGAAGGGCTGAGTAGCCTCACACTCTCCAGTGTCTCTCTCCCTCACTCTTCTTACCACCTCTTGTTTGGAGCTCCACTCACTAGAGAGCAGCCTTCCCTCCCCTTCTGCGTGCTCCAGGTCTGGGTGATCTCTTAAGCAAAATCAGAGCTTGTGTGACATGTGTAGGAGACCGTGTCACCTCAGGGCCACGTGCTGTGTTCCCGCAGCGCCGGCGTGGGCCGAACCGGGTGCTTCATCGTCATCGACGCCATGCTGGAGCGGATGAAGCACGAGAAGACCGTGGACATCTACGGCCACGTGACGTGCATGCGCTCTCAGCGCAACTACATGGTGCAGACAGAGGACCAGTACATCTTCATCCACGAGGCCTTGCTGGAGGCTGCCACGTGTGGCAATACCGAGGTGCCCGCACGCAACCTCTTCGCTCACATCCAGAAGCTGACCCAGGTGCCACCAGGCGAGAGCGTTACTGCCATGGAGCTGGAATTCAAGGTTGGTGGCAGAGCCCCAGCACCCCACTGCTGCAGCCCCGCTGTCTCTGCCCACAGAACCCCATGGGCCGCTCGTCCAGGGGTTGGGAGAGGAGGGCTGTGGATCTTTACAGACAGTTATTCTTTTGTGTGTTTCTGAAGCAGGTAGGCAGTGATTTGAAATACATTTGAATTGTAAAGCTTGTGTCAGCCACAGTCCCCCCTGAATTGGCAGCTTCTGGGGAGGATATAAAAGGCAGATGGATGTGCAGTTCTCAGCAGCACGTTCTGCTCTGGGTTCACTGTGCGGCGGGAGCTGCATCTGAAATCAGATGCAGATCATGTTAGTGATAATTGATGTTACTGTGAACAACTTGTCTGGAAATGGCTCCAATTTAAATATGTGAGACATTTCTAGCCCCATTTCTTCAGTTCTGAGATCTGTTATCTTTTAACCACCTCAACACCAAGGCTTAGTGTCTAGAATTGGTGAAAGCAGTGTTTTAAGGCACACTGTTTTTAAGAAGCCAAGCCCACACTTTGCTGCCTGTATCTGTGAATGCCAACTGCAGATATTTATTACAGCCTTGGAGCTGGAAGTGAGCTCTGGTAAGTGCCCATATCCTCAGATGAGGTGCATTAGTCCAGTGAGCTCATGCAGGAGAGTGTAGCTCATGCAGGGAGGCAGCAGACCATGCAGGCTGTGAAATGAACTGCAGCAGTACAGCTGCACCCTGGGGATTCCCTCCAAGTGACGAAGGAGCAGGAGAGGCAAAATATTGACTTTCTGAGTAAACTGGGAATAGTTTAACAGCTCTGTCCTGTATTATCAGAGCTGCTGGTGTCCTGGGCTTTGGGCAGTAGAACATGCTGCATGAGTGTCTCGTGGTGACACCTGCCCTGAGAAACTCCTTCGGAGAGCCATAGAATTTTGCTCAACTCAAGCAGCTCTGTTGTAAGAACAACAAAATTTTGTTTTCCCTTTGCTTCTCCCAGGGTATCTTTAGAACAGTAATGGAATTTGCCTCTCTCTGAACCCTGGCAGTGCCCACTGCATGAGAAACCCGGGGGAGCAGGATATGGGAGGACCTCACAATGCTGCATCCCTCCCCAGAGAGCAACCCTGTCCTTCTGCGGGGAGCCTCTGATGAGGACCAGCTGCCACTCATAGAGAGAAGGATGGCTCTGGAGATCCTGGAGGCAGTCTTTTGGGGAAGGAAAACAAGAAAAAGGGAAAAAAAAAAAAGAGGGATTTCTGTTTGAATGTCTCTGCCAGCCGATCTAAGTAACACATTTACCATGACTCCAGTTTACAGGGCTCAAAGAGAACCATAAACCGTCTCACAGTAACCCAAAATAGATCTTCTTTACCTAAAACTGTCACAATTCTCACATTTTCTTGGGTTCTTCTGGGGTGAGAAGTAAATAGCAAGACATTGTTGGAAGAGGGAAAGCTTTCCTTCCCTGACACCACCAGGCGCGTGTCCCTGGCTCAGTGAGCTACAAAGAAAGCTTCATGTCCTGGCCCTGTGTGGGTCAGAGAGCTGCTGTGGGTCTCCACTCCACTATGTGAGGCTTTGGGGCTGTGCCATAGGTCAGCACAGGTGGTTCCCCTGCTGTCACCTGCAGCCATGTGCCAAAAGCCAGCAGTGAGGCCGTGCTGTGCCTGGGTGTGCAATGCCACGGGAGAGGGACCGACGTGGTGCTGAAAACCAGATGGGTGATTACTGTGAAACAGAGCATCCAGGTGCAGCCTCCTCCTGCCATGGTGGCAGAGCCCTGTGTCTGGTCCACAAGGACCTGGTCCCCAGCAGCTGTCCCTCGGTCAGAGGAGGGAGTGTGGCTGTGTGCCCAGTGGGACTCCTGCTTGCCCTGCTGGCAGGGCCCCGATTTTATACCCCAAGACTGCTGCATCCCCAGCAGGGATCTAATGTGTCTCCTCCTCTTTCAGCTGCTGGCCAACTCTAAAGCACATACCTCACGTTTCATCAGTGCCAACCTCCCGTGCAACAAATTCAAGAACCGCCTCGTGAACATCATGCCATACGAGCTGACCAGAGTCTGTCTGCAGCCCATCCGGGGTGTCGAGGGCTCTGATTACATCAATGCCAGCTTCATAGATGGGTACAGGTAAGGATCACCTTAGGTGACTGGGCCAGCCTGTGCTGCATGCTTCAAAACCTGGGCAGGGCTGCCTTCTCTTTCCCAAGGACTGGTCCTGACTGCCTGAGGTGGGCTGGGATCACTTTGTTGAATTTTAACACTTTCCGTCTTCTCAGACACTTCTGTGTGTATAGTTAGAATATGTGAAGACTGATAGTGAGTGAGTTCTGCCAGGCTGGCTTGCATTGCTGTACACAGATGCCCACATGGCTGGAGTGGCAGGCTGTGTTGGCTCCTGTGGAGGTTTTATGGGATATTCTGGTAGGCATCCCTTGGCATGTGTTTTATATCTGCAGCATCTAACACAAACCTGCCTCCCCTCAGTAGCTGTAGCAACCAGAGGTAGAACTGTGCTTGCACTGAGTGGCTGATCCAGGCAGCAGCCCAAGACTTATTGTCCCATGTCTTGGTTTTGGGGGGTGGGGGTCTGTGGATCCTCAGGCAGGGCTGGTGCTGAGCACTGGGGATCCCATCACTGGGTTCCACTCTCCAGAACACCTTTTAGAAAGTACCCGTTAAGATCTAGTGGGGCAATAATATTAACATTTTCTGTATCTGTCTGCTGGCATCACATTTGCAGATGCAAAGTGCTAGGAGAGAAAAATTAAGAAAAACAGCCCAGTGGCCACATCCCTTTCTTAGCCAATCCCTAGACACCGGGGGATTGGGACAATAGGGATACTAAATCCCAATGATGCACATAAAAGGCTCATTCCTGTCATCTCTCTGTGCACCATGACAGTAGGGTCACCCAGTGCAGGAGGAGGGGGTGCAGCAATGGATGTGGCACATTTGCTCTCCAGCTTGGCTCTGCCCAACTGCCTCTTCTGTGCTGGTGCCCTCCCAGGAGCAAAAGGCACTGCCAAAGGGAACAGATGTGGGTGCATCCAGGCCAGAGACTCCGTACCTTGTGCTCCAGCAGCTGAGCCCAGCCAGGGCTCCCAGGGAGAAGGGCTACGTGGGGGCAGGAGTGGACAGGGAACAACTCAGGGAGCATCCCAAAGCAGCAGAACCACAGCAAGCCAGGCTCCCTCAGGGTGGGGACACAGTAATGGGGAAGGATAAAGGGGCTGGAGAAAAGCTGTCACAGAGCAGCCTCAGCTCCCTCCTGCCTGTGCAGCTCTGAGCTGTCCAGCACCGGTCATTAACGTGGCTGCCTGCACACCCACCCTGCAGCCTGGGTCTGACAGACAGGCTGCATCCACTCTGTCCTGGCTCCAGAGCTGGTGGAGAGCAGTGCTGGCTTTGTCCCTTGGTGATGCCACGGAGGGAGGTGGAGAACTGTGAGCACAGCAGGTGGTACCATTTCATGTGCAACCTACCCCATCCCCGAAGAGCTCTGTTATCTCTTCCCGTCCTTTCCTTTGAACTAGCAATCTTCTAGGTATTATCTACAGAAATCAGTTGGCCCAAGGTCCTGCAGATATCACTGATGCTGCATCTTTATTAGCTCTTTTCATTCTGCAGCCCTGCTCCCTGTTTTTTTGTGATGTCTTACGAATCCTCCTTGAAGCAGCCCCTGTCTGCATCCTGCTGCCCTGCAGCACGTTCATTAATTTTAGCGCCATTAAAAATAGCACCAGCAGAGGGATGAAGGTAGAGCAGAGGGATGAGGGCAGGACAGAGGATGCCAGCCCCAGTCCCACGGGCTCCAGCGCCCCGCAGTGGTGGAGCCATCCCGGGCTCTGCCGTGCCAGGCTGGGAGCTCGGTGAGCCAAAAACCGGCACGACAGGGCTGGCCCTTCTCCAAGTACAGAGCACCAAGGGGGCTTTCTTTCAGGGTGGGGTCCTATCTGGGGCAGGTCACATGGAAAGTTTGGAGACATGCTCTGGTTTGCAGTAGAATCAAATTTTGAAGCTTCAAAAAAGTAGGCAAAACAGTGTTTGTGCTTTCAACACTTGCCCTCGTTATTAGCTGGTGTGTGGGATCTGGGTGACCTGATTCAGTTGCTCTGTGTCTTCCTGTACAATGGGAGGGACAGGGGGTGCTGCAGAGAGTAAAAGTGCAGGAATGCAGAGGTGCTGCTGGGATCATCCCCAAGCACAGCCTCTCTTTCCAGCCCAGGTGGGTGCTGGCAGCCTACTCACGCGGGCCTGGGTGCTGAGAGGGCTCTCAGTGCAGCAGCAGAGCTGGGAACAAGCAGCAGCAAGAGACTGGGCTGGGGACACCATCACCCCAGCACAGACTAAGAGCCTTTCTGTATCCTTCACCTTGTGGTGCTCACTGCATCTGTGGGAAGCACTTAAAAGATCCTTGCTGGGCAGGCTCATTTCTTCCCCAATGTCTATGACTGGTTCTAGAGACCTGCCTCCTGTATTTGGATTGTCAGGTCTGCTTCCAGCTGCACAGGGACCCTGCCTCCAGCACTTCTGGCCCACCAGCCCCAGGAGCAGCTGGTCCATGCACCTGGAGCTTCCTGGAGCACCAGGACCTACTCTGAGCACAGTTATGTTTGTCTTCTGCAGGCAGCAGAAGGCCTACATTGCCACGCAGGGACCGCTGGCTGAGACCACCGAGGATTTCTGGCGGATGCTCTGGGAGCACAACTCCACCATCGTGGTGATGTTGACAAAGCTGCGTGAGATGGGCCGGGTACGAGTCCTCCCGGGGGGACAAGGGGGCTGTGGGGCTGCTGTCTGTGGGCACAACGTCTCGGGTCACCCTGGTGTGTCTCCAGCACCAGCCACTCTGGGCAAGCCTCCTGCTGGCATGGGCAGTGGCTGACCCTGTGGCCCCACCACAACCACATTTGCCCACAGAGAGCAGGAGGGAGGAGCAGCAGCTTGTCAGTGCTAATGTCTTGCCCTGCTCCTCATCCACAGGAGAAGTGCCATCAGTACTGGCCTGCAGAGCGCTCTGCCCGGTACCAGTACTTCGTGGTGGACCCCATGGCAGAGTACAACATGCCACAGTACATCCTCCGGGAGTTCAAGGTGACAGATGCCAGGGTGAGTGCATCTGCTGACTCCCCAGCTCCCCTGCCTCCCGTGCCTCTGCCCTGCCCAGGCCAGCCAAGGGAGCATGCCAGAGTTCCTGGAGGAACAGGAAAGTTAAGTGCTGGCTTGCACTGCAGGCAGAAAGGGCTGCTGCCCACCACCTGCTGCTCCTCTCAGCACAGTTTGTGCCTTGCCAGCTCTGGCAGCCCTGGTGAGCAGCTCAGGGATCCCTGTCAGCACCAGGCCCTGCCTTGCCTGTACTGCCCATTCGGGAAAGCATTTAACACAGGTCCCCCTCCACTTGGAGTCTCTGTGTTCAGCATCTGACCGGATGCAGGACGTCTGTGTGACAGTAAACATGGTCCTGGGATGGAGCTGGGCCCCAGACAGGACCAGGACACTGACTCCCTGCAGGGGCCAAACCTTTGCTCAGCTCAGCTGCCCTGGGGTGAGAATGAGAGGATGGAGGCAACCCCCAGACATGCAGCGAAAGATCTGCCTGGGCTCATCTGTGGCCTGTGCACCCTCTCACCTGGCCTGGGTCAGGGTCTGAGAGCGAGATCAGCCCCTCACCCATGGCTCACATCTAACACCCCTCTCCCTGCAGGACGGCCAGTCAAGGACCATCCGCCAGTTCCAGTTCACAGACTGGCCTGAACAGGGAGTGCCAAAGACGGGAGAGGGCTTCATCGACTTCATTGGGCAGGTGCACAAGACCAAGGAGCAGTTTGGGCAGGATGGGCCCATCACAGTGCACTGCAGGTAAGTGGGGACTGGGGCCTCTCCTCACCGAGCGGGTCCCTGTGCTCCGTGAGCGGGTTGCACCACTCCTAGGAGCTCTGCAGAGCCTTCCTGGGGCTGGCAGGACTTCTAAAGGCACCTCTTGCTCCTTGTGCAGCGCTGGGGTTGGGCGCACAGGCGTGTTCATCACACTCAGCATCGTGCTGGAGAGGATGCGCTACGAGGGGGTGGTGGACATGTTCCAGATGGTGAAGACCTTGCGGACGCAGCGGCCAGCCATGGTGCAGACAGAGGTGAGCACCCCCTCCTCGCCGGGGCAGAGCAGATCCGTGGGAGAAGGGAGGGGAGCTGATGTCTCTGCATGTTGAACCCTACTGTCCTTGTGTCCCCACTTCTCACATTTCCCTCCTTGCTGCCTTGCAGGACCAGTACCAGCTGTGCTACAGAGCCGCGCTGGAGTATCTTGGCAGCTTCGACCACTATGCAACGTAACTAGTGCTTTCCTCCAGTCGCGGTGGGGATGTCTAGGAGTGGAGACGGGTCCCTGTGAGCCAGAGCCGCCCATTCCTCAGTCCTTCTGTACAGGTGGAGGTACTGCCCAGGCAGCACACCTCCACGCCAACCAGTTTTGACCACGGCATTTAGGAACTTAGCCCCAGCGCCAAATGAGGGAATCCGACTCCAAAAGCATTTCCAGTCTCTGGCTGAATTTCTGCTCATGTGCATCTCTCACCCTCTCTCACGCCGACTGCATTTCACAGCGAGGCTTTAGGTGGGTGGAATGGGATCTTTTTTTTAAACATGTAAAATAGTTACTAGTGGTTTTTATAATCTCCTCTCTCTTTATTTTTTATTTTTTGCAAGTCTTAATGTTTTGCCCAGACAGAACTGGACCCGCCAAACCTTTGGGAGTTGGGTTTGTTTTTTTTTCTTCCGTTTCCTTTTGCTTTTACATTTTTTACTGCCCTGTGTTTATTTCAGCCCAGTCACTGCTGGTTCTGCCCATTTTAGTGCAGCTTCCTTGGTAATTTGCAGCAGCTGGCTTGTGGTTCCTGCCCGGCTCCATTCCCCGTAGGCTGCTTTTTAATCCTCTGTAGAATATGAAATTTCATGAAACTGGACCTAAGCTACCAATTATTTTTTTAGTCTCCTCCCCCCCCCATTATTTCCTTAGTAGGTTTGGGTTTGGGAGGGCATGTGGGAGCACCGGAGAAGCGGTCCCCGTTGTCAGCTGGAAACCGTTCAGTCCTATTACGTGTTCAACCGATCCAGTGACCGTGTATATTGGCAGATCCTGATATGACGTGAGTTGTCGTCGCCTTGTTTGTGAGAGACCCGGAATCCCGGGCTCCAGGCATTGGAACCTCTTTTTGTGTGTCTTGCTGGGAAGGGGGCAGGAGAAGCGAGAGGGGTCCAGCACTTCCCTGGGGAGGGGATGGAAAGAGCAAGACATGGCCCTTTGTGTTAATCCCACTGTTCTGTGCGTGCAAGCACCATCCTGTCACCTCTCACCAGTGGAGCGCATCAGAGCATTTACACAGGCAAAGAGCACAAAACCCAGAGCGGAGCTGGGCCGGCTCTCTTTGGGAGCAGGGTACTGCAAGGAAGGGGAGGGGAGTACACATGGCTTCAGAGGTTGGGTGTATCTATAATTTCTGCTATCCTGCAAATGTTAAGAGTCACTAGAATATTGTACTTTCCGCTACTTCAGGACGTTCTAATGAACCAATGTGGCAAGACTACTGGACTTAATTTAATGGTACTATATATTAATACTCCTTATTATATCACGCTTGCACTAAAGATGGGGAGTGAGCAGCCCTCTTTTGAGTGCATTGAGTTATGAATAAAGGTGGTGGAAGGGTATCTAATTGTATTATCACATGTATTCCGAATGTTAAGAATCCAAGCTACGTTGAAATCAGCAATCCAGGGTTGGTAATGTTGGAGGACACATTCATTTTTACCTTGTGGATGCATAGTGCTGTAGGGGTCACTGTTGTATACAGTCTGTTTTCTATTTGTTAATAAAAAAAAAAAAAATCTACAGCATCATTGCATAATTCTTGATGTTAATAAATTTGAATAATTGGGTTTCATACAAGCTGGCTTTCCTGTCTGTTTCTTCAGCAATAAGCAGAGGCCATGGAGTTCTTTGGCAATGGGTGTGCTCCTCAGCCTGTGGCAGGGAAGTCATTTCCCACTGGCACATCCCAACCACAAGTGCCCCATATGTCCTGCAAAGACCCTGTGCCTCCAGGGAGCTTGGAAACCTTCTGTGACAGCTCCCTGTATGCATGGATATGTTCACCTCCTGCCCATTTGCAGCTGTACTGGGGTGCACTGACCTGGTGCAGGACCTGGCTGGACTTGCTCGTGGGTTTGCAGGAAGAGAGGGGTTAGTGGTGATGGCTTTGGTGGCACTATAGGTCACTGCCAGCCTCCTGGGACGCTGCAGTAACACAAGCACCTTCTTTCTCCTTGTCCAGGAATACCTGGGGCTTCCTTCCACATCTGATGTCTTGTTCTTAGCCCAAACCCCTTGCAACCAATCCAAGGACAACATGAGGGAATCAACACTCCAAATTCACTGCCTCTGTGTGCCTACCACATGTGTAAGGCACAGGGGGACCTCTTTGGGTGGTCATTTGCCTTGTCTGTAGACCAAGTAGAAGCAGGAAGAGGCAGAGAGGGGGAGAACAAGCACCTCGGCGTGAAATGCATGAGGAATAACATGACTGAGCCTGGGCCTCTGTGACAAGGCTCCTGGTGGGTTGACACTGTGTAGGTACTTCCATTACTGAGGTGGAGCCATGTGGCCAAAACCTTGTGCTGGCTTCACAGGGCCAAGAAGGGCTCAGTGTGCAGAGAGGGCCAGGAGGGCCCCAAAGTATGAGGAACCTGCCACCTTGGCAAGGGGATGGACCCCTGGAGTTCAGCCAGGTCAGAGAACAGCAAAAACAGCTCCTGCCTGTGGGGGAGGTCCCACTCCCCTGGTCTGCTCACAGAAAGCCAAAACTGCTCCAAAGGGGATGGGCTCATATAACTTTAAAAGCGTTTATTCTTTTAATATTTATTTCCTTTTATCTCTATATTTCATAAAATAAAAGGGGAAAAACAAGACTGACCATGCAGAGAGGACAAACAGGGATGCTACCTGATCTGTCCTCTGACCCAGTACCATGGTTTGTGCCACGCTCTGGCCTCCTCCCAGGGCCTGGCACTGCCATGTCTGGGCTGCACTGCTTAGTTGTTCCTGGCTAGAAAGGACTTACACCAGCTGGTTTGGTTTTTTGTTGCCCCATCTTCTTTGGTATCATTTTGAGAAGCTTCCCTCCCTCTGGTATTCAGCCTGGCTTCACAGTGTCACACTGTGCTCCAGACCTGAAGGGAATGGCTTCCTTGGGAAGGATGGTCAGGCCTTGGGGCCCTGACCCACATGGTTCTTCCCTTGCACACCTGTGCTGTTTGCACCAAAGATGGTGCTGTAAGAACAGTGTTTGGCCCCTTCCCTTTGGAGTCTCAGACAGAGACCATTGGAGCTGGGTAGCTACTGATGGCTTTTTTTTTTCTACCCTGGTGAAAGTTTTCCATTCCTCAGTCATACCAGGTAGCCCCCAATGCAGCCTCAGATAAGCAGCTTTGTAAAGGGCACAGTTTGGCAGGTGGGACAGCAGCTAAATGGCAGCTAGTCAAAGGTGAATTCCTGGGTACTGAGGTGCTTTTTTGCTCTTTCTATTTTCATATTTTTATTCACTCCACCGTAGCAAGAGCTGTGTAGGCAGTGCTTAGGCTTGGCTTGCCTCCTAGTGATGCTAACTCATAGGATCATGGAATGGTTTGGGTTAGAAGGGACCTTTAAAGATCAGCTACTCGGAACATAATGTTGCCCAAGTGCCAGCACTTTGAGATTTTGTTACTCTAGATTTTGTTTTTCAAGGGCAAAATAGTCATTAAGTAAGGAAAAGAAACAGCTGTACCACTGAACAAATCTGAGCGGACTCTGCGCAGTAGCTTGGCAACTCCTTCCCCCACAGTCCTGGCATTTCTTGTCCTCAGAGGTGTTGCCATTTTCATTTGTAACATTTCCTAGTTAGGAGTGACTTCTTTTTTTTTTTTTTCCCCTTTATTTTTTTCCTTTTTTGCTTGTTCTGACCTGGTTCCTTTCTGAGAGCAAGAATAATTCTGATCCTTCCAATTAAAAGCTCATTGTTGCCCTTTTGCCAGTTTTAATAAGCAGTCTCAGTCCACAGTAACAATGACAGGTTATCGAGCTCCCCTGCCTACGCATTTCTGCTCACAGGAACATTTTAGCACTGGTTATCATAAAAAGATGGGCTCCTGTCTCCTGTGGGCAGCAGGTCAAGGGAAGAGATTCTGCCCTTCTGCTCTGCTCTCATGACACCCCACCTGGAACACTGTGCCCAGCTGTGGGGTCTCCGATGTAAGAACCTTAAGGACCTGCTGGAGCAGGTCCAGAGGAGGTCATTAAAATGCTCAGAGGGCTGGAGCACCTCTCCTGTGAAGACAGACTGAGAGAGCTGGGATTGTTCAGCCTGGAGAAGAAAAGGCTCCAAAGAGACTCCACAGCAACCTCCAGTGCCTAAAGGGGCTACAAGAGAATTGGGGCAGAATTTTTCACAAGGGTCTGTAGTGACAGGAAATGGGAAGATGGCCTTAAACTGAAAGAGGGCAAGGCTAGATTAGATATAAGGAAGAAATTCTTTACTGTGAGGGTGATCAGGAGCTGGAACAGGTTTCCCAGAGAAGTTGTGGATGCCCCATCTCTGGAAATGTTCAAGGCCAGGTTGGATGTGACTTTGAGCAATCTGGTCAAGTGGAAGGTGTCCATAGCAGGGGGTTGGAACAAGATGGTGTTTAAGGTCCCTTCTAACTCAAACCATTCTGTGATTGTATGTTAGAAAGCTAGCCTTTCTTGATTAAAGGATGGCCAGTGCAGCTGCCAAGCCACCAAGAAGGCCAGAAACACAGAGTTTGTCTCAAAATTCTATCTGACATTTGTAGGGGGCTCTGTGTGGCGCCTGCTGTTGTTTTAATCCACTCTAGGGTTCTTGGTGTATACCTGGCAATTCAGATGAGTAAATGAGAGGCAGCAGACCAGGGAAAACCTGTGTTGGCGTGGTGGTTTTTTTTCAGGGCTGCCTCATGCCCACAGCATGACACTAAAGGAAATGCGTATCAGGAGAAACATACAGTGAAATTAAGGTTTTATTTAGGCATGAAGGACCAAGTATGCTCTCTGAGGATGGCTATGAGCTCTTTCAGGTGGGTTCTGCTTACTTTTAAGGTTGCCTATTGGCACTTACACATTTAAAATGCATTTCGCACACCACGATCTGTGGATCTGTGGAAGTCACAGCCAGTGCCACCCACATAGAGGTCAGTGACCCTGGACAGGTTCTGTCAAGCACTCATCCTTGTCCACACTGGAAAGCATTTGCTGTAAAGCTGTACTGTCAGGTCCCAATCCTTCACACAATGGGCGTGGATTATTGGCAACATCCCCTGGCCACGGCCGCACTTCACGTTTCTGGCTGACCAGCCAAAAGTTCTGGCATGGGCCAGGCCTGGCTCCAGCCCAGCCCCAGCCTGAATTCACTGCCAGACGTTTCCACAGTATCGAATTCTCCTCTGGCTTTGCTTACACACGGAAATTGTAGGTGTATAATTAGCTCAGTTCATGCGTTCGCCTGGCACACGCCTATTGTGTGTCACCACTCGGCGCCCGAGACCCACCAGCTCAGGGCAGCGCCCATTTGCACGGGATCAGTGCCCAGCGCTACACACCCCGCGGGACCGGGCTCGGCTGCACCCGGGGGGAATCCCCAGGGCCGGGATCCGTGCAGGATCCCTGTGGGACCCGGGTGGGATCCCTGTGGGACCCCGCTGGGACTCGTGTGGGACGCGGCCGATCCGCCCCTGGCTGCGCACGGCCCGAACCTGCCCCGGCCTGGCCTCTCTGTCGAGCGCCCCCTATCGACTGCCTGCGGCGCGGCCCGGCCGCCTCCCGCCCCTGCCTAGCAACCGCCCCGCGCCCGGCCTCCTGATTCGCTGGCTCGCCCCGGCCGGCCGTCGAATTCCTATTGGCTGTGAAGCGGGAGGGAGCAGCGATTGGCTGCGGCGGCGGAGAAGAAGGGGGCGGGGCGGCAGGGCGGGGCCCGGGCGGAGCGGAACGGCCGCGGTGGCGTCGGCGGTCCGCAGGACTCATTGGGCGCGTGGTGCGGA
>VYXB01005039.1:288714-326712 GCA_013397135.1 Pachyramphus minor | reverse complement strand
CGCGGCGCCGGTGGGGCGGGCGCGCCCCGGCCGGGGCTCGGCACGAGTTCCCCGAGTTTGACGCTGTCCCCGGCCGCGGCCGCCGCTCCCGGGCCGTGTGTCCCCGCAGATCGTGCCGCCCAAGGAGTGGAAGCCGCGGCAGTGCTACGATGACATCGACGAGCTCGTCATCCCCGCGCCCATCCAGCAGGTGGTGACGGGGCAGTCCGGGCTCTTCACTCAGTACAACATCCAGAAGAAAGCCATGACGGTCCGCGAGTTCCGCAGGATCGCCAACAGCGACAAGTACGTCCGGTCCCGGGCACATAGAGTCGTGGAGTGGTTTGGGTTGGGAGGGACATTAAAGATCACCTGTTTCCCCACCCTGTCACGGGAAGGGCCACCTTCCACAAGACCTGGTTGCTCAGGGCCCTATCCAGGCAGGCCTTGAACACTTCCAGGGATGGGGCATCCACAAGTTCCTGCAGGGGCCAGGTCTTTGGTACAGCCTGGTACCCGTCAGTGGTGTGAACATCATGCCCTGAGCTGAGGAGCTGTGCTCATAGAACGGGCTGTGTGCATGGGAACCTTTGTCACTTGTGCAGCAAGAGGTTACATAATGCCAGCAGAACTTCTTGCTTGTGCTGTGGACTCCTGTCTGTCTGTCCCCAGTAGCTAGACCATCGAAATATTTTCTAAGTAGTGGAGAGAAGTGTTCTTGGCATGAAAAAGGAGATTGAGAAAAGATCACTTTAAAAGGAGTTTTAAAAACAGCCTTTGCAATAGCTACTTAGAAATAACATTGGAGTTGCCAGCTGCAGTCAGTCCATCGAAGCTTGTTTTATCTTGTTTTCATCACATATTTTTAAATTCTGTTTAGTAGAATAATTTAATGGAAATTATTGTTTAATGTTATATGGGTAATTGTCTGGAATTTGTGTGTATAGACACACTTGAAATAGGTTTTAGGAGTGTAAATTTGATCCCCTGGTCCAGTATATAGTTAACAGGGAATGGGCATCAAGAAGAGGTGTTTTGCTGGTAAACTGAGCATGCTGACCAGTTTACTAGCAGGTAAGTCTGTGAACATTTGTTACTTTCACTGAAAGTGAAAGGCAGGAAACTTTGGTTTTGTTGGGTTTTTTTTCCCTTTCAAGTTGTTCTTTGTATCGGTTCTATGTTTGAATCATTGCTACTTAGTAGCTGCAGCATTGCTACTTAGTAGCTGTAGCTAAAAAGTGAAACTGTTCTGACCCCAGGAAAGTGCACACAGCAAAAAATGAAAGTAAACTGAGAAATGGGGAAGGTAATTTTCTTCCTGGTATTTTGTTCCCAAGTCTCACAGGAACAGAGCTGTGGCAGGTCTCGTTGCTGTTTGGGCAGCTAAGGGGTCTGTCTGGCTGCTAACACACATTAGGTATTTTTATTGCAGCTTTCCATTGTTTCCATGGGGGAAAATGTTGGTTTAGACTCATCAAATATGAAACTGTGAAGTCTTTAGTACCTTTGTTGTTCTTTCAGGTACTGCACGCCCCGGTACACGGACTTTGAAGACCTTGAACGAAAATACTGGAAAAACCTTACATTCAATGCCCCCATCTACGGGGCCGACGTTAACGGCACCCTTTACGACAAGGTGAGCAAACTGCTTGGCTTTTCAGGTAACAGTTATCCTGGGATACTGCATTCCATGAATACTAATGTAGCATTTGACTCTTAAAGAGTTAATGATAGTTTTAGGATAGTTCCAGCTTCTGGAGTAGGCAAGAACACAATAAACCACGTGTTTATAACGTATTCTCCATTTAACCCAGGTAAAGTTAAAGAAGGCTAACACAGGTAGTGTTCTAAGGGACCTTTGCTTGCGCTTCAGTGTCACATAGTTTAGTTCAGGAAGGCAGAAACCACTGTTGCTCAAGTGTTGCTTTGTCCCAAAGGGCTTATGAGAGTTGGAAGTGTTATTACTGCTTTAATATTCACTGGTGCCTGTATTTGTGTGGGACAGCTCTGTAGCCATTATGTGGTAGGATGATAAATGTCAAAAAGGAGTTTGCATTCTGCTTGCTTGTCTCCTAAATTACCATGATTCACTATTTTAAAAGATGTTTGGAATGAAAAGTGGTTTTGTTCAAGAGGGTTCAGACATCAGCTCAAGCTCAATCAACATCAGCTATTGTTCTCTGCTCTGTTAAGTTTGTAGCTTTGTGATTATTTTTCCTTCTTAATCATTGTGTTTGCTGGTAACCTTTTCCCCTCCATAAAGCAATCAGTATGTAAGCTACACCATGCAGAACTTTTAGTTTAGGTGAAGTAGCTCACGGCTTGAGCTGTGTGATTCTGAGATGTGCTGTTTCACAAGTGCCTGTTAGTTTTTGCAACTGTCATCTCACTTGCATGGGTCTGTTCTTTGTAATCCTTGTTTAACACAAGGCTCATGTTTTACAGCATGTGGATGCGTGGAATATTGGCAGATTGAACACAATCCTGGATATTGTGGAGAATGAAAGCGGCATAACCATTGAAGGAGTGAATACTCCTTACCTATATTTTGGCATGTGGAAAACTTCCTTTGCTTGGCACACTGAGGACATGGATCTCTACAGTATTAACTACTTGCATTTTGGGGAACCCAAGTCATGGTAAGATTTTCTAGGGAAACTTCTAAATGTAGAAAAGCAATGCCATAAAATATTGCAGTCAAAATCATGAAGTTGTGAGAGTTGACTAAAGTAATTGCCATTTCTCCAGTCTTGCACTGCAGAAGTATCTGATAATGAGAACACTGGAAACCTGTAGGGAACTGCAAAGCAGTGCATGTCCTCAGTAGAATTTGTTTGGTTACCTTCTGCAAGAACTGTTTGCTGTCCTGGTGTAGAGAGTTCTTCAGAATTACAGTACAGTCTGGATGTTCTCTGCTGCAGTAGGACCAAAGCTTGGGAAACTTGCTTGTTATTTCCTGAAGCTCTAAAATGACCATACAGAGGTATGGTCATATGCAGGCAATTTTTAATGGACTTTGAAATGTAGCTGTTTTTCAGATCAAAAAAGCAGGCCAATGGATCTCGCTGAGTGGTTCATCCAGCTTTCATGATTCTTAGAGGAGGCCCCTGAAATTTTCTGTAGCATGGGTTGCTTTTCAAATGTGAATCATTCTGTTCTGTTCACAAATTAATTTCTCAAGCAACTTCAGCAATTGTTTCCATGGCACTTTTGTTGGAAACTAATATTTTTGGCTGCCTTTTAATACAACTTTGAAGTAAAAAAATAATAGCTAGCACCATGTGACCAGTGAACAAACCCATGCAGTAGGAGTATCGGGGGAACATGAAACAGAATAGTTCAGTTTGTTGAACTATTTGGCTGTTGCTTCTTTTACAGTAGTACTTAAAAGAAGTGAGCTTTGCAGGTGTCTTAGTTTGATTGATTTATTAAGGAACTCCATGAAGAATACAGCACTGTATTTCAGAGCAAAAGGAAACTAAGTAGTTGGCTTTATTTACTGCAGTCAAACCAACTGGGAGTTTTGTGGTATAGAAACCACATACACACCATAAAAAGGTGTGCACAAAGAGCAGCACAGCCCTGAAGAGCACTCTGCCTGTTGTGCACGTGTTCAGGATGAGGCATCTGACTTAGTCTCACCTTGGTCTGAGCAGCTGAAAGAGGTGATTCCATTTTCTCTCTTGCTTTGTGTTGCTCCTTGCAGAGAATGTACTGGTGATTGCACAGCTATGAACTGAGACAGTTCAGGAAGTGCTCTTCCCTTTCTCCTTGCAACTCATGTTTTGCTGCACCAGTCTCTTAATTATGTACATCAGACGTTTTACTTCCTCAACTGCTTGAGCAAAAGTCAGTAGAAGAGATGTTCAGCTTTTTGGTCTTGATTTTTCTTGGGATAGAAAGGTAAAAGGCCTTGATGAAGATTTTCAGCTTTATATCATCAAACTTTGAAAAAGACAGTGTAGAGATAGAGGATTTATTTTTGTAAGTAATTCAGGCCTTGATGCCTAATTATGATTTCCAGTCAAACTTTGGGATTTTGTTGTGTCACTTGAACTTAACAGACCTGTTCTTACCACTGCAGGTACTCGATCCCTCCAGAGCATGGGAAGCGACTCGAGAGACTTGCAAAAGGTAATCAGGCAATTTATGTCCTGCCTTTTTTGAAAGGTGGGAAGTTTCAGAACAAATTTCAGCTCTTTTAGAGCACAACATGCCTGTGATATCCTCCAGAGCACAGGCTGGCATGACTGAACTGATAATTTGCCTTTCAGAATATAGATGACATTATTTCTAAGTAATTGTTTATAGGATACACACAAGAGAAATGTCACATTAGAAATAATAAATTTGTGGTCTGTCTAACCTTTAGTAAGAAAATCCTTAACTATGGATTATTAAAACTGGAAGTTTGTGGCCAAGGGAAGATCCTTCTATGTAAGGTCTTTCTTATGCTCTTTCAAACTGGCAGCTGTTAAAAGATAAATGTTGAGTAGTTGCCATTGTTGTTCAGAATGCAAGCTAGCACACTTCAAATAAGGTGGTCCACACTTGTAGGTCTAGGGAAAAACCCTATTTAGACAGTAACTTTTCGTAAAACTCTGCTGGAAAATAAATTTTCTTCACAGCACAATGGTAACACCTCTCCTTGCCTTCCTTTTAAACAGGTTTTTTTCCAGGAAGTGCCCAAAGCTGTGAGGCATTTCTCCGTCACAAGATGACCCTCATCTCTCCATCAATTCTGAAGAAATACGGCATTCCATTTGATAAGGTGTAGAAAAGTAATCATGGTTGTACCAGCTCGGTCAAGAGGTTCCTGCAGCCCTGTCTCATTTCTAGCAGCAGCCAGTAGCAGATGCTTAGAGAGGAAAATAGAAACAGGAAGGGTATAAGGCAATTTTTTCCCACTGTACTTCCACTTATCTGGCAGATGGGGCCTGAAAGAGTTTGAAACCAAAAAATGTTTCAAGGACTACTAAAAACAAAAGCTTGGTTTTCCATAATTTTTAATTTTTTTTCTACCTTAAAACTATACACTACATCCTGTGTTAGATTAACTTCACTGCTTAGCTATGCATTCAGTGAAGTGAGATTGTCCTTTTTTTGTTTCAGACCTGTCCCCTGCTAATTTTGTGTGTTGCAATCCACTTCCTCAACAGAAAATAAGGCTCATTCCCTGCTAATTTTTTAATTTTTCTAATTACATTAATAACTTTATAGGTGTCCTTACTTTCTCTGGTGATAATCTACCATTCCCCTTCTCCACATAGAAATACTGAAGATCTAATCTTTGAGTTCTTAAAGTACTGCCACATCTTCATGGGTAACTGAGGGGTTTTGTTGTCATAAACCTTTAGACAGTGAGGAAATGTTGAAGAGCAGCAGTGGAAGGCTGACTGAGAGTTGTACTTGAATATGAACAGCAAAAGAAAACAGCAGTTTCCAAGTTCTGTGTGGATAAAAATTTACTTGATCTTAGATACTGTTCAGCCAAGCCAGCAACTGATACAGATAAGTACCTTTATGACCTTCAGTAGCTGGTCCCAGAGTATGTTGTATGTGTAACCATTTCTGTGCTATTTTGACCAGTCGTGTTGTGTTTTAGTAAAAAAACCCATATTGAGTGTGGCTTTTCCATAAACAGATATTTAAAAGAAGTAGGAAAAGAGTGAAGGTAAGTATCAAGTCTGTCCATTGCAGCAGGTAGCTCCAGCCACCACCTGTGAGTAGGGTTTTTGGGTATGCTGCAGAGGGGTATGGGAGCTGCTTTTAATCATACTCACCAAGTAGATTAAGTTGTGAGTAACAATGTGATGTCTCAATTGTCTTCTAGGTGACACAGGAGGCTGGGGAGTTCATGATCACCTTTCCTTATAGCTACCATGCTGGCTTTAATCACGGCTTTAACTGTGCTGAATCCACCAACTTTGCTACCCTGCGGTGGATCGAGTACGGGAAGCAGTCGGTGCTGGTGAGTGGTGTGTTGCCATCCCATTCCATGCAATTCTGTGTGTGAAAGAAAGGATCTCTGCTGCTCCTTAAGCCCCCACTGTTTGTTCTAAGGGAGTGATTTCAGGGCTTTGTCCATTTAAGATGTGATGTTTGCCTTCTCATAAGGTACCAACATCCAGCCAACCTCCTGCTTCATGCCCTTGTTTCAAGCATGGGTAGCATGAAACATGTTTTGTAACTTTGTGCAGATCAAGTGAGGCTTCAGAGAAAAGCATCTTTCATGTCTTTCCAGAGATGAAAGAGTTTTTTGATAGTCAGGGCTTGTCACTACTTTTGTCTGATATTTTAGCCATTACTTATTGACTGTTTAGCCTGGATATATGACTTTTGTAACTGAAGTGACTTACCAAAATAAATATCTTGGCTGAACCTTTAGCCTGGATAATGTTATATCCCTGTAGAGGTGCCTTACAAACAAGTTATATTTTCAGAAGCTACATTGAAGTGAATGCTTTGAAGCAGTAGTTGTAACTATCCTGGATGAGGGGAACCTCTACTGCTCTGGATAGGCCCAGAGTTTGTGTTACTCTGAATTCTTCATTGTAGTCTCTGGTTTTGCTGCCTGTTTTTGTATAAGCTCATTTTAAAACAGTCAGCTTCTGCCAGCAACTCTGTAAATAGACTGGTGAGCTTTCTTTCTTAGTTATTGTGATAGCATTTGGTTTTTGGATTTGTCTTTTTTGTTGGCTTATCTGCCCAGTTTTTACTAACTTAATATATACCCTTTTGATTTTCTGGGAAAATCTTGAGTGAGAGTTCTGAGGCTCAATTATATGGAAGTGTAGGATTCTTTTTTTTTCATTAAGCTCCTGAAAGCAAAGTGATACAGGAATTCAGAGTAGAATTGTTGAGTATGTGGCCTTACTTTAATATTTTCTGTGACTTCAGTGCTCGTGTCGGAAGGACATGGTGAAGATTTCCATGGATGTGTTTGTGAGGAAGTACCAGCCAGATCGTTACAAGCTTTGGAAAGCCGGGAAGGACGTGACTGTCATCGACCATGCTCTTCCAACCCCAGAAGCAGCAGAGTTCCTTAAAGGGGATCTCATGCAAAAAGTCAAGAATGGGAAACAGTGTGCTGAGGAAATGGAAACAGAAGAGACGTGTAAAGAGGAGGTGGACGGGGATGAGATGAAAAGGTAGTGCTTTGTATAGTCCTCTGTTTTTCTGTTGCATTCTTAGGATTTGGACCCTGCTGCAATTGGAGCTGCAATTACGTGTTTGCCATTCTGATGGCAAACAGTCAGAGTTAGCAATAATATTTTTTCCTGGGAACAGGGTTTACTCTTAGTATTTTTTACTGTTTGAGTCCACATTGATGCTAGTCTGTGGTAGGCAGGAAACACACCAGCTTGGAAAGTAGTTCTTCATCTTGGGACAGACCTCTAAAGCCTGGATTGGCAGTGTGCACCATGCACTGAGAGGCCAGAAATAAAAGGGGGAGTGTATTGAGATCCTGGGACAGTACTTGCTAGCAAATTTTGGTACAATCAGTGCTGCAAGCTGTGACATCAGTGTGCAGTTCCTGGTTGCAGAAGGTCAGCAGGCTAATCATCTTACATTTTGCACTTTAAATCTTTTTCAGTCAGTGTCAGCTACTATTTCTAAAGCTTTCTTTGGTGGTGGGTTTTTTGGTTATTGTTTTGGTTTGTTTGGGGTTTTGTTTAGAGGGTTTTTTTGTTCAAGGTAAAGAATGCCTGGCTAGAGCATAGCTGCTCAATCAATACATTATTAACATGCTGAGGAATCATCTCTAAAGATTACAGACGACTCTTCTGCAAAGGCGAAGAAAACACTTCAAAATAATTTGGAAACTATTTGGCTTGCCAGATGCTGTCTTTTAAAAGACTGTTCCAAACCAGACTGTACTTTCTGCATTCACACAGAAATTCAGCACACTGACATGTTTGCTAACCTGGCATATGGATTTGTCTCCTGCAGCATCCCCAAACATCGCATAGGAACAAAAAGGCACAGGGTCTGCCTGGAAGTGCCTCAGGAGGTGAGTGAGAGTGAGGCCTTCCCCAAGGAGGAGCAGTATGAAGCAGACATGGCAGAGCCTCGTGAGAGGCCTGTGGGTGAACTTGTGCAGCAAGATGAACAAAGGCTCAAGCTTCCAGGTAACTGTGTGCCAAGCTTTTTTCCTGTTACAAGGGGTGTGGTATTATTCTTGAAGGAGAGAAGCTGCTAGAGATGAATCTGGGGCACTCTTTCACATGATACTACTCAGTTGGATTCCTTCGTGTCCGAAAAAGCAGACACTACTCTCAGACCCATGGCAAGCACTTCTGAAATTTACTGTCATAAGACTTAAAATATTACCATTTCCTAGCTTTTGATTTTTGCTCTTTTTCTTTTGCCTGCCTGCATACAGAAATGTATCAGATGCCTCAGTAGTCTAAGCTCCTCTGTATCCCTGTTGAGCAATGTGAGCTGTTTATGTGAATTGCTTAGTAAAACATGCACACACTTCCTGGTAGTGTGGGTCTGGTATGCTGTATAGGTGTGTTACTTGTAATAAGTAGGCTGGAGGAAAATTCATGTGGCTTGTAATAGGTCATTTATCCTTGCAATTGTGGGAGGAGCAGGGGGCCTCTGGAACAACGTAAGAACAGGGAAAGCATGTGTGATGCCTCCCTCTGGTATTTTGTTTTCCAGCCCTTTGCAGCTTGCATTTAATAATCTGTTGGTTTGTGGGGTTTTATTTTTCTTAATACTGTTAAGTCTCCCATGAACATTTATAACCTCTTACCCACAGCATCATGTGGCCAGGAGTTGGGCTGTTTAGCTACATACATGCCTGTATAAAGGATCATCTCTGTTTGTTTGTTTTGAGCTCACTGTTTGCTGGTTTTCTTTGATATACCCTGGTTCTGGTGCTGGAAGAGGCAATGAGCAGACACTTTTATTCTCTCCCTCACTAAACCACCCATGTCACTGTAGGTGTTTGAATTAATGATCTACTCTTTACACGATTTCCTGTCACTTTTTTGCGTGTAGTAACTTGCTTTCCTGTTTGGCTTTTTGCAAACGGTTGCACAAATGTTCTCTCTCTGCCCAGACTTCAGAAAAACTCAGTATGTCGTTTCTTCCAGATCGTGGGGACTCAGCTAAATTTGAAGAATTGAAAACAGTGAAGCTTGAGGAGGAAGAAGAACACGAAGCAGCTGTACTGGATCTCTCCATTTCACACACTTCCAATTCCTCTTCGGTGTTGCCGGCGTCAAAGCAGAGTGCAACACCCAGCGCTCAGTCCAGCTCCCCGGCGTATTCTTGTTCTTCAGACTCAGAATCCACTGAGCTGTTGGCAAAACGAACTCTTCCTGGGCCAGCAGGGGTGTTCACAGTGCACAGCTACGCTAAGGGGGATGCCAGCGGGTCCGACAGTGAACAGACCTCAGGGAAGAAAGCCAGTGCCACCACCAGCATGAGCGAGCAAGAGCTGACAGAGGTACGAATGGCAAGAGAACTCAGAGCTGAAGGGCTGGAATTCCACGCTCAGGGATTTGCTGTGACAAAACTTCCTGTCTGTGCACACTACAATTTCATCCCCACTGGTGCTTGCATAGCAAGTTGCTTAGTTGTTAGTGTGTTTTTAATACCTATGGGCTTTGCTAAACAGACTTTCATCCAAATTCTTGTTTTACACTCTGACCTCTTCTAGAAGGCAATGAGATCCCTTGTTCTGAGAACTTCTCTGAACTATTTAAGTGCTGTAAGGCAAAAAAAGTATCTTGGTGATTTTGACGTGGCAGTTTTACAGGCTGATTGAGGTCCTTTTGTAGTAATAGAAGCCTATTTATACCTGAAATTAATATCTACTTTGATACAGCTTTTATTGCATGTGTTCCTTTTAAAAGAGAAGAAATGATGCAACAAAAATTATTGTTTGGGAGAATGTAAATCTCAGTGTTTAGGAACTATCAATTAATGTTTTATTAATCAACCTCAGAGAAGAGTTAAAATCTTATCTGGTAATGTCTTTCCAGTATTTTGTTTCCCTCTTTAAATCTGTGTGTAGAGAAGAGGGGAGACCAATAATGATTGTGTCCTAAAAATTCAGACATTACAGAAATGGAACAGCAAACAGGCAAATCTGTTGGTAGTTAAGCTGAAACTAAGGAGCAGTTCTCATGGCTATTTAAACTAAAGAAATTCTGCTGCAGATACTGATGTCTCCACTGTGTGCTCTATACAGGGAAAAGGTGAAATTTTGAATGGGTGTGGATTGTTTTCCCCAGTGTGGTGTATTTCAAAACAACTTTTCCATTAAGTGGTAATTGGGAAAGCTAATTTCCATTTCAGTGTTTCTTAGAAGTCTTATATCCAGCTTTAGGTAGTAGATTCATATCTACTAAGAGCCTTCCTGGGCAGTTAAAATCATTGCCTTTATTGTCATGCTTGTCAGGTTAGTAGTAATCTTGTCAGTGTGTCACTTGTTTTGCATAAGGCTAAGGGAAGAGGAAATAGCTATTGTTGTCTCCTTCTTCCAGTCTGTCTGGTAAAACATCAGTGCAAGTAATAAGCAGAAAGTATGAAAGTATCCTTCATTTAAAATGAGCCTGTTAGTTCGAGATGTAGTGAACTCTGTATTTTTTTGTTTTATTTTATCTTTTCTTTTTTTTACTTTTAAATTTGGAATTTTTGAGTGTCACACAAACTGAGGGCTTCTCCAGAATGCATGAGACTTCTTATCACAACTCTTCTAAGCTGAACCATTCAACTCTTCCTTCTTTGTTTCTGTCTTTTACATGCTTTTCATGCAACTCTGTCTATATAAAGAATCTATGCTAGGACGTCTGAGACGTGTTCATTCTACAGGCTCAACAGAGCTGGTACACCTCTGTCTGGTTTTTCATAGCAGAAGTGCTTTGAGCACTTCAAAAACTTTAGCCAGTTAGAGCTGAAGTGAGGTTGTTAGAAATAAAATCGTGGAAGCACGTGGGAACTGACTGCTGAATTCTTCCCCTTGTCCAGGTAGCAAAGGAGTACATCAGCTCAGCAAAGGACAGTAAGAAGTCCAAGGGTCGCCGCCAGCCCTTGAGCAAACTCCCACGCCATCACCCACTCTTGGTTAAGGACTGCATTAGTGATGATGGTAAGTAAAGCCTTACGCTCTTAGGGAACCTGGAGAGAGGGTCTTGGCTTCTGTGGGCAGTGTGGTGATAAACAGGAGTCAGCAAGGGACACCTTTGCATCCTAGACAAGTGCTTGTCTCATTGTATCTTTAAACTTTCTCTTGAATGGTGTCATCTTTCTTTCCTGTTCTGTTCTTTGGAAAGTTGCAACCCTGAAAGGAAAACTAAACCGGTACCGGAACTGTTGCATAATTGCATCTGTCTTAGAGTTTTCCAGTCACTGCTGTAAATATTCACGATTTTTTAAAAAAATTCCAGTGCCGGGTTCTTTGGCTGACAGCTTTAGTCTTAATATAATTTGGAGCTGGTGCTGTTCTCAGTAAACCTATCTCGTGTCTGCACGGTTGCTTGATTAGTAGAAGCCTCTTAAAAAGGAGACTGAGCTACTGGCTTCCATCACCCTTCTGTCAGTTTGATTTCTGGCAGTCTTTCATCCATCTCCATTCATAGCTTCTTGCCTTATTTAGTTCCACTTACAAGAAGAGCATCTGTAAAAAGGCACATAATCACTGAGTGACTGATCTCTTATCGCAGAGGCACCAGAGCAGCTCACTCCTGAAGAAGAGGCTGAGGAGACAGAAGCGTGGGCCAAGCCTCTCAGCCAGCTCTGGCAGAACCGGCCACCAAACTTTGAGGCTGAAAAAGAGTACAATCGGACCATGGCTCAGCAGTCCCCGTACTGTGCTGTCTGTATGCTCTTCCAGGCATACCAGGTATGGAAACAAGACTGTTAATGCATAGGGATAATGGAATAGGATGCTGCTGTGATACATAGTTTTACATCTGTCGTTGTGCATGTTGCCGGTTAGCAACAGGTGTATCAATGTTGCAGTCTTCCCGAGGAATTTTTCCAGGAGAGTGCAAGTGGGTGAACCTTCTCATACCCGTGAGGGACAGGCGATTGGTTCTTAGGAGCTCGCTCATCTGTTCAGCAGGAGCTTTTGTGTCTGTGGCTTTTGCTCAAACCACAGAATGGAGCTTGAATGTTGCTGGAGCTGACTGTAAAATCCCATTTCTGTTTTCCAGACTGACTCCTCCACTTCTAAAGTGTTTTTAAGAAAAGACTTCAGGTCCACTCATACCACGTGGTCTTTGGGGAGCTGGCATGGGAGAAAACCTTTTACTTAGAAGGATTTAGGGCTGTGTTTATAGATGGTATAGGTAAAAAACTGTCTTATTTTGGAGTGTATCCAGTAGCTATGGCATGTGAAAATGCGCTTTAACAAAGTGCATAGCGTGGGATGGGATGCAGAACTCCTTTATCATATTGACTTATTGCTTAGGCCTGAGTCATGCACTGAATTTTTTGATATGCCTAAGCTAAGTAATTTTAAGGTACTTGAATAGTTGTCTGATTGAGTGTTTGACAGCTGAGTTTTGCAACTAAGTGTATTCAATTCATTTGAGATCGCTGTATGATTATGGTGGCACTAGAAACATGTTCACCATGGTTTTGGAAATTAAGACCTCAAATTTTTGTTGAATATATGCATATAGTTTCTGGTTTCTGTGAAAACCATAGACTGTAGTTTCTGTTTGATCTTGCTGTTTCTGTCTGAGAGTAGGTTCTTGTTAGGACTGGTAATTCTACATAGGAGCTGTGTGGTACACAAGGATTTGACTAGTGTAAAGTTATTCACTAGTGCATAAAGTTAAGGATTTGAGGACAGTTGAAGTTCTGTTAGCTTCTTTTTTTTATAGTTGCTGTTGAGCAAAAAACTCTTAACTGCGGGTTTTTAAATGTCTGTCTACATCAGGCAGTGAAGCAGAAAGTCCTCCAAGATTTGAGCTGTGGTTAGGCTCTTTGTTCCAACTTCAGAAAGTCTATGGCAAGTCTGGAAACTCACTTCAGTTACCCGTTCAAATAAAAAATTGGCAGAAGATGCCAGACAAATATGCACTTTTCCTTTGGGAAGGAGAAAAGTATCTAGCTGCTTGGGGAAAAAAGTCATGTTTTCTTCAACTTTGTTATAGATTTCCCCCAGTCATTTGGTCTTTTGCTTGACATGCAGTGTTCAGTGTAAATCAGTAAGTTTTCCAGAATCTGACTAAACAAGGCTTGTTGAAAACATGTCCATTTCCTTCCAGCTGTGAGTGTTACATGGGCTTATTTTCTCTAGCTTTGGATACACTGTAGGAGGGACAGTGCAGCCTCATTCTACTACTGCAATTCCTGCTAACAATAGTTTTAAAAGATTAGGCAAGCTACTTCAGTGGTGGCCTGTGGTTTGGAACATTTCTGCAAAGAAAGAGATTAATTTTTGTGTAGCTGTTCAGAAGAGTAACTTGAATGGAAACATACCTCTGTAAACTTTGTATGCCTTTGGTGTTCAGTTTGACATTGGCTTAGATGAATAAATTACAAAAGATTAGCCTGAAAGTCTCCTGAGCTTTATCCTGGAAACTGCATTTTCAGTCTGCTTATTTCCCAGAACAAATTAGTTTTAAAGCCCATTAGACTTGGTCAGAACTACTCAGAGAAAAAATAATGGAGATTGCAGTAGGTATCTATTTATGTGTGGGTAATCCTCCCATATTAAGGTAAGATAAATGTACAGTGGGGGATAGCAGTGTTATGATCCTCTGTATTACAGGGTGCTGCCTGTAGAGTGTGAGGTGGGCTTGGTGGTTCCATCTCTTCTGTCAGAAGAGATGCAGTTTGATGTGTATCTTCTTGCTCATTAGAGGGATACAATTCAGACTTTCCCTGTAGTATTAGGGTAGAACATAATTGCATTCTGAAGCCACAGCAGCTGAGGATTTTATAAACTGTATTTTCCCCTAACCTACCAACTCCATAATCTTTCATCACCTTCATCCTTTCTTTAAACTGGATTTATGTGTCAAATAATGAGTTAGTGAAGATGAAGTGAGACCATTTTACTTGTAAAACTTAAATTCCCCATCTGTCCCTTATAGGCAGAATGTGAAGGCAGCAGTCAAAACTCTGGGGTAACTCCAGCTGCTGTGGATGGGAAGATCCGAACCAAACCCCTGATTCCTGAAATGTGCTTTACTGCAACTGGCTGCAGCACTGACCTCAATCTTTCGACTCCCTACCTAGAGGAAGATGGAACCAGTGTACTCATCACCTGCAAGAACTGCCACGTCTGTGTCCATGCAAGTGAGTTCATCTGGATCTCCCCCTCAACTCTGGTGTTCTCTGTGCTGAGTCTGTATGTCATAGCAGGCCTCCACCAGCTGGTTTAATGTACAAACACATGAAGTTGAGCCCTTGTCAGAGTAGGATATACAGAGTGCTGGCCTATGGAATAGGCAGTTGGCTGCATGGGTAGCTTCAAATACAGCATCGTCCTGGGGCTCATTGATTTTAATTCCTGCTTGACTTCTGAGCCCAAGGGGCATGAGTTTGAGTTTAGATAAGCTCTTAAGTGTGAGATGTGTCTGTTCCAGGTTGTTATGGTGTATCCCCTGACAAGGCCACTGAAGACTGGATGTGCTCCCGGTGTACAGAAAATGCCTTAGAAGAGGTAAAGTTTTTCACAGGTGGAGTCTGGTACATATTGGCTACAAAGATACTTTCCATAGTATTGTGGGTGTTGGGTTTTTTTAAATTTCAATTTAATTTTAATCTTTAATTATCCTATGAAAAGAACCTAGAGAATGTTCAGGAGCCAGTCTGTTCTATTTTGGTGCTTTTAAACCATAATGATACCCTTTTAACCAGCACAAAGCTGCTGATTCACTTGAATCAGAGGGAAGATGTTCTGCATGAATGTGGGAACAGCTCCATTGTCTGTCTTAATTTACGGTAGCTACTATTTCTAAACCAGAAAGTAACTTGTGTTAATAATTAGGGAAGTGTGCACGTGTGAAGAAAGCAAGAAGAATGGGATTCCCTCAAACAGCTGTATAGACTCTAGATCAGCAGAACGGGTCAGCCTTTCGAATTCTATTTCCTCATGTTTGTCCCAGATCCTTTTACACTTCCTCAAAGGATAGAGGATATTGCAGTTGTAAAAGGAACCCATAATTAACACGTTGAACCTTCAGTGGTGGGTCTGCTTGCCTTCAACAGACTTGGAGTCTGTTGCCCTGAGGGCAGCAGCTTTTGAGAGCTGAAGGGCTGATCTGTACAAGGTAGTTAGCTCTATTCTGACAGCAAAACCATTTTCTTCCTCTGGATGAGCGTTTTGAGGTGGAAGTTATGCAGCAGGTGCAGTGCTCTGGATTTCACTCTTCCAGCTAATGCTTTTCTCCTTGCTCCAGGATTGCTGTTTGTGTTCATTACGAGGAGGAGCACTACAGAGAGCCAATGATGACAAGTGAGTGTTACAGATTTTTGTGATCTTAAGGAAGAGGCTCAATTCCTAAGTATCTGAGGGTAAGCTGGTAAATTCAGTGTCTGCATTTGGTGTAACAGAGTGACCAAGACACTTCACACTTCGTGTTTCTGGGAGGGATATGGTAAAGTGTGTTCATTGTGTTCTCATGCAGCAATTGTCATATCTGTAGGTAATGCCTCATTCTAATTCTGTTGATAGCAGCTGTTGATTGCTTTGCATTTATAGTGCAGAGCTGTAATGTGCAGAGCTATAGCCTACCACATAAAAACAAGGTTCCCAATGAGATAACATCTCTCAGTACCTTCTCTACAGAAGATTTTGATTATTTCTCTATCTAATTTGTGGTGACAATGGAGACAAAGGACAACCACAGCTTTAAGTAGCACAGCATATTGAAATTCATGGTACTTCTACAGCAAAATGTGCATACAGCTGCCTGTCCTATGTCCTTTGGGTGTGATGCTGTCTTCTAGCCCATGAAATAATGGGAACTTGGCCCAGCAGTCTTTTATCATGCAGGTATGCTGCCAACAAGAGTCACACTAAATTGCTCTCCTGTTAAGCCTGTCAGTAGTAGATTGCAAGTATGAAGAAGTCTTGGTTTTGCCCCACATGTGACCTGTTACTAGCAGTTAGGAAGGAAGATTACACTGCTACTTCTCAGAGTAGTATTTATTATGGTTTATATGGCAGACTTCAACAGACCTGTGCTTACTTAAACTCCAGAGCATCCTCTGTTAGCCCAATACATATTAATTTCCTTTTCCTCTCTTCTGTCCTGACAGGTGGGTTCATGTGATGTGTGCTGTGGCTGTACTGGAGGCAAAATTTGTGAACATTGCAGAACGGAGTCCAGTAGATGTTGGAAAAATCCCCCTGCAACGTTTCAGACTGGTAAGGATCACTTGTGTTTCATCGGTGCTGGCTCCAGTCTGTTCAGAATCTGAGGAACTTTGCCTATCCCTTCAAATCCAAGTTATCTCCTCTCCAGGCTGAACTGTATAATCTGCTCTGTTCTGTGTAGGGGAGATGGCAGTTGTCCCTATTGCCATTTTTTTTGCCTTTCCCTGTTCTAGTATGTTATTCACATGAAGAGCCAGTAAAAGGGGCACAGTTTTCAGTATGTGGCAAATGACATTCATACAGTGGTGTAACAGTGATAATTTGTTGTTTTTCTACTGCCTTGTATTTAACTTGCTTTATTGGCTGTTCTGGAGCACTGAAATGCTTCAGTATGTGAGAGGCATTCATATAATGGGTGAATGTCTTCAGGAAGAAAGCAACTGTACTTAACTCCTTTTTAACAGCTCAGTGTTTAGGGGCAAATTACTCTGCTTTGCATATATTCATGCACTGCAGATAACATTCTTTTCCTCTGACAGCCCAGCAGGCCTGACCCAAGTGTAATTGAGTCACTGGTAGTAGTGATAGAATTTTAACTGTTACTTCTGTGCTCTTTGTCCATTATTCTAAATCGCCTTGCTTGTATTTATGTAACTTAATAGTCAAGTGCTGAAAGGCCCTATTGAGTTGGAGCATTGCAAGCTGATTTAATCTAAGTTCTCCTGTTGCTAGCATCCTTGGGTCACATGGTTTGTGCATGTTGAGCTGGTAGATATTTAATTTACATTTTTCATGTCTTGGGTTAGTTTACTTTTATGAAGTATTGTGTCGTAGACAATAGAACTGGTAGCTACCCACTTCTGTTCAGTCAGAAAGCAGCAGTGCTCTCACAAAGACTAAATGGCACAGCTATTATGTTATTAGCTATTACAGCTAGGCCAACTAACCCTTTGTGTAGAGTAAAAGCTAGTGCCAACCAATAACTTCTAGTTTCCTGTCCACAGAAATGCATCTTCTGCAAGAAAAGGAGAAAGAGAATTGCAGGGTGCTGTGTACAGTGCTCACATGGTCGGTGTCCCACATCCTTTCATGTCAGCTGTGCCCAAGCAGCAGGAGTCATGATGCAGCCTGATGACTGGCCATTTGTTGTCTTCATTACCTGCTTCAGGCACAAGACTCCATCTCAGGCAGAGGTGAGTTAGGTGTGTGATTCCCAGGATTTGAACTGCAGTATCTTGGAGGGACTGTGTGGTTCTTTTGAAACTTCTTTAAAGGCTTGGCTCTCACAGTGTCAAATGTAATCTAATGGTGTTGGTCTTGGACTCTGATCTCAGCCTTGCTGCTGCTCTGAGTGATCTCAGTCAGGTCCTTTACTGTACTTTGGTTTGCAGCCCAGAAGGACTGAAAGCATCACATCCCTCCTGTGGCTGTTGTAATGAGGAATAATAGTGGGGTTTATGCTGTGATACTTAATATGCAGGAGTTAGTGCTGGTACTCCAGCAGACTGCAGGAGTGGTCATAGAATTTCACATTTAAGTGATTGATTAGTTTAGAAAGTTCCTATGTAACCTCTTTATCCAAAACCACAACAAATCTATTAGGGAATGTTTACTATAAAAGGCTTGCATTGCTCTGAAGAATTAGAGCCTAATTTACGAAGTAAATTAAGGAAAGCAGCATCTGACAGATTAGGCTTCAGGCATTTGAAAGTCTAGAGGCAGAATTTCGTGAAAAATGCTGCTGATGGTGTTTTAAGTAAAGTAACTCACCTGCACTAAAATGTTTTGCTTTGTTGTGTGCCAGCACTGGAGCTATGGGTCTCCTCAATATGTTTTTTATTGAGTCAATGTGTAAAAAGGGATTTTTCTCTTCTCAGCGAGCTAAGGCTGCACTCCAGGATCTGTCACCTGGACAGATAGTCATCAGCAAGCACAAGAATGGTCGCTTCTATCAGTGTGAAGTGGTCAGCCTTGCAAAGGAGACTTTCTACGAGGTCAACTTTGATGATGGCTCCTTCAGTGATAACCTGTACCCAGAGGACATTGTGGTATGTTATACAGTGAGGTTCTGGTACAGGGCCCATCATGAATCAGTTCTTGCTGCTGCAGAGAAGACACATCAGGGGATTTGCTAATTTTCCAGTCCTGGGTCCTGTGGTGGCTGAGATGTGCTGCAGGATGGCCCTAGGGGTGTTATCTGAGACTGACTTAACTGAGGGCACATAGGGACAGGTGTAACAGGGAGTGCAGCTAATCTCTGGCTGCCTAGCAGTGGTAGGTCTGAAGGAAAATTTACTGATAGTTGCTTACCATTCCTACATCAAAAACTTTGGTATCACTTTTGGGATTTAAATGCAGATGACATAGATGGATCTCTTTCAGCCTAGTTCGCTGTCCCTAAAATGAAGTAATAGTTGGGGTGGTGTGCAGTGTGACTCCCTGGTGGTTTGCTGAATCTTCACATGAGGAAGCTGCTTATCCTTCTCCTCCCTTCTCCCATCTTCCCTCTTTATTCCAGAGTCGAGACTGTCTTCAGTTAGGTCCCCCTGCTGAAGGGGAAGTCGTGCAGGTGAGATGGACAGATGGACAAGTTTATGGAGCAAAGTTTGTCGCATCACATGCCATCCAGATGTACCAGGTACAAAACTGTTGTCTGAAAATTCCTCACTCAGAACAAGCCAATCATGTTAACAGGGCTGCTTTTAAAGGTGGCAGAGCTGTAGGGGAGTCATGCTTAAACACTCCAGGGGAAGCTACTCGCTGTTGTCAGCAATGCTGGATGCTGGTAACAGTTGCTGAAGTTAAGAGCAAAGTGGTTGCTTGCAACTGTACTTACATCCAGCTACTTACTACTGAAAATTGTTTCTCTGCAGTTCTTCATCAGACTCTGTTCCTGTAACTTCAACTACTTAAAATAAGTTTGGTTTTGCTCCTCTCTGTTTAGTCAGATGCACTATGCCTTGCATGCTTCCAAAGGGATGAATTTTCAGGCTGTATTAAAGTGACCAGCCAAACTGTCTTGTCAGGTGTTAAAAGAATATCCCCAAACATGCTGGGCTACTTTTACTGTCATGAGATTGGTGAGGTTTTGGTTAAAGTCTGTTGCAGTGTGCATAGCTGCATATGTATCTTTTAATTTCAAGTGGTAGAAGATTATTTCATGAGAGCCCTCTGTGGGGAGGAGTAGGCAAGTTCTGGGGAGCTGTAGGAGAGTTCTAACTCCTGAGAGTTATGGCAGAACAACTTCTGGTTCTCTACTAGGTGGAATTTGAAGATGGTTCACAGCTGATGGTGAAAAGGGATGATGTATATACGCTTGAAGAGGAGCTTCCTAAGAGAGTGAAATCAAGGCTGGTAGGTACAAGGGATGCAAACTTCTACTAAAGAAGTTCATTTAACCTAATTTGTCATTGAGCAGCAAGCTGAGCACATGGGAGCAGCAGATTGCAGTCTGGTGTTCTCCTCAGTCATTGCAAAGCTCAGTAATTGATGAGGCTACAAAAGCAAAGTTCTATCTCCTTCTGCAAGGGCATGACTTTATAGCACAGAGTCACTGATTGGGACAGCACATTAAAACCCTTTCATACCTGCATTTATAACTGTCTACTCCCATTGCAAAGAATGGCCAAGTTCCTTCATTTGCCCTTTGTTCTGAAAAGCTCTTAGTAGGATGGCATCAAGACAGCTGTTTTTTGAAATTGTAAAATAAATTCAGATGGGAAAGGACACTGCAGATAACCCAGACACCTGTTCCAGGCAGGGGTAACTTGTCAGAAAGGGTTACTCAGGGCTCTCTCCAATTAAGTTTTGATCACCAACAAGGACAGAGATTCCAAAACCCTTTTAGGTCACTGTTTTGTTGTTTTAAACTTCCCACTACAAAAACTGCAGTTGCAGATAGCACGCTGGGGTATCTTGCTTTGCAGCACAGACATTCACACCTGATGCAGATCTGTTGGCAGGCACACAGGATGCCAGAGGCTTAAGAAAGAATGGTTCATAGCTGGATCCTGTGACCGGGTGTTTAAACACACCTGCTTCACAAAGCAGAAATTTTACTAGACTGCTTGAAAATTGGAACAAGTGACTCTGTTTATTACTTGGAGAAAGTGATCGTGAACTCAAATCAGGTGCTCAGTTAAACCTGAAACCTGTGATTCTTTAGATCTCTGATTACAGTTCACTTAAAATTATCCCCAGACTTGTAAATCCAGTTTCTTAAATATTTTTCTTCTTGTGTTTGGTCAGTTTTTGAAGAAGGCTGAATGTTCCCAAGCGTCTTGGCTTGGTTCTTTCTCACGTGCAGTCAGAGGATGTGGGGGCAGGGATTTGGTCTGTGCTCTAATGACTAATTCTGTCTTTTTCTCTCAGTCAATAGCTTCAGATATGCGCTTCACAGAGATCTTCGAAGAGAAGGAGGTCAGTCAAGAGAGGAAGAGGCAAAGAGTGATCAATTCACGCTACCGTGAAGATTATATTGAACCTGCCTTGTACCGGGCCATCATGGAGTAAGCGCTGCCTGTGGCAGAGGAAGAAGATGCCCACCTCCCCCAAGGATTTAAATGTTCCAGTACAACAGGCCATATTTGGATGCTTCGAATCCAGGGGTTTTATTGGGGTTTTGTTCTTTTATATTTTAAGGAAGCTAAAAAGCTGTTGCTCTGCAGTAGCTGTAAGGCAGCTGTTGGATAGTGAAAGAGATCCCATTTGCTGAAGCTGATGCCTGCAGACTCCTGGTCTGAAGTTGGGCCCTCACCAAATAAGCCAGCTTGGGGGTGTTGCTTTCATCTCGTTGAGCAGTCTTGCTTTTTCATTAGAGACAATTTTGGCAGGTGGCAAACTCTTTTGGGAGTTGTAGCCAGGAATCTTGGCAGCTGCAGAATAGTATGGTCTATTGTTTGAGGTGGATAATGTTCCTGAATATAGGTGTCTCCTTGGTGACCACACCTGGGCTTGAGCAGGCAGTATTACTGGTGCTGGAAATGGAACCTCTTTTGTACTTGTATCCATCTTTTTGTCGCAAGCAGCTTCAGTCTCTTGTTTCTCAGCGCCTCCTTTCTGAGGTTGAGCTGTAGGCTGTTCAAATCCAACCAGATAGGAGGTGCTTGTGTGAACAGGTGAAATGTGAAATTGAATCCAGTAGGACAAATTATTTAACCTTCCATTTAATATTTTTGTTCTGGTAGTGCTTTTGACTTACTTAATTATAAGTTTAACTGTATTAGTATGTGCCTCAGAACCAATCAAATCTGTCTGGAGCCCTGCGCAGTGCAGCCTTCTAACAAGAATAGATGTTCAGCTCCCAGTAGACATTCAGCTCCCAAAGAGTTTCTTTTGAGTTTCTCTAAGGCAATATGACTAAAGGGACAGAGTCCTAACTCTCCCTTCTTGAAATCCAAGCATCACAGTGTTGGGGATGACAGGGCAGCAGCATCTGGAGCGGTGCAGTCCCTCTTCTGTGGCAGCACGTGTGCTTGCAGGCAGTTGCTTAGAGCAGCTAATACTGGGTCTGAGACAGATAAAGCGTGCACTGGGCTGTGTGTGTTACTGAAGGGCTGTGCACTGCTCTTCTGAAGCGAGAGTGCTGCCGTGTTGCTGTCTGGCAAAGGTTACAGTAGCATTTTTATAGAGTGTTAGCAGGACCCATCTCAGCTGTGTGGGAGAGAACTTGCTACCCCAGCAACAGGAAGCTGAGCTGAGCTGGGTAATAGGTGTGTACTCCGAAGATGTGCCAACTTGCTCCTAGTAATTTAAGCATTAACACAACAAACTAAGAGCAGTGTAAATAACTGTTCCTTTCCCATTCTGTAGGAAAGGGATTTTAGGCTGTGGAGCAGATTGGCCACATTGTTTTTGCATGGAATGATGGGGTGAATTTTCCTACTGGAGAAGATCATGGTTGCATGTTCTCCAGAAGCCGTTCAAGAGGAGAATTTTCTAATGAAACAGACCTAATGCATCCCTGCTTCTATAGGGACGTGGCAATGTGTCTGCAAAGTCTGAATTTGTAACTTTTTTTCCTTTTGGTACATAGGATCGCTATAAACCAAACTCTTCTGAAACCCCGGTGCATCGACTTGTGATTAGCAATAAAATGTAGTATTGACTAGTGATACAACTCTTGATCAGAAAAGAAATAAACTACCACTTTTATACAGAAAATCTTACTCAGCCCTACATTTTTATAGGGTCAGGAGGCCGATATAAGTAGCAAAGATTTGCACAATCACTGTTTTGCATAGAGGTAATCTGTCCTATTTTTGTGGTGGAATACCTTGTTCATCAGTATTGGAAGGCTTACACATTCTGAAAGGACATAGTGGCTTTTGTGATTTTTGGTTTGTTTGTTGGTTGGTTTTTGGTTTTTGTTTTTTTTTTCTTTTTCCCATGTCCAAAACTCCTGGTCTCAGGGTATAAAATGGTTTTCTGATGAATGGGATAGCTGGCTTGAGGAAACCAGGATCTGTTGAGACCAGAGTCTGGTAGCTGCAGTTACTCTGGTCCAGGCAATAGGAATGAAATTGCACTTTGACATCTGAGCTTTCACATAAGCCTCTGAAGTGATGTGCTGTGAGCAAACATTGAGAAGGGCTGGCAGGGCCTTAACAGACTTGCCTCTGTTCTGTCAGAGTTAATTTGGTATTAACTTCTCATAGGCTGGACACTACCTGTGTGTTACTGAAAGACATATTCTTTGTATCAATCTGCCCTTTTCTCTCAAGAGAAAAGGTCCCTGCCTTCAGGCTTTCTCCCCAAACTGCCATATAACTTAAATGCACCTTTTAGGTGCCACATGCTACCTGTGCTGCAAACACCTGGCTCTACAGCTTCATCTTGAAATGATGACCTAGATATGAAACAGCTGGATTTGTTTGGAGTGCTGTTGTTCTTGGGGTTGTTCTCAGAGCTGTCCTGTGTAGGGCCAGGAGTTGGATTTTATTGACCCTTGTGGGTCCTTTCCCAATCAGGATATTCTATTCTTCATTTACCTGCAGCAGGTTTTGCCACCCACCTCTGAAAGTATTGAGTGACTTTCAAGAGCTCCTGTGTGTACTATTTGTTCTGGAAGAGGAGCTTTGTTACCAGTTTTCTGCAGGCTCCAGATTTGCTCTTGTCAGTTGACTGCACTGTGTTGGAAACCGCTGCCATCCCTCACTCTGAGACAAAGGGCCTTCCCAATTTTCCTGTCAGTTCTTGTGCTGCATCATTCAAATGTGAGCATATTGTACCTACTGCAGTGAGTAAACTGCATTTTGGCTTCTCTCCATGAACTTAAAATTGGTGACCCTGATGTTTGAGGGGTCTGTATTATTTGACTTTGCAAAAGCAATTGGGTTTATGGTTTGAAGTGTAACAGGTAGCAATAAAAGCTCTGTACAGAGCAGCTGTCTCAAAGGTACATAGGCTTTCCATTACCTAGACTTTTATTGTGTCTGATAATTTTCTCCAGTGGGTTTTTTTTTTTTCTTTTGGAAGTGTCTTTATCCCTGTTACAGCATCATTCCAGTGAGGGTGAGATGCTGCCAGATTATCAACTAGGCAGGTGTTTCTTGAATGTGTTCAGTACAAAATCATGCTCAATGTTCCCCACAGGAGCTCTGGTGGCCCTTTGTTAGGTCCATTGCATGTGGTACTGCAGGCAGTAGACCATTACTTCACTTTTCATGAAGCTTCCATCTGTGACTGGTTCAGGTTGGACTCATAGGAAGCATTTTTTTTGTATAAACATACAGGGGCTTGCCCTTAATTCAGGATGAGCTTTGCAAGCCAGTGATAACTTTTCATAAGATTTAAAAAGGTGATTATATTCTTTGTAAAGCACCTGACTGCAGTAATGTTTCTGCCTGTGGCTGGACTTCTAGGAGACCTCTTTTCCATCAGCAAACCACTCAGATGACACAGGGCAGTATGTCAGTAGTAGGACCCATTCTCCTTGCTCCTTCTCTCTCTTCCCAGTGTTTTGAGCTGGGTTGAATTGATTCTGCACTGTTTGAGGAGCACAGTCACATATCCCAAGGCTTCTAATGCATCTCTGTTCTTCCATCCTTTAACTGGGCTCCTGTTGTCTGACATGTCTGCAGTTGTGCTTGTTTTTTAATGCAAACATGGGATGAAATCAAGACTCTGGTAGCCTGTATGTTGTTTTCAGTTTCCTCAAATAATAAATCTAATTTCAAAACAGACAATCTGTAAACTAATTTAAGAACTAAAGCACTGTAACTTGGAAATTCTCATCATGCTTCTAATTTTTCTATTAGCATTATTTATTTCTAATACTCATCTCCTTCATGCTTATCCTTATGAGTTCTCGGGTGTCTTTCAGAGGCCTAAGTGGAGTTCTGTTATTTAAGGACTCAGTCCAGCCTGGCTGTTGATGTCTGTTCAACCAGAACTGGGATGGAACCACAGAGTCATCTCTCCTCAATGAGACACAGAGCTGAGACATCTGCAGCAAGAGCTGAGTTGCCTCAGGTTCCCTCTGTAGCTGAGAGTGCCAGAGGAGGCATCATCAGGAAATCTTACCTAGGTGCAATCTCAAACAGCTCTGTTCTTCACTGTGGTGTTGACTCTTGAATTTCACAGTGCTGGTTAAGACTTGCTGAACTGGCAGTTGGAGAAAGGAGTTCTTCTACCTTAGCTCAGGGATTTTTGTTATTGATACACCAAGTGACCTTGAGGAATTTGCTTATTCATTGTAGTGTTAATTCAGCCCGTGTCTTTGAAGCCTAAAGTGCCAGGTATTGCTGGAGCCAGCTTTTGTAGTTTGGGGAAAAAGGTAATGTATCCTTGTCGCTGACAAATTTGTAGATCCTGCACAGAACCTTTCAGTGTGTGCACTTGGGTTAGTGTAAAGTGTGTAGTATTTTCAGTTGAACATGAACAACATGGGGTATTGCTAAAAGGCAATACTTTTCCCATAATCATTCTTCATTTTTCTGCACTGCTGTTAGAGCTGTTGAGCAGCTTTAGATTTCTCCCTCAGATGAATGAAGAATGCAACACTTCAGGTGGGGTTTGTTGCTTGGTTCCAGTGATGAGCATAGCTGAGGGTGTGTATCTGCAGTTTCCTTTGACCTCACCAGAATGGCCTCCAGAGGAATGGTAAACATTCACCTGATTGCTATCTTTTGAGGAACCTGTCACAGATCCACCAGGAACATTGCCACAGCCTCCTTGCTGCAGCATGACTAATGTGACAACACCAAAATCAAAGCCATTTTGACAGCACCTAGAGAACGAGGGAAGTGTGTGGGAAGGTACCGGAAAAAGATTTAAATGGCGTAGTATGTGTGTGTTTAATTTCTAAACAAAGCTGTGCGAGGTAAGAGAGCCTGAGAAGAGTTGTCCTCGTCCTGGAATTCTCCGTTTAAGAAAAGTTCTCACTGTTATGAATGGTTCTAGTGGGCTGTGAACACCTTCAGTGCATGATGCAGGAGAGAAATGACACAGTCCTGCTGTCTGGGCTCTTCTTCCTCTTGTGAGTTACTGCCTGGTGCACCCAGTGTAGGCCCCCTGTGCTGCCCAACACCCCAGGAACTGGGATGCTCTCATCGTTATCCACACTGCTGGCTGAAGGAAGAGCTGCCTCCTCACAGGCTGTAGCCAAGGTGTGTGGCTGGTGTGCTGGGGTGTTTTCATATCCAGGCTGAAGTCCTCCATGTAGAGTTAGGAGAAACCTGTCTTTACAGCCCAAGAGTTTGTACCAGCCAGTCTCATGTCCAAGCAGCCCCTGTGACTGCCCTGACATACAAGTCTGCTGTAGACCAAAGCAAACTGCTTCAAGAAGTATAGTGGCTCAAGCCACAGTCTTGCTGAATTTAGGGAGGCGTGGTGGAGTGTTGTACCCATGGACCTCCAGAAACGTTTCAGACATGGGGATCAGATGGTTGTGAATGTGAGCTGATGGCCTTGGACTCAAGTGCTGCTGCTTCTCTTGAATACAGTATCTGCACGCTTGAGGTTAATTTTCTTGCCTATCCTCGCAGCAGGGGTTAACTCAAACTTCATTCCTGAGAGCCACAAAGAATTAAAAAGAGGAGACAGTATCCTGGGTGCAGCACATGGATGTTTTTAGTGTGGGTGGTGAGTGCTGACTGGCTGCAGGTGCAGAGGAGGTATTAACTTGTATCCAGTTCCATGGTGTGATACAGGACAGCAAGGAAACTGGCAATGAGGAGCAGCCCCTGTGGTTGGAGCTGCAGTTGCCTGTGGTGGATGGCTGCCCAGGCCACTTGGCTCTGCAGCAGGAATGCAGCTTTGCTTGCTCAGGCCCAGCAGAGCCAGGGCAGGATGAAGGGAGCAGTTGTGTTGGCAGCCAGAGATGGGTCTGTCATGAGTCCTCTCTGGCTTTCCCAGTTCCAGCTGGATAGATGTTTCCAAACACCATTTAACAGCTGGTGTCCACAGGGACTGGCAGGAGTGTTAATGGTTTTACTCTGCCACTCTCCCTTGCATAGGGAGCCCAGGCATCCTGCTTGGACCCTCAGCCATCCATGCAGAGGGGCTGGGGCCAACCCTGCTCTTCCTCACTGGCTGGAGATGAAGGCTCCTCATGAATCACTGTGGGAGCAGGGGGCTGCAGTGCTATCACCAGCAGTGAGACCCTCAACTCGGCCCCTCAGCACTGTGCAGAGCCTGGCAAGGGGACAGAAAAAGAGACCTTGGCTCTTCTCCCTCCCAGCCAAAGCGGTTGAGGGGCTGCCAAGGGCTTTGCAGCAGGGAGAAGAAAGGCAGCGTTCATGGGAGCTGCGTGACTCTGAGCTGCTGGGCTGGGAGCCAGGCACGTCAGCACCTGATGGGCCAGCTTCAGGAAGGGCTTCTTGCTCCTCACCTTCTCCAGAGGAGCCCTTTGAAGGGGTTGCAGCGTCGTGGGGTCCCTGTTCTGGGCTGGGCTGTTGCCTGTGTGAGGCTCTTTCACTGGGAGCTTGGCTCCTGCACTGCTGCCCTGGACCATGCTGGCTGAGACAGCTGCCCAGGGTCCCTCCTGCCTGCCTGTGTCCTCCAGCTTCTGTCAACTTGTGGGGGCAGCCCTGGGGGACCTGGATCAGTCCTCTGCCCATCTGTGCAGACTGCAGACAAACAGCCTCCAGCCGTGTGCTGGCTCTGTGGAGGCTGAACAGCTTGTTCCCAGTGGGAGCTGCAGGGCTGGGACCTTGGCAGAAATCCCTGAGGGCTGGACAGTCATCACCTCTCACAGCAGATCCCCACCCCTTATGCAGGCAGGCTAGAGCCTGCCTAGAAAATCCTTCCTGCAGAAGCCTCTGGACAGAAGAGCCCTTGTGCAGCCTTTTTGGAGGGGTGCCTGGTACCTGCTGAGGGAGACTTTCCCCTTCCCAGTGAACAGATGCCTGGCTATGGTTGGGCCATATGGTGTTTTGGTCTCACCCTCTCCCAGCATAACCTGTCCTCCAGCCCTACAAGCAGGTGAGATTGCTCAGGGCTTTGCTCCCTGGAAACAGCTCCCCACAGGCTCTGGCAACTGCCAAGGGTCTGGTGTGGGAAGAGGTGTGACAGGTCCGTGCCTGGAGTGTGTCCCTGTGGGAAGTGCTGCCCTGTCAGTGTGGCCTTGGCCCTTTGTCACCATTCCAGGAGAGGTTTGGCTGTGCAGAGGAAAGCATAGCACACACTGGGGTGAGTAGATGAGTAGATGGCACTTCATGTTTGGGGTCAAGGATGCTTGTGACAATCCTGGGGACTCCAGTCAGGCTGGGATGAAATCTGGTTCTGCCTGCCAGCCATGAGTCTGTGTCAGAGCCAGAGTCTCTGTTTGGGGCTGGATTCATCCTGTAAGCCATTCTTACATGACCTGGCACATCCCTCCTGGGAAGGGAGGAGCTGACAGCTTTGCCCTTTGCCAGCACGTTGCAGGGCACAAGGCCAGCCCTCTTCCTGGCCTGGCTGCAAACTCAGCACCTTGTTCTTCTGCTCCTCTGGCTTTTCCTGTGGGCTCCTCCTGCTCCTCCTGCTGACTTGCCCTCCAGCTCCCTGTGGTGCTGTGCTTGCAGCCAAAGTGCTGTTCAGCTTGGCTGCCTGGGTGCACTTTTGACTTGTTGTGGGCTGTCTGGGCAGCACCCCCTTTCATCATTGTAGGGGTTCATGGCAGTAGGCTGTGAAACTCCCTCTTCCCCACCCTGCTCCGTCCCATGCACCCAGGAGGGCTGATCCCTGTGGAGCTGTCTGTCTGGGACAGCTGCCTGGGACAGCCTGAGCAGTGATGCTGTGCCTGGCTGGGATGCTCTGTGCCACAGTCTGTCCCTGGCACCCCTCCACTATGGAGGTTATCCAATAATTATCCCAACATCCAATGCCAGTGCAGGGTGGAGGAGCTGGTGCTGCCCCAGGCACTCTGGCAGGGACCAGCCATTTCCATCTGCATAATGGAGAGACTGTAGCACAATCACCATCAGCCCACTCTGGGATATTTTTAGGCCTGGTTGTGCTGATGAGGGAGAGATGACAGGCTCACTCCATACCCAGACCACGCGATGCCTCTCCCAGCTGCAGCCACCTGGTGCAATGGGAGGAGCATGGGCCATTCCCATGGCAGTGGCTCTGGGCTTGCTGGGAGCAGGTACTGGTGCGGGATACCACCATCCTTCTCTCTCTGAATTCATGCAGTTTCACTGCTCTTGAGAGAGCAGGTTAATGAATTCCCCAGATCTCACTGGCTTGTGAGGGAAACGGAGGGAGGAATCTGAGCAGGTGGTTCTCAGATTCCTCATGGGACTGAGGCATGGGCAGAAACATGGTTACACGTGGTCACTTGCTGTCACAGAAATGGGGAGCCCCTTCAGCCAAGGAGTTTGGCTTTTCTGCAGGGCCTGAGGCTTGGAAAGTGATACAGAAGAAGGGATCAAAGCTTTCCCTTTTCTGCAGAGCCATAGGTGGGGCTGCAGCTGACAGAGTGGAAGGAGTGGTGAGTCGGGGGTGACTTGGGTGAGATGCTGGGAGATCTGGGGCAGGAGGCCATCCCTTTGCTTGTCTGCAGCTGGTCCCCCAGCCCTGCTGGGGATGCCTGACGTGAAGCAGGAGCCCGATGCTCTGGGCACACACAATGACACAGTGCTGCTGGGAGGTGACAGTGGATGTGTCCTGGGTGCTGGCAGAGGGGTAACTGCCCAACACTTCCAGCAGTGCCAGGGTCTGTGGCTGGCTTGGAGAGGAGCTGGGCTGAGGCAGGCTGCTCCGCCCAGCTTCACACCAGGGCTCACATGCCAACCCAGATGGGCTGTAGGTGCTGGACTCTGAACACAGGACTTGTCTGGGCAACTATGCAAATCAGCAGTGTTAATCTACCCCATCCACCAGGAACCAGTCTGTCAAGGAGGATGTCACTGGCAACAACACCTTGCTGTGGTTAGCTTCCCCCATCCCTGCATTGGAAGGACCAGCCCTGCTGCAGGTGCAAGCCTCCCTCAATTAGCTGCTGAGCCCTGGAAAGTTCCAGAAGCTGCTTCTGCCTGTCCCTGTGGACCTGCCAGCACCCCCCAGCACAGCAGTGGTTCAGGTGAGGGCTGCAGAAAGTTCATATTCCCTTGGCTGTGGCACAGGGAGTCGGTTCCCAGGGGGTAGGGTGGGGAAGACTTGTTGGAAAGACTGAGGTCTGTCCCTGCCTTCTTGCAGCTGGGCTGGGTGGGCTGCAGCTGCCTCTGAGTTGTGTGTGTGGGACCTGCTGGCTTGGCTGTCCCCCCATGGGTGCTGGGGCAGGGGCAGAGCCCTCTGTGGCTGGCAGCTCTGCCCATAGACTGTTTAGGACCCCACCTACTACACAAGGATCCAGTGTTCCCTAAGTCCTGTTCTCACTTCTACCTACCACCCCAGGATTGTGTGACTGTGGGTGATGTACCCAGGGGGGTTTGAGGTGCTTCAGCAGCACCCCTCTGTCTGTGTCCCCTGCCTGTGGCTGGCAGCTGAGTCCTCATGGCTGCTGTTAGCCTGTGTCCTGCCAGCAAACACAGCACATCCTCCAGAGGCACTTCCTCCTGGCTGCTCTGACTCCCCATCATGCAAAGTAGCTGCAGGAATGCACAGGTTGCCACAAACGCTGAATCTCTAAAACCTAGCATGTCCATGCCCCACAGCAGAGTACAAATCCTTGGCCACATCCTGCAGCACAGGGGTCAATGTGGTGCAAACCCAGCCCCTGCACCCTCCCACGCAGGGCCTGCTCTGCCCTACGGCCCAGGCTGTGCTGGGTGGCTCCTTTCCTTTCTTCCCTTTCCAAAGAGGAGCAGATAAGCCTCAGCACCCAGGAGCAGGGCAGGTGCTAGGACATGGCAGGGCTGCCTCAGCTGGGCCTCTGCCAGCCCAGCACCCTGTGCCTGGCAGCTGCTCCTGGGCCCACAGGTAAAGCAGCTCCACCAGCACCTTCTCCACCACCTCCCAGTGACTGGAAGGGTTGGAGTTGATTGGTGCTTTCCCTTTCCTCCTGCTTCTCCTTGACCCCTGCCATTGCTACCTCCCATCTCCTCGGTCCCTTTCCTGAGCACCATGCTTGCCCTGGTCTTGGGTGGGCAGTGGGACGCTGCCAAGAGTGTCTTCACTCCAGGCACCTCCATCCTGGGAGGTGTTGATGTCCCTTGGTGCATCACAGGGTTTTGGGAGGGGCAGCCACCCATGGAGGGGTGCAGCCTGTGGCTCTGCAGACAAGACATGCCCTGGGAGTTGCTTACCAGAGGCAGTGTGGCCAACCATTCCTCGGGACACAGGGGGAGCAGATCAGAGCAGTGCAAATGAGGAGGTTTTGTAAATCTGGAGACTGTTTCCAGCACTTCTGCTGCTCTGCTTACGCTGTGGGTTTTGGCATCAGCTCACTTGGGCACGTGTGGGAGAGACAAGTATGAGCAACAGAGCTGTTTGCTGTGTGGCATGAAGGTCACAGGTGTGTTACTTGGGTTCTGAGGCTTCAGGGCACCAGGGAGCAGTGGAGGTAAGATAGGCTTCAGGTTGAAGAGGCTGTAAAGGGGAGCCCATGGCCCCATCACCACAGCAGGTCAGCTGAAGGTACAAAAAGACTTGCTCGCTCCAGTGCAAGTAATTAAGTACTGAAGCTCCAGGCTAGAAATGAGGCATTCCCTGGGTAAAGGGCTGGTGATGAGCACTGCTACAGGCAGTGTAGTGCCACAAAGCCAGCATGGGCTGTCATACCTGTTTTTAGAAAGACATGTGCATGAGCTGGAAGAGCAGGTGAAGAAGACTGTCCTCAGGCTGATCCCTCCACACCCTCCCTACTGCCTTTTTTCCATCACACAGGAATGAGTCCTGGTTTCCTCTTTGCTGCTGGAGCTGTTTGGACAGGAGATCAGGAGGGGTGAACCTGAGGATTCACACAGGTCGGGGCAAAACTGCAAGCACGTCCATGCAGCAGCCCTTCTTCATCCCTGAGCCACAGATGTCAAAAAATTAGAGTTGAGACCATCTAATCTTATGCCCCTGCAGCCTTCGGTGACCACGCTATACCTACTTTCAGGTTCAAGTTTTTCCCATCTTCAACTTCTCACCTTTGGCTCCTGCACTTCCCTTTGCCCATAGCAGTGCTCTGTTCCCCCTGGTGAGGAGACCTTCTCCAGGGGCAGTGCAGCAGCCTGTACTCCTCACATCCCACACAGCTTTATCTGCCACACTTCCAAGCCTTTTTTTTCTTTTTTTTACAGTGGTGCTTCTTCTCAGGATTTCTGTGCCTGTTCTGAAGTTTACAGAGCTGGACCAGCCATCCAGTTGGCTTTGCCAGAGCTCTAGCTCTGCTTGGAAATCCCCTCCATGACCCTCTGACTCATGGTTCTCAGAACCAAGGTGCTGTGCTGAGGGCTCACAGCAACAGTCATGTGTGGGGACAGCCCTCTTTTTCAGCATTTTTTCCTTAATTCCAGCTCCCATCCCTGCTTTCTGGGAGATCCTCCACCCTGTGGTACAGCCTGTTCTCTCCATTCCCAAGGACCTTCCTTTGCAGCCCATCCCTGTGCTGTGGATTGTGATCATTTTCCCAGGCCTTTCAGCTCATGCTGTAGCAGCAGGCAGCCTGTTCAGTATTTTATAACCCCCAAATGTAAGCCCTGACCTTTCCATTCAGGCAATTGGTTTTAAGAACTATTAAATGGCACTGGACCAGGATACTGTCACTGTGGGTTTAGGTACACTCCCCATTGCTGATGTCTCCCCATCATGACTTGGCTCACCAACAGACCTCAGAATGTAGCTGTTGATACACATAGTTGTTAAATTGTGAGTCTTATTAATTCTTTATGACATAGACTTTTAATCAAAAATCTATGGAATTACTGATGGCAGTGGAGAAGGCAAGTGTGCTCTATAGATGCTCCCATTCTCACCAGCCAGACCTTTCCTTTTGCCCAGGAAGGAATTTCCCTGTGAGGTCTGTGCTGTGTAACAGCCTCAGGATGCCCTTAGCTGTGCTTTCACCTCCCCAGCATCACTCTGGGGCTCTCTGCCATTTCTCTGCCCATTACTTTGGCTCTTTGAATCACACCGGCCTCCTACGAGCTGACCATTCATTAAAGATTAACAGGTATGTTTAGGTGAGTCTGTGATTATGTCATCTAAATGTTTGCAAATTACTTGGACCCTGTGGCATGAGTGTGACTGGTTTGGGGACCTTTCTCCTTGTGCCACTGCTCTGCCAAATTCCCTCCTCTCTGTGACAGCACAGGAGATGGAGTCACTCCTGCCATTCCCGTTTGAGAGGAGGCAGTGGCTGGACAGTGCCTGCTACCTCACCTGACTCTTTCAGCTGTTCTTATGGCATGAAAGGGAACAGGGCAATGCCTGGATGGAGGGCTCAAGATAAGCCCGTTGAGGGTCATGGCCATCACAGCTCTAACTGTCTCTGAAATTCAGGTTTATTCAGCAATCATCTCAGAAACTCCAGGGAGGCACTCCTGGCTCTGGAGAAGCAGCGTGGCCACAGCTGGAGCTGGGCTCCTTCCAGGTTCCTGCAGCACCAGCACGAAGAAGTGTGCTGTGATATCCGATGATGGCACTTGGGCTGGGCAAGATTCCCCATTTTACTCCTGAGCCTCAGGTAGGCTTCACTGGGGGTGCTGCTGGAGAGAGACTAGAATTAAAGAACCTATTATTTACAAGGCTGTTTTCATGGTGTGCAGCCCAGTAACTGGTCAGGGCACCAGATTCCACAGTGGCTGCTGTCACCCTGAACAGGTTGGGTAAAATATTAAGAGGCATTGCAAAATATTTCCCAGACAGAACACTCAAACCAGCCTGGATGCCAACAGGCACCACTTGGTTCTGTGCTGTCCTCTGTGCAGTGACCTATGTGAGCTGGGATGTCTGCTCCTGGACAGCTTGCCATGGCTTGCTCCCTCCTGCCCCAGGCTCAGCTCCCTAAGTCCCCTGAAATGTGGTACCCCTCTGCCCTGTGGTGCCTGGCTGGGTAAAACAACTGCTGGCCAGAGGAAAATCCCACTGGACTCTGCCTGCAGTCCTCAGGCCTCCAGAGGACCTGTGGGCATGGTGCCCTGCATCATGTTCTGTGGATACAAGCCCATCTTGTAGCCGTGCTACTGGAGAGGCAGCCATGATATCCATGATTCTAGGACAGGGAGCAGGCAAGGGAGGTGTGAGGGGGTGAAGGTGTTCCTGATCACCAAACTCCATCCATCAGGGTTCTGGATGTGCAGCTGAGATACAGCTGGCCAGCCCAGGTGGCCCTAACCTGCCAGCAGCAGGTCTGGGAAAGATTCAGGACAATCCTGCCTGAATGCTTACCCTGATGCTACAGCAGAAAGGACCAATGCAGGCCTTTAAGACAGGAAATAGGAAAAAGCAGATTTAATCCCTGTGTCGAATCATTAGGGACGCTCATTGTGGGATTCTACATCTTGAAAAGGATTCAGGAAAATCAGAGAGGCTGTGTAGAGCAGAAATGCAAAAAATGGCTTGAGGGTGGGAGGAAAAGCCTGGCAGAAAGAGAATTAAGCAACTCAGTATATTTAGCTTATCAGAAAGACGGATGAGAGGGGGTTTGCTTGCAGCATATGTGTAGTGTCACAAAGAGAAAATGCCAGGCTCTGAAAGGCTCTTTAATCAAGCAGAAGGCAGAACAAAATGGTATGTCTGCAAGCTGAAGCCAGACGCAGGGAGGTGGGATGCTCTTCTGAACGTGAGGGTGAGGGACTCCTGAAACAGACCCAGAAAGGTGGGAGTCTCCACCGCTTGTCTCCAAATCAAGCCTCCCTCCTCTCTTGGAATCTACAAGTGAACCAAACAGAGTGTATTGGAATTACTGCAAGGAGATGAACTGCTGAGCTGGCTGGCTGCTCACAGGGCTACGGCCAGGGAGGACCACTGGGTCACTTCAGCCGAGGAAGACCCTGGGAAACCAGGTCCAGTTGGGCAGAGCACTGGGGGAGCCGACGGGGCAGGCTCCAGGTGTTTACCTGCGCCCATAGTGGTAAGTGTGGCTCTTTGCTGTTGAAAACATCTGGAGGGTAGCAGAATTTTTGAGCCAAATGCAGATGGTTTTAGCTTGTTTTGTGTGGGCCTGCTGCTGCTGCTGTTTAACATTTCTGTTCTTAGCACAGCCAGAGCACCAGAAATGTAAAGTATTCCCCACAGGCTGATCACAGACGGAGTCTGCACTTACGAATAAAGAATAATGAGTGTGTGAATGAAACAAGTTCGGTCAGAGAGATAAGACAAAATACAAGTGTCTTACAGCCCAGATTGCATTCCCCAAGCCTGTGCATCAGTAGAGGTAATCTCTATCTAGCCATTACTTGAAAGAGATCTTTGCTGTGGTATTTAGTGGTATTTAATTAATCATAAAATATTGCATTAATTAGTATCAGGTCTGATTTGATGACATGTAATTTGGGGAGAAGGATTACAGTGTGAGCATTAGAATGATAATTTTTATAGGGTAGAGAAGCAAAATGAGATTAGGAGTGTCACTATGGAGGAAGCCTGGAGGCTGATGTGTGTGTGTCTGGCATCTGATGCAGATAGTTACAGCATAACTTTATTTACTGTTGGGAAAAGAAGCTGTAGCTGTTATTTATGTGCCCTTCATATAGTGTATGGCTCAGCCACTGTGAATGAAAAGAGCAGGCAGCCATCAGTTCAGTGGGTGCTTAGCACCACACAGGGGCATTTGCAGAGCAATTTTGGCATGCCCCAGTGGGGCTCCTTTCAAAAGAAGGGCAGAAGGAAGCTTTGCTGATGGTCACCTGCTGTGCCCATGTCATGCCTCGTCCAAAACGAGCATCCCAAGCAGCATGCAGCATTGATGCAGGGACATGGGGGTAGGAATGCCTGCTCTGAGCACTGAGCAGTCCAGCTGTCCTACCTTACCTGTTAATGCAGCCACCAGCTGCACCCTCTGCCTTTTTCCCCCAGATCGTGGCCAGTGTTGCTGCAGGAAATGCTCTGCAGACATGAGGGCAGCCACAGGCTCAGCAGGTTTGCCACAAGTGGGTTTTGTTGAGTGGGATGGGCTGCAGCTCTTGCCCTATCATTTGGTCAGTTTGGCTTTGAAAAGCTCCAGAGCATTCTGGAAAGCGGCACAGAAATATGATAGGATTTAATCAGACTTAATTATTCCCCTGCTGTCTATCTCCTAGCAACATCCAGCTTGACATCTGCCTGCGAATGAAATGTGGAAGTTAAGTAGGAACATGCTCAGACTGAAGTCCTGCTACTTGAACCAAATCACTCCACTGATCATTGCGTTAATTCATCTCACGGCTGTCAGACAGCTGCCAGGCGCTGGTACCTGATTTTCAGAGATACACAGTGCTTCTCTCCTGAGTTTTTTCCAGGCTGGCAAGAAGCATGACTTCATCCTGGGCCCTTTCCAGCACACTGACACCTGATAACGGGAGTAGGGTTTCCCGAGTGACAAACACGTGTTCAGGAGCAAGCCCCAGCCTTGTCGCTGTTTGGCTTCGTGCTGTAGGTCCCTGCTTGTCTCATCACTGAAATCAGATCACCTGCTGTGCCTGCACACGGTGGGGTTCAAAGGCCAAGTGGTACAATTGGGACAGTTTAGGTGAGGTTTGGGGTCAGACAGAGCAGATGTGGTGCAGCAGGGGCAAGCAGTGCAGGCAGCTCCGTGTCACTGGGACAAGGGCAGTTGAGGCAGGGAAAAGAGATACAGCTTACACAGATAGAGGGATGAAGAGGGGAAGAGAGGAGCAGGCATAAAGCAAGTGTTTGTAAAGTAAAACTGGGCTCCAGTCAGACACAACGTGGCACAGGAGTCAGTGGTGCTACTGGAAAAAGGAGCCCGGCAGCGGAGCTGGGGCCATTGGAGGAGGCTGCCCAGCCCAGCTCTGGCTGCCAGCTTGCCATGAAGCTGGAGGGAAGGGAGCTGCTTTGGATGGGTGAGAGCAATCAGCATCCTGAGTGGGCCAGCCCTGGGAGCTGGGGGTTGTGTGGGCAGCAGAAGGAGGGCAGACCTGCAGATGGACAGGGCTTCGTAGCTGCTGTTGTGTCCCCTATAGGGGAAATTGGTGCCAGTAATCCCTGGGTGTTTGCACAAGTCTGATGGTCTTCTGTGCTGCATCTAGAAGTTGTTGGTATCCAAAAAACCCTAATGGCATGTCAGGGAGACACGTGCCTCCCTTATGCCTCTGCAGAGGAGTGTGGCAGTTCTGCAAGCCTGGCTGTGTGGGTGCCACACTGGCAGCCAGCTTGCACTGACTTCACTTGTGTGGAACAGAAAGTGGGACTTCTGGCTGTGAAAGTGGGGCTGTGTGAGCCCCCACCAGCCCTCCCTGTGACCTGCATGAACTCTGCCTTTTGTGGACTGCCAGGGAGTGGGCTCAGACAGTGCTCAGGCAGACCCGTGCTGCTCAAGGCAGTGTCTGCTGTTTGACACTGGCATCTGGGGCTCGCCTGCACTGGGAGCTGACACCATTCTGGACATGATCCTACTGAGATTCCCTTAAACTCACGTGGGTTTTGTTTTCCTTCTGTTACCTGTGTCATATGGAGGGTCACTGGGCTGCTGTGCTGAAGATGCAGGTTTATTCCTAATGGTTTCTTTCCTTTCAGATGACTTTTCCCCACAAGGCTAATAATTTCCTTTTACCATTCTGTCCCCGTGCTTCCTTATACTCGAGTTTGTCGCTTGTCCTTTGCCTAAGGAGCATCAGGGGTAAGGGCAAGGCCAGCAACAAAGAGGGCAATGCTGTGGGAAGAGCGAGGTGCAGGCTGGCCCCAGTGCTGCAGTGCTGGCAGGGCAGCTGTGCAGTGAGGACGTGGAGACCCTGCCACATCGGGGATTGCCTGGGAGCTGCACTGGCTGCGCGGGCAGAGCAGGGCAGGGGTGAGGCCGCTCGGAGCAGCGCTCGGAGGGTGGGCAGTGCATCGGCTGGAGGGAGAGGCAGCGCACTCGATGCAGTGAGCGCAGGGCAGGGGATGCTGTGTCACGGCCGGGGCACAGCGCTGGGCAGCAGGGACGTACAGAGCGGTGGCCGCGGCGTCTGGAGGTGCCTCAGCTGGGGAAGGGGCAGTGCTGTGCAGTGACAACGCGTCAAGCCCGGCGGGGGCTGAAGTGCCTGGAGGGGCTGCGCAGGGCCAGGACTGGGGTCACCGCAGCGGTCTGGAGGGTGCCACGGCATGACTCGGGAGCGGCGCAGGGCTCCGGAGCAGGGGTGCGGCGCCAGTGCCCGCGGTGCGGGGCGGACACAGGGCGGGGAGCGGAGCCGGTGCCGGGGGTGCGGGCGGGGCGCGAGCGGGAC